>SJYV01029207.1:564970-638748 GCA_006410875.1 Neotragus pygmaeus | reverse complement strand
CAGGGGACTGGTGGGCAGGTGGCGGCTGGTGGGATGGATAAGCCAGGGGGTACAGAGGAAGCCGCCCCCACCCCCACCCGCCTGCTCTCCTAGACTCAACAAGGGGACATCTCCTCCAGCTTGATCAGACCAGTCAGCCAGGGGTGGGGGTTCAAGGTGGCCTAAGCTTCAACTGAAGAGCAAGTGAGGACGCTGCTGGGCTCTGAGGCCGCCTTCTGGGGCCTCATGGAAATGGGGGCTCCAGACCAGGAGGGGGCTGTGCAGACACCAGAGACGACCCGAAGCCAGCCTCCCAGGGCCCGCCCCTCATCCTTCTCCCCAGCCGTCAAAGAAGGGGCTGCCTCCAGGACTTGGCCCCTCCAAGCGTCCCCAGCCTTGATGCCAGCCTGGAAAGCAGGTGACTTGCTGGGATCCCCTGATAGTCCTGCTCATGACTCAGCAAACACACCCCTCCCACCAGCCCTGGGGCAGTAGTACCCAGAGATACCTCCCCACTGCCGGCCAGGGGGCACAGACCATGGCTGAGGACTCAGCTCGTTGAGTTAGTCCCCGGGAACCAGGTGTCCCCCACTCCCCTGTATCTGCCCCCCAGGGAGAGCTTGAGACAAGACCAGTGTGTGTGGCACGGGGAAGCATCACTGGGCTTTTCGGTTTTAATTCGCCAGCCTCTTTCTGAGCCCNTGAGGACTCAGCTCGTTGAGTTAGTCCCCGGGAACCAGGTGTCCCCCACTCCCCTGTATCTGCCCCCCAGGGAGAGCTTGAGACAAGACCAGTGTGTGTGGCACGGGGAAGCATCACTGGGCTTTTCGGTTTTAATTCGCCAGCCTCTTTCTGAGCCCGGTTCACTACCAGGCCCCAGGCCAGGACGGGTTTAATGCTCTCCCAGCGGCGACAGTATCGGCCCTTTGAGAAAGGAAGCTAGAGACGGAGAACAGAGAAGCCAGGGAAGCCAGGGGCCGAGGAGCACGGGGTTCCAGCGGGGACCCCTGCAGGGGCAGAAGTTTCCAATTACCCTAATTGGCTACTGGCAAGCTGTCTGTGGCTAGGATCCTTCCAGGGGGGGCCGGGTTTGATCTCTCACTAATCAGGGGGTTCTCGCGGGGCTGACTGTGTGATCACATTGTGGGGCCCTCAGCACTGAGAGAGGAGACTTCAAAGCAGCTGACTTTTGAAAACAGTGAAACACAATAAAACAAAAGAGTGCAGGTAGAACGGCNGGGATCTTCCTGACACAGGGATCAATCCTGAGTCTCCCACATTGCAGGCAGATTCTTTACTCTCTGATCTACCAGGGAAGACAGAATAAAACACCTCAGGTGAGTTAGGTATAGAAGACAGTTGATCCAGTTTGTACAGCCAGTGACATTCATTTGGAGATGGTGTAGCTCAGCATTTGTCCACAGTTTCCTGGATGTTCTCCCGAGTCTCAAGTCTCTCTAATCACACAGTGTTGCCTTTTCCTACTTGTGGCTATTCCTCTCACCACAGGGAACAAGTGTCCATGTCATAAACATTTGAGCATCTTGAAGGCTCTCTGCTACAATTGAAATGGAATGTCAGGAATCTTTCTTGGGGGAATATTTTTGTTTTATGAGGATCCTTCAAACCTTGGGAATTTTAACTGAAGATGATTTCTTGATCCACTGCTGCTGCTGCTAAGTTGCTTCAGTCATGTCCGACTCTGCAACCCCATAGTCAGCAGCCCAACAGGCTCCCCCATCCCTGGGATTCTCCAGGCAAGAACACTGGAGTGGGTTGCCATTTCCTTCTCCAATGCATGAAAGTGAAAAGTGAAAGTAAAGTCGCTCAGTCGTGTCCGACTCTTCGCAACCCCATGGACTGCAGCCTACCAGGCTCCTCCGTCCATGAGATTTTCCAGGCAAGAGTACTGGAGTAGGGTGCAGTAATGAATAAAGAAGCCCCCTGACTGCTTAGCTGCAGAGCAATAACAAGATGAATGTGTGTGTGTGTGTCTGTTTGTTCTGGAAAGCTCAAAGCCCTTTTGTAGGAAAACTTAGGAACAATAGATGCAACGTCTAGTTCTGATGTCAGAGTAGAAAAATTATCTTTGGCTAAGATTATCTTCTATCTTGCCTTATAACATTGAAATGCATGCTGGAACGTGATGCCCGCATGTGCTTTTCCTGGCTTGCTGCTCTTATAAGTTTGGCCCTGGTCGACTTAAAAGTTTCTCCAAGTTGGCCAACCTTCTGCATGAACTCTTTGAACTTGATAGACTGGGGGCGAGGTCAGGAGCAGCCAAGATAACTGGAGCTAGGATTCTGGTGTTGAAAGACGTTGAAGTGGAGCGGTTCAGAACAGATGCAGAGTGACTTACTGCAATTGATCCCATCTTTGTAGGCTTCTTTTCAAACTTTTGAACTGCTTCTTACATTGGCTTTGTATGTTTATCTTTCCCTTAACTTTCTAGCCATAATATATTTGAGCCAGCAGAACTTAGAATTCGTGCTTCATTTGTGTGAATACAGTTTGGAAACTTGAAAGGTTAGGCAAGTTATGTGTCAATAGGAAATTTAACTTAAACCAAAGCTGTGTGTGTGTATTTCCCAGACCTGAACCTGTTTAACCTGGAATCACTAAGCCAGCTGGTGATTGAGCATGGACTCAGGCTAAACAGAAACAAATGGCTAGCAAGTATAGTTTTGGGCAGATTCTTCCAGATGCTCTTGATTTATGTGATTCATAGAGAAGGATCTGAATCACCTTTGTTTGTGAAATATTTCTTGACCACCATTTCCTTTTGAGGTTTTTAAAAATACTGTTGCTGATCTTTCTTTTGTTCTTTTTGCATAGAAAGATTTTCTTGACTTGGATCATTTTCGGTACCCAGCAAAGCTATCTGCTTCACCAGTTTCTCATTTCTTTTACCTTCATCTGTCAGTTCTTTCTGCCAGTGAATTCTAGATTTGTTTGTAAGCGGACTTTAAACAATTTGAATTGTGAATCTGACATCCCAGTTTTATTTTTTTTAATTTCTACTTCACAGACTGAAAAATTTTAGGACGGTGTTTTAGTCAGCTATGAATAGAAAAATGAAAATTCAGAGACTTGCATAATTTTATTGGAATGAACCTTTGTCTTTCCACTGGGTCTATCAAAGAAACTAGCTAATAGAAATTCTTAATTAAAAACTTATTGATATGGCAAAGCAATCCATTATTTTTATAGATGGTCTTGATGGAGGCCAGATTTATGGAGATTACCTTAGAGGCAAGAATATATGACTTCCATGGGATCTCATTATTAACCTAATATGAAAACATTATTTTGAAAAAATTTCACTAAAATAGTTTTATAATACCTAACATATGCAAAATACTGAAAAGCACAAAAAGTCACCCTTAAACATTTATATCTCATATCTGTATCTGAAGATAGATCAGTTCAGTTCAGTCGCTCAGTCGTGTCCGACTCTTTGCGAGCCCATGAGTCGCAGCACACCAGGCCTCCCTGTTCATTACCATCTTTCGGAGTTCACTCAGACTCATGTCCATCGAGTCCTTGATGCCATCCAGCCATCTCATCCTCAGTCATTCCCTTCTCCTCCTGCCCTCAATCCCTCCCAGCATCAGAGTCTTTTCCAATGAGTCAACTCTTTGCATGAGGTGGCCAAAGTACTGGAGTTTCAGCTTTAGCATCATTCCTTCCAAAGAAATCCCAGGGCTGATCTCCTTCAGAATGGACTGGTTGGATCTCCTTGCAGTCCAAGGGACTCTCAAGAGTCTTCTCCAACANTGAATATTCAGGGTTGATTTCCTTTAGGATTGACTGGTTTGATTTCCTTGCAGTCCAAGGGACTCTCAAAAGTCTTCTCCAGCATCACAATTTGAAAGCCTATTTTTTTTTAAATTTCATAATGCGTTTTGACCATATTTCTTTATGAATAAATATCTACAACTTTGTTTTAATGACTGGATCATGGATAAGTTGAGGATATAAAGGGTAGAGTCCAAATTCTTCTTCATGATACTCGTGATCTTATTGCTTTATATCTTTGTAAAACAAAGATAATAGTAATAATACCTACCATGTGATGTTGGAGACTGCACGTCAATATAGTTTGAAAATCATAATTTTCTATATAATGTAAGTCATAATGATCATTGTTATTACTATGTACCAGGGTAAGGGGACTCCCCACGGGTTGGAGTGCTCTGGGGAACAGAAGTGCTGGTTAGCTGGATATTCTCCAGCTTTTCAGTTCAGTTCAGTTCAGTTACTCAGTCATGTCCGACTCTTTGCGACCCCATGAATCGCAGCACGCCNGTGGCCACTGCTGAGTTTTCCAAATTTGCTGGCATATTGAGTGCAGCACTTTCACAGCATCATCTTTCAGGATTTGAAAGAGCTCAACCGGAATTCCATCATCTCCACTAGCTTTGTTCGTAGTGATGCTTTCTAAGGCCCACTTGACTTCACATTCCAGGATGTCTAGCTCTAGATTAGTGATCACATCATCATGATTATCTGGGTCATGAAGATCTCTTTTGTACAGTTCTTCCATGTATTCTCGCTACCTCTTCTTAATATCTTCTGCTTCTGTTAGGTCCATACCAGTTCTGTCCTTTATCGAGCCCATATTTGCATGAAATGTTCCCTTGGTATCTCTAATTTTCTTGAAGAGATCTCTAATCTTTCCCATTCTGTTCTTTTCCTCTATTTCTTTGCATTGATCGGTGAAGAAGGCTTTCTTATTTCTTCTTGCTATTCTTTGGAACTCTGCATTCAGATGCTTATCTCTTTCCTTTTCTCCTTTGCTTTTCGCCTCTCTTCTTTTCACAGCTATTTGTAAGGCCTCCCAGGACAGCCATTTTGCTTTTTTCATTTCTTTTCCATGGGGATGGTCTTGATCCCTGTCTCCCGTGCAATGTCATGAACCTCATTCCATAGTTCACCGGGCACTCTATCTATCAGATCTAGGCCCTTAAATCTATTTCTCACTTCCACTGCATAATCATAAGGGATTTGATTTAGGTCATACCTGAATGGTCATTTCCCTACTTTCTTGAAGATAGATATTTAGCACATATATTTATATCTAAAGGTGTAGAGAAAACTAGAGGGAC
Organism: Neotragus pygmaeus; assembly: GCA_006410875.1. Taxonomy (NCBI): domain Eukaryota; kingdom Metazoa; phylum Chordata; class Mammalia; order Artiodactyla; family Bovidae; genus Neotragus; species Neotragus pygmaeus. Next base: position 633,661 of record SJYV01029207.1, on the reverse strand, counting down.
GAAAAGGATTATTTCTGATGTTGGGAAGTATAAGAACAAAATTCCAGAGGGAAAAAAAACACCATGCTCTACATTGCTGGTGCCCCCCGTACCCTATACCTTCTGGGTACAGAGGAAGATGAAGTATGGTGAATGTTTTTTCATTCTTCAATCTATTTTTATTTATTTTTAAATTAATTTGTATTGGAGTATAATTGCTTTACAATGCTGTATTAGTTTCTGTTGTACAGCAAAGTGAATCAGCTGTGTGCATACATGTATGTTAGTTGCTCAGTCATGTTTGACTCTGCAACCCATGCACTGTAGCCTGCCAGGCCACTCTGTCCATGGGAAGAATACTGGAGTGGGTTGACAGCTCCTTCTCTGGTGTATACATATATCCTCTTTTTCAGATATCCTTCCCATTCAGGTCACCACAGAGCATTGAGTTCCTGTGCTCTACAGTAGGCTCTCACGAGTTATACATTTTATGCATAATATCAGTGGTGTATACATGTCAATCTCAATCTCCCAGCGCATCCCACTCCTCTTCCCCACTTGATGTCTGTAAGTTTGTTCTCTACATTTGTGTCTCTGTGCTTTGCAGCCAGGTTCATTTTTCTGGATTCTGTGTGTGAGCATTAATACACAAATATTTTTCTGACTTCGCTCTGAGTGACAGTATCTAGATCCATCCACATCTCTGCAAATGACACTATCTAGTTCCTTTTTATAGCTGAGTAATACTCCATTGTATGTTTCTGCCACATCTTCTTTATCCATTCCTCTGTTGATGGACATTTAGGCCGCTTCCATGTCTTGGCTGTTGTAAATTGGTGAATGTTTTGATGCCCTGCTTTTCTGATATTTTATGGTATTCCATCATATGGATATTTGGTTTCTTTTGATTATTTGGAGCATGAGAGAAGATTTGGTGTTTACTATTAATTCTTCCTCAGGATTAATGGGAGGAAACTCAAGCAGATAATTCACATCTGTTTTTGGATCTGTAATACCTGAAGTTTTATCCCAAACAAAATGACAACACCTTGGTATAGCTTGAATTTTGGAAACTGCATTTTTTCTCTTCTTGGCTCCCTCCTGCTTTTAAAATACTTTCTCTTCTCCCTCCCCTGCTTCCTCTAGTTGTAGGTAGGGCTGTCCTAGTGATTGTGCAATGGTGCCCTTCCCATCTTCTCTGAGACCCGGTCCCGTTTATAGCATATTTGTAAAGTTGTAGATCAGTTTAAGTAGTCAGTGGGTGTTTGTTTCCTTCACTACTGTTCCTGCAAGAAGAGATAGCATCAGAAGACACTAGACTCTGAATTTCATTTTTGGAAAAATCATATCTGGCCTTTGTCATTACTGAGGTGACATTACTGGCTTTGCAAGGCAGAATCCCTGCATCTTTTGAACCCATCTAGACAGCTCTTCAGAGAAGGCAATGGCACCCCACTCCAGTACTCTTGCCTGGAAAATCCCATGGACGGAGGAGCCTGGTAGGCTGCAGTCCATGGGATTGCAAAGAGTCGGACTCGACTGAGCGGCTTCACTTTCACTTTTCACTCTCATGCATTGGAGAAGGAAATGGCAACCCACTCCAGTGTTCTTGCCTGGAGAATCCCAGGGACAGAAGAGCCTGATAGGCTGCCATCTCTGGGGTTGCACAGAGTTGGACACGACTGACGTGGCTTAGCAGCAGCAGCCGGCAGCTCTTAGGGCTTCCTGGTGGTGCATTGGTAAAGAGTCTGCCTGCCAGTGCAGGAGATGCAGGAGACACGGGTTCAATCCCTGGGTTGGAAAGATCCCTGGAATGGGAAATGGCACCTGACTCTAGTATTCTTGCCTGGGATATTCCATGGACAGAGGAGCCTGGAGGGCTACAGTCCATAGGGTTGTAAAGAATCAGACACAACTGAGCACTCACAGGCGGCTCTTAGCAGTTAGATAATAGTGCTGGACAGTAGGCATTTCTAAAGCCCTCAGGGTCTAAAAGAGGTTTTGCTAACACTTCTAAACTAATTGGATGGTTTGTAAATTTTCAGTTCTTTTTCAGAAGATATTCATAGCTTTGTAGTGTAATGAGGACTATAGCTTTCCTCCTTGTCAGCTTTACTACCAGGTAATGTGGAACTCCTAAAACAAATTTGACACACACTTCTGCCTTACATGCAAGTTCTTACTCATGAGCAGGGCTCAGTAGGACTATTCCATAAACCAATGAAGTCCTCGCTCTCTGTCCTTCTGCCATTTGTACAGTCCTTGTATGGGTTGTTCCCTTGAGCCAGAAGGGACTTCTGGTCAACCCTAACACTGGAACCCTAAGCTAAGGGTGCTGATCCAAAGGGCTTGGGCTGCTGGCTGTTCTCAGGGCATGTGCCCTGTTCGGTCAAGGACTGGAATGCCCTACAGTCTTTGTAGTCAGTCCACATTTTAAAACCATTGTTATTTCACCCATGAGAAAATTTTTTAACGTTCATTTTGCTAGCAGAGCCCCTGGTATTTATGAAAGAGAAAGAAAGCCTGAGAAGCCTAGTGACTGACCCTGGAGTGTATCCTGTGTGGAGGCTTCGCAGTGCTAAGGAAACACGCCTGGAGCGTTCTCAGCTGGAGTAAGCAGCCACTCCTGGGGTGTTGGTCAGAGCCAGCCAACACGCATTTGTCATATGAGTTGTGCTAAAGTATTTAAAATATAATTACAACACAATAGGAGGATATTTTGTGATTATTCGTCTGTGTGAGAACCAGGTTGGGAGGTGCATATGGACACAGAAAATCTTGAAATATAAGGAACATTTTTGTGGTTGACAGGAAAAATTGGAAACACATCTGATGTTAAGATGGGCTGGGAAAACCTGGACACATGGTTGCCAGAGAACAGGCCCTTTCAGTGCTTTTTTCTGGGCAGAGGCAACTTGGAAGTGAGATAAAAACACTGAAAGCAGTCGAATCAACTTCTTTGCATAACATAGAAATGTGTGCTAAAGTAAGGTATCCTTATAAAGACAAAGTTGATTATATGTATGGATCACATATTAAAGCATACACAACCCTTTCGCTTTCAGCAACAGGTTTTTTTTTTTTTTCAATTTAGAAAAAAATTTATTTTTGGCTGTGCCGGGTCTTCATTCAGCAACAGTTTTTTAAATATTTGATCTCTTGACTTTCTTACATTTGAGAAATTCTTTGAGGACCCTGAAAGAGATATCATTCATGTGGGTTGTAGCTGTTGATGCTAAGTATATTAGAAATTAGCATTGAGAATTTTAATATATTTATCAGTACATTGAGACATAACTCTAAACGTATTGCATGTTCATAAAAGGCATTTTTTTTCCCATGAAAAATTTTGTCCTTTCCAAAACAAGACTTTCAGTGAATGAGTGACATTGTTTCATATTTTTGCATTATAGAGATTTTAAAATATTTTTTACTAAAGAGATTCTTTAGTATCCCATGTACTCAGAGATAGCTGGATTCTCATGCATGCTTCTGCATTCTTCACTGTTACTTTTCACTCAGCCTCTGAAAAATTTTAGTGTATGCTTGTAAGGAAATGAGAATTAAAAAGGCAAAGAATGTCTTCAGTTCAGTTCAGTCACTCAGTCGTGTCTGACTGTTTGCGACCCCATGAATCGCAGCATGCCAGGCCTCCCTGTCCATCACCAACTCTCGGAGATCACTCAGACTCACGTCCATCAAGTCAGTGATGCCATCCAGCCATCTCATCTTTGGTTGTCCCCTTCTCCTCCTGCCCCCAATCCCTCCCAGCATCAGAGTCTTTTCCAATGAGTCAACTCTTCCCATGAGGTGGCCAAAGTACTGGAGTTTCAGCTTTAGCATCATTCCTTCCAAAGAAATCCCAGGGTTGATCTTCAGAATGGACTGGTTGGATCTCCTTGCAGTCCAAGGGACTCTCAAGAGTCTTCTCCAACATCACAGTTCAAAAGCATCAATTCTTCAGCGCTCAGCCTTCTTCACAGTCCAACTCTCACATCCATACATGAATGGATATCTTAGTATTATGAAAAGAGTTGTGGTCTCTCAGACCTCCTTCCCCTACCTCCTCAAGCCCTCAGAAAGGCTGTCAAAGCTTCCCAAGGGTCCTGGGCAGCACTTGAAAAACTTGACTCAACAAATGCCTGCCCACCGACAATTTAATCTGGTCCCTATGCTCACCCTGAGAAGTCATTTACCTCTCCCATTTTATAATGGAGGGAAACAGATTCCTGCAGACCTAGCCTGAGTACACAGTATTGTGAAAGTTCCTCAGCTGTTGTGTAGCCAATTTTTTTTTTTTTGATATATAGTTGATTTTCAGTGTTGTTTTAATTTGCTGTACAACAAAGTAATTCAGTTATGTACGTGTATATGTTTTTTTTCATATTCTTTACCACTGTGGTTTATCACAGGATATTGAATATAATTCCCTGTTCTAGTAGAGTAGGACTTTGTTTATCTCTCTTTATACTAGTTTGCATCTGCTTATCTCAAACTCTCAATCCTTCTCACCCCACTTGCCCCCTTGGCAACCACAAGCCTGTTCTCCATGCTTCCTAGATAAGTTCATGTGTCATATTTAAATAGATGTAAGTGATATCATATGGTATTTGTCTTTCTCTGTCTTACTTCGTTTGTTATGATATCTCTAAGTCCATCCATTGTAGCTGCAAATGGCATTATTTCATCCATTTTAATGCTTGAGTAATATTCCATTGTATATAGGTATGACATCTTCCTTATCCATTCAGTTGTTGATGGACATTTAGATTGTTTCCATGTTTTGGCTGTTGTAAATGGTGCTGATATGAACAAAGGGGAGCCTATATCTTTCTGAATTATAGTTTTGTCTGGATTTATCCCAGGAGTGGGATTGCAGGATCATATGGTGACTCTGTTTTTAGTTTTTTGAGGAACCTCTACTGTTCTGCAAGGTGGTTGCCACCAATTTTTAAAGGGTTTTTCTGATGATTCTTTATTGACTATGCCAAAGCCTTTGACTGTGTGGATCACAATAAACTGTGGAAAATTCTGAAAGAGATGGGAATACCAGACCACCTAATGTGCCTCTTGAGAAATCTGTATGCAGGTCAGGAAGCAACAGTTAGAACTGGACATGGACCAACAGACTGGTTCCAAATAGGAAACGGAGTACGTCAAGGCTGTATATTGTCACCCTGCTTATTTAACTTCTATGCAGAGTACATCATGAGAAATGCTGGACTGGAAGAAACACAAGCTGGAATCAAGCTTGCCGGGAGAAATATCAGTCACCTCAGATATGCAGATGACACCTCCCTTATGGCAGAAAGTGAAAAGGAACTCAAAAGCCTCTTGATGAAAGTGAAAGAGGAGAATGAAAAAGTTGGCTTAAAGCTCAACATTCAGAAAACGAAGATCATGGCCTCCGGTCCCATCACTTCATGGGAAATAGATGGGGAAACAGTGGAAACAGTGTCAGACTTTATATTTNATGAAAGTGAAAGAAGAGAGTGAAAAAGTTGGCTTAAAGCTCAACATTCAGAAAATAAAGATCATGGCATCCGGTCCCATCACTTCATGGGAAATAGATGGAGAAACAGTGGAAACAGTGTCAGACTTTATATTTTTGGGCTCCAAAATCACTGCAGATGGTGACTGCAGCCATGAAATTAGAAGACACTCCTTGGAAGAAAAGTTATGACCAACCTAGATGGTATATTCAAAAGCAGACACATTACTTTGCCAACTAAGGTCCATCTAGTCAAGGCTATGATTTTTCCTGTGGGCATGTATGGATGTGAGAGTTGGACTGTGAAGAAGGCTGAGCACTGAAGAATCGATGCCTTTGAACTGTGGTGTTGGAGAAGACTCTTGAGAGTCCTTTGAACTGCAAGGAGAACCAACCAGTCCATTCTGAAGGAGATCAGCCTTGGGATTTCTTTGCAAGGAATGATGCTAAAACTGAAACTCCAATAATTTGCCCACCTCACGTGAAGAGTTGACTCACCGGAAAAGACTCTGATGCTGGGAGGGATTGGGGGCAGAAGGAGAAGGGACGACATAGGATGAGATGGCTGGATGGCATCACGGACTCGATGGACGTGAGTCTGAGTGAACTCCGGGAATTGGTGATGGACAGGGAGGCATGGCGTGCCGTGATCATGGCGTCGCAGAGTCGGACACGCCTGAGTGACTGAAATGAACTGATCTGAACTAGGATAGTGCTTAACATATATTCAAAGTTCAATATATAGCAATATTTATTTATAATAATCTGTATTAATCTCAAATAATATCTATTGTCTAACATTTAGACAACAGATAGTAATATTTAGTAATATTCTATCACTTTGTTTTTATACACTCCTGCCTTAAACTGACTTCTCATTATTTTTCATTTATTTTCTCAATTTTAAAGAAATTGACTTATCTAAGGGGACCAGCATATATGGAGCACTTCATATGCTGTAGGCATAAGTATATGATCACTCACCTAGAGCCAGACATCTTGGAGTGTGAAGTCAATGGAACCTTCGGAAGCATCACTATGAATAAAGCTAGTGGAGGTGATAGGATTCAAACTGATCTGTTTCAAATCCTAAAAGACGATGCTATAAAAGTACTGCACTCAATAAGCCAGCAAATTTGGAAAACTCAGCAGTGTTCACAGGGCTGGAAATTGTCAGTGTTCATTCCAATCCCAAAGAAAGGCAATGCCAAAGAATGTTCAAACTACTACACATTGCTCTCATTTCACATGCAAGAAAAGTAACGCTCAAAATTCTCCAAGCTAGGCTTCAACAGTATGTGAACTGAGAACTTCTAAATGTTCAAGATAGATTTAGAAAAGGCAGAAGAATCAAAGATCAAATTGCCAACATCTGTTGAATCATAAATAAAGCAAGGGAATTCCCCAAAACCTCTACTTCTGCTTTATTGACTATGCTAAAGCCTTCAACTATGTGGGTTACAACAAACTGAGAAAAATTCTTAAAGAGATGGGAATGCCAGACCACTGACCTGCTCTTAGAAATCTGTGTGCAGGTCAAGAAGCAACAGTTAGAACTGGACATGAAACAACAGACTGGTTCAAATTGGAAAAGAGTACATCAAGGCTGTATATTGTCATCCTGCTAATTTATCTTATATGCAGATTCAGTTCAGTTCAGTTCAGTTGCTCAGTCATGTCCGACTCTTTGCGACCCCATGAATTGCAGCANAGGTGGACTTTTCAGTGCTAGAAATGGTCAACTCCTGGGAAAATTGGGGTGAGTTAGTGAATTTCAGTGTCTTCTTAGCAGTTACTGACAAAGAAGGTATAAAATATTTTTTTGAGTACAAAAGAGTTTAACAAAGGCTGACATGAGGGCAAGATGACTGTTTCTGTTTTACTCAGTTAATACAAATTCAGAATAAGTACAACTAGTCATTGTGCAAACTCACCTGTATAATTATTAATTTCCTGCACCTTAGATGTCTAATTTACAGTTGTACTTGGAAAATGTTAATGAGTTACAGAAGCAGAGTTTGAAGTGTGAAATTCAGTCTACTCAGTGCTGTGTGAACCAGATCAATAATGTGTGATATTTAATAAGACGGGAATCATGTATTTATATAGCACTGCAGTACTGCAGTTTTTTTTCCTTTGATTTTGAAGAGTGTTTTGTACAGGAAGTAAGGATCAGGTTGTCTGGTCTGTTCCTATCGAGGACCACATGACATAACTCTTTGGGGTAATTTTAAAATCCAGTTTTAAAAAAATCAGCTATGATTCTGTATTCCCAATAATTTATTATTATTAACTCTAGTTCATTTAATTATTAAAGCTCTAGGCGGAATAGTCTTAGTTCTTCCAATGTGACAGGTAATATATTTTCAGAGAGGTGGTCCAGATGGATTGTTCCTATGTATTAGCAAACATACTACTTTTGTTCTGAAAGGTAAGGGTTGGTATGCTACATACAAAATAAATAATATTGCTAGTATTCATTTGGATTTTCCTTCAGTTGTTTGGTCGATAAGTCATGTCTGACTCATTGCGACCCTATGGACTGTAGCCCACGAGGCTCCTCTGTTCATGGGATTTCCCAGGCAAGGGTACTGGAGTGGGTTGCCATGTCCTCATCCAGGGGTTCTTCCCAATCCAGGGATTGAAAGTGTGTTTCCTGCAGCTCCTGCATTGGCACTGTGCCACCTGAAAAAGCCCATATAGAGGCTTAGAAACATGCAGTTACATATAAAACATGTATATAGCATTTGGAGAAGGAAATGGCAGTCCACTCCGGTGTTCTTGCCTGGAGAATCCCAGGGACGGGGGAGCCTGGGTGGGCTGCCGTCTATGGGGTCACACAGGGTCGGACATGACTGAAATGACTTAACAGTAGCAGCAGCATTTGGAAACTGTGTGTGTGTGTTCACTCAGTTGAGTGTGACTTCAGCAAACAGGGATCAACCAAACATATTTAACTTACAGCCAGGGTCAGGTTTGCCCACGTCTCTGTGGGAGAGACACAGGGATCTGCCAGTTAGCCTGGGTTTAGCTCACAGCTCTGGGTTTTATTTGTGTGTCTTGTGCAACAGAATGTTACCCCATTGTCCTAACTAAGCCCTCATGAATACTGAGTGCCCCATGGCTCATGTATCATTTGTGTATCGTGAATATTTAGTGTGCCTTAGATGCGTCCTGCAGATTTAGTGCCTTATGAATATTAGTGCTTCATGAATTTCAGGAGTCTTTTGTTCCTCCCACCCCTTTGTGTGTTCACACATACATGTTCAATTTACTTTGTCATGTCTCATTACCTCACACATCTGAAGAGTTTCGGCTTTCCATCTATTTTCCTGTGTTGCTGAGCAGAATTTCCTGCCCTATTGGGTAGAATTGAATTTTCTCAGACAATACAGCAGGTATATGCCACAGATGTCCAGTTGTAGGGTTTCCTGAGCCTTGTGCCCAGAAGCTTTAGAGAGAAGAAAATGTTTCATTGTTTTTTTTCTTGTTTATTTTAAAATTTATTTTTATTGAAATATGTAGTTGAATTATAATGTTGTGTTAATGTCTGCTGTACAGCAGAGCAACTCGGTTATACATACGCTCTTTTTCATTATGGTTTATCACAGGATATTGAATATAATTTCCTTGCTATACAATAGGACCTTGTTGCTTATTCTTTATATAATTTGCATCTGCTAAACCAAAACTCCCAATTCCGTCCTCTGGCCCCCACCTTCCCTCTTGGAAAAATTACTTTTCAAATTCAAAATTTCAGGTCAGTATCATGAAGTTTGTGGATGCAGATGGTAATGCTGTTTGAAACTCCTTACTGGCTTCAGGGTTTTGAACTTGCACTCACTAGTTCTATTCCTCTATGTTGTAAACATTTTAATATAGTTACAATATTAAAGTATCATAAACCATATAAATGATGCAAAGTTCTATATATGGAAATGTTATTTTGTAAGAAAAAGTGTTAGACTAAGATAAATAGGTTTTGGGTGGCTACGGAGCTCCATTTGATTCTAAGAGTTAAATCTTCATACAGCTCCTGACTTGAGTAAATCTGGGAGCATGTTTAAGGTTTAGCAATAATAGATAGGATTGTTTGCATTTTCTGTGTATCGTGGGAAGTATATCGTTCCTTTTCATTAATAACTAGCCAGGAAGGGACCAAAAGTTTGGCATCTTCTCTGCCATCTTCAGCGGGGAGTCTCCTCTAGGTTGTTTGGGAAGATATATTTGAACAGACACCTCAGCCACTGCATATATACTACCTAGAGGAGTGGTTGAAAACAATATAAGTTCTTTTCCAAAGTAACTGAAACCAAATGTGGATAAATTGGAGGATCATAAAAATATACACATATTATAAATATTTTATTACAGCCTTAAAATATAAATATCTATTTACTTATTTTTGTTGTAGGGCCCAAGGCCTTTTCTGAACACGAAGGATTAGAAATGGTCACGATTTTTAGGATTATTTGGCAGACATTTGGGAACGGATACAGCCGACTCTTGGTAAACAAAGGACACGGCTGATGGGGGAGCAGAGGCATCTCGTCAGCCCTGGGAGTCTCGGGTCCTCTCGCGTGCGTGTCGCTTCGCACTGCAGGAGGGCAGGGAGGGCGTCCGTGATGTGGGGGTTGAGTAGGAGAGCTGCTTCTGTTTTGACACCTTCAATTCTCTTTTTCTGTAACTAGAATTTCAAGCTGAGCTTCTCTGCTCCGCATCAGTGACAGAGCAGGTAAAGGAAGGCATTTCTCCGATTGGAAGCTCTCCTTTGTGCCATTCTGGAGCCCCCTAGGCTGACTGGGAGCGGCAGCGTGAGCCGTGGTGCGAGTGGACCCAGCCCCAGAGGGTGTGTCCTGTCTGGAGGAGCAGATCCCACGCTTAGGCCGCTTTGAATGCACAGGAAGAGCGGTCATCCCACTCTGAGTGCTGCACTCGGGGCTGAGCGCTCTGCCTGGAGGAGCACCTCTGGTCGTCGTGACCCTGGAGGGCCGAGCCGACACTGGCAGTGCCCCGCCCCAGCCCCTCACCACCCTAGCACCGGGTCGTGTGGCCAGCTGTCTTAGTTTGCCTGGGTCTGATGGTTTTCTTGGAAGCCTGGCCTTTCAGCGCTAGAACCCACTGATGAGTTGGTTACAAGAGTCTGGCCTGTGACTCATGCCTGAGGGCCCTGCAGCCCAGAGACTTTGCTTAGAGCGGAAGCTGCCCTCCAGCAGTGACAGGCTAGAATTGGGGGAGGATGTGTGTCCACTTCCGAGCCCCTCGCGAGGCAACTCTGAGAGGTCCCCTGCAGAACTGGCCCTGAGGCCAGCAGGGGGTCCCACTCACATACATGGACCACTTCCTCTTTGCTGTCCTCTTATTTTACCTTCCTTCCTCCATTCCAGCGATCCCTGGGGTCAGTTCCTGCATTAATGACTTTCATTCAAATACTTGTCACAGAGTCTATTTCTTGGGAGAATCCAATTAAAAAAACATAGGACTAAGGACTGTTTTTGCCCCCTTTTCAGATGAGGGAGATTAAATCACCTTGCTTAGAATCATCCAGTGGGTGCGCTGTTGAACCAGTGATGAGCTTTTCATTACAACATCATGTATGGCTTTTGTTTCCATCCTTGCCTGTTGGCCATTATTTTTAGAGAATGTAAAAGTTTATTTATTCCTATGAAATTACCAATAAGCAAGCATCAGTCCAGTGGGTTGATGGGTGGCATGCTCTCCTGTCTCTGCTATGCTTGATGTCAGAGAGTTGCACATGGAGCAGAAGACTCCTCACAGAGGGGTTTGGAGCTGTTTGGACTAAGGAGAAATTCATCTTTCATGCACAGTTTCCCAAACCAGGGAGCTGCTGACTAAGGACGCAGTGCTGATCCTTTGCCCTAGCGATGCTCAGCCTGGCCTTGGCTGGAAGCAGGACGTTGACGTCTCTGACTGGGTTGGATGTAAACAGCCTGCTAGTGCTGAGCAGTTATGTCTGCTGCTTCTTGGCTCTCATCCGTGAGCCTTCTATCTATGAAATGACTCATTATAAGGAAGTCTGTTAAAAACAAATCTCTCCCTGTTGTAGAGCATCTCTTAAAACTTCTCTTTAATCAAAGACTTTTGCTTTTGGCTCCATTTGCTGCCAGGAAACATCGTGTGCACTGACGAAAGCTGTGATAGTTACGGTACTTGAATTTCTCGCTAAGATGGATTCTTTGGGAAATGAGTTTATTTCCCTCTTATGTGAAAGTGAGAGCCTTGGGAATTATACCCAGACTTAAAACTCCTTTCATGGCAAATCTAGAGCCTAACTGAAAGTGTTCCAAGTTTCTCTAATAAAAGTGACTCCCTTCTCTGAGCATTTACGTGTCCTTCCCATTGTTCTCAATCCCTCGTCATTTTGTCGGTGTCTTAGATTATCCATTGAAAAAAGGCAACTGCCTGCCAGATGATCCACGGAAATAAAATGAGTTTATGCAGAAGCACAGTAGAACCAAAGCCCGTGTTGAGGAATCAGTGGGAGATATCTTAACTTGAAACAAGACAAGAATTTTGTGGGACTTCCCTAGTTCCCTAGTGGTCAAGAACCGCCTTGCAATGCAGGAGACACAAGTTCAATCCCTGGTCAGGGAACTAAGATCCCACATGCCTTGGAGCAGCTCAGCCCATGTGCCACAACTAGAGAATCCGTGTGCTGCAAGACTCAAGGGAGATCCTGCCTGCCACAACTAAGCCTGCCACAACTAAGACCTGACTCAGCCAAATAAACGTTACATTTTTTTCCCCTGCTTTTGAGAAACTGACCTTTGACCCCGAGTGCTTGCTTTCCTTCTCCAGTCTACTAATCCTTTCTACTGGTGTGCGTCTGTCTTCCTTTGAAGATCTAAACACACACTCCCTGTCCCTGACTTTGGGCAATACGCTTGAATTCCATCACGTTTGGCTCTGCATTTCCCAGGTTCACATCTGTTTCACATCCTGTCCTCTGAAGTTGCCACACACACACATGTGCTGCTTCACCTTGCTTTAGGTGCTGTTGAGTCGTAGGAAGATAAGAAATGCTGCGTGCGTGCCAAGTTGCTTCAGTTGTATCTGACTGTTTGTGTCCATGGGATTCTCCAGGCAAGAATACGGGAGTGGGTTGCCATGCCTTTCTCCGTGGGATCTTCCCAACCCAGGGATTGAACCCATGTCTCTTAAGTCTCCTGCATTGGCAAGTGGTCTCTTTACCACTAGCACCACCTGGGAAGCCCTAAGAAAAACTGGGAAGGTTTAAACCCAGGGTGGGTGGGGCCTGAGGGTCTCTTCCCTGGTGGCTCAGATAGTAAAGTGTCTGCTTGCAATGCGGGAGAGCTGGGTTCGATCCCTGGGTCAGGAAGATCCTCTGGAGAAGGAAATGGCAACCCACTCCAGTACTCTCTCCTGGAGAATCCCATGGAAGGAGGAGTGTGGTAGGCTACAGTCCATGGGGTCACAAAAAGTCGGACACGACTGAGCTACTTCACTTTCGTTTTCACTTCCTTTTGTCAAGAGACTGAGGAGCAGATTCCTTTTACACCTTGTTGCTGAATGGAAAGAACAGGAACGGAAGCTGAACCGGTGGGGAGGTCGTAAGATGCAGCGAGAAGATGGTATTGTTCCCGTGTTCTGAACGTTAGGCACCTAGAGTTGTCTCTGAAAGGCTGATGTGTCCTCAGGGGTTGAGCTGTGTGCTCTTTAACCCCGCGGACACCCAGCTTGTCCAAACAGAGGCCCTCCTGGTGGACCATGGTGTGCATGAATTGCTCGGAGTTGTTCTTGCTCCTGGTTCTGTTTCTAGCCTCTGCCACCAATTTTCCTAGGTGCTCACCGCATATAAAGTAGCACTTAGCAGTGTTTCTCGGGAGGAGGAGGTGGTGATTGTTTTTCTAAGATACATAGAGTGTGTTTCCCAGAATATGACAGACCTTTGTCTCTCTTCATACCTTTTACAGTGTTATCAATGCATTTGTATGGTACACTCAATTTCTCCTTCCTAGAATGAAAGTTTCGACAGAAAACTTTGTGAGGAAAAATATCCTCTAGTAAGTATCTTGTTCATTTTATGAATTGGCTTTCTCCAGACACAGTCCTTTCTTCAGATGTCATGATGAGAAATACATGCAGTATTCCACGTATGGCTGACTACTAGTTTTGGGTTCAAATCGGGATAATATTCTTTGCCATCTCTCTTGTCATTGTTCCTTTTTCTTCTTTGGGAGGAGGATGGTATTGGATAAAGTAGGGAGCAGTTAGATTTTTGAGTCCCTATCTTTAGAGAATAGTCTGCTGTTGATTTTCTTCCAAACTGTAAGTCCTTCAAATGATTTTAAACAATTCTACATTTTCTTTTGCTTATCTGTTCTCTTCCATTTCCATCATCTCCACCTTGATGAGGGACGGACACAGTACAGGTCAGTGTGGACTGCCTGCCCAAGGAGCATCTCGTTTAAAAAAATCTGAGACTAGTTTCCCTCCATCTCAGGGGCAGGACAGTGGTGAGTCCAGGAGACCTTTTTTTCAGATGGGAATTTCTTCATGCACCGTGGCCACTTGAGTGTCTTCCAGATAACATCTTACTTAAGCCAATGACGTTACGATCGTCTTATGCAAAATCTAGTAGAACAGGGATGGGAGGGAACACCTGAGTGTTTTGTTTTGTGATTCCTTACATTTTGGGACTTAATTTGGGGTAAGATTGCTTGTGAATTACTTTAAGATACATCCACAGAAGCTCAGGATGTTCTTTCTTCAATGCTAGAGGTGAACCCTCTGCTCTTCTCTTGACCCTCATTGTCTCTGCTTGTGAGTGTGAGGGGGAGTTTCTCGGGGGTGTGAGCAGCAGCGCTATTTTGAGAAGTTGACTCGCAGCCCTTGCAGCTATGACAGGCATGTAACATAGCACCCCACTTTTCAAATTCATTTTGTTGGCTCCTGACTGCATTCGTAAAGTGCTTATTTGGAAGTGCCGCAGCTGTAGTGTTCTGTTTATAGCCACTGAGTAGGTACAGTTAAGCTGACTGCCTTGTACAGGGGGAGAGTCTACATGGAATCAGGGCCAGGCAGTGGGAAAGTGGAGGCTATCTCTACCTCACAGCAGGGGGAGGAGCTTGGCATGACTTACTTGAAGGTGAGCATCCTGCCTTGGGTAGATTTTGTACTGTTTTGCACATTTGTTTTAACTTCAACCTTCCTTTTTTTTTTTTTAATTGGAGTATAGTTGATTTACAATATTGTATTCATTTCAGGTATACAGCCAAGTGATTCACTTTTACATACATCTTTTCTTTTTTAGATTCTTTTCCCATTTAGGTTTTTACAGATTATTGAGCAGAGTTCCCTGTGATATACAGTAGGTTCTTATTAGTTATCTATTATATATATATAGTAGTGTATATATGTCAGTTCCAATCTCCCAATTTATCCACCCCTCCCCTTGATTTTGTTAATCTTAAAATAGCCTTTGGAAATCCAGAGTTGACTTGGTTTAGTTAGATAGATGAGTAAATACAAATTCATAAAGTCCTTATTTTCTCAAGGGAAATAATTAAAAAATGATTCGATTTATGATAAAAACGCTTAAGTGGCTTACCTTTATAGATATGTGCATCTATACTTTTTGGGGGTCATTTTCAGAGTACTGCAACTGTATCCCAAGAAAAATTGGGAAATGAAAACAGTTTATAACACTATAAAATAATGTAGTAATCATATTCTTTTGTGGCATACACATTTTGATCTTTTAATGGGTGTCCCTAGTTTTTGTGTGTATGTTTAGTGAATAATGGGGCTTCCCTGGTGGCTCAGACCATAAAGAATCTGCCTGCAATGCAGAAGACCCAGGTTCGATCCCTGGATCAGGAAGATCCCTTAGAGAAGGAAATGGCTACCCACTCCAGTATTCTTGCCTGGAGAATTCCATGGGCAGAGGAGCCTGCCCAGCTACAGTCCATGAGGTTGCAAAGAGTCAGACGTGACCCAGTGACTAACACTTTCACTTAAAGAATATTTAACTTAACAGTTGTAATTATATTTCACATACAGTTTTATGATCCATTTAAAAATTATGCTTATTAATTTTTTTTACTGAGTAGTTTATTGTAATCACTTTTTCCTGACTGCTTCATCTTTTGCAAATCATCAAAACCATCTTTTCATATAACTTTAAAAAAATTGAATAAGTGCCTATGTCTAAATTTTCTTAATTCTCCTCTTGCTTTCTCCATGCTTTTTGCTTATTTTAAATGTTACTAAAGTGAACTCATTTGTGCTGATAGTTTTTCCTCTTTATTTCCTTTAGGACCTGGTCTCCCAGAAACAGAATTACAGTTATTCTTTGTGTAAACCCAGTTATTTTCCAAGATGGTTACATGAATTTATACTTATTGTGCAAGCACTATATCCTTATTGGTACTTGCGGTATTTCTGAATTTTGTGGTAATTGTAACATAGTTTTATAAATTATAAAACCTTTACTTGAGATAAAATCTTTATAAATTCTCAGGGAAAATACACCATTTAAAAAGAGGATGGGTTGAGGTATTGTATCTGACCTCTTATGTAATCAAGAGTTTATTTTCACACCATTCTGAAATTAACCTGAACAGATTTAGCAAAATCAGAAAGATAATCTAGAGAATTTTACGGTTTGTTTCGGGAGAGGTGCTTTTTAATTATGAACACCCAGAGCTTGACAGAGCCTTGCTGGAAAAGCTTGAGTATTTTGAGACTGGTGAATAATCAAAGCCTGAGACATTTAGTTCCTTGAACCTGAACTTAAGAAAAATGAGTTTAAACTCTCCAAAGTAAATAGAGTCCAAAAGCTCCTGAGAAGATAGAACTGCTTAAGAAAATGAATACATCCAGACCCATGATGCTATTACAGAAGATTCATTTTAATTGAGATAGAATGTGATCCTTAACCAAAGTTACAATTCTGGGAAGAAGAATAGAGCTATGGGTTAGAATATGACCACCATGTTTGCATTATAAATATACATACATATTTTATGAAAGGAAATAGAAGTAATGATATCGGTTATAACTTTTATCCAAGGCCAAAGACTATTACCTGAAAATTACTCCTCAAGCATTGTTTGAGATGAAAACCACATTTAAAGGTGGTTTCCTGCCTACTGATGAAAAATGAATTCATGCTAACCAACCAAGGCCTTTAAATGGAACAAATTATAATCAGATGTTAGATTTCGATCAGTTTTAACAAAAACAAATGATTCTTTTCAGAGATGAGAATTGATGGCTTAGCCTTCAAAGAGTTTAATCTTTTTTCAAACCCAGTGTTCTGGGAGGAGGGAATTGGCTTAATTTCCTAAAAGCACGCTGGTGATTTATCAGCAGCAAAGTGCTGAGTTTAAGAAATAAAAGCTCCTTTAAATGTTTTCCTAGGTGTTCTGAATGAGGATGCCGGGATCTGTAGTAACTTGATTATACACAGCCACGTTTTACAGAAGGTGGAAGTGTGCAGCTGGCTGTGGCAGCAGGACCTGTGGGGGTTGTAGGTTAGATCCTCTCTGAATGACTACCTTTGCTGTCTTGCTTTGGCATTTCTGAGCTCATTCATAAACTTGTAGATCATAACCCGGTCCTCTTGAGTGTGGGAAAACGTCCTCTAGGCCTCTGGACACGTGCTAATTATTATTAGTTCTAGAGATCTCTTCTAATGAGATACAATGTGAGGCAGTGTTCGCTCAACAGACCTTGAGTAGAGCAGGTTTAGAAAGGGCTAGAAGCAGTTTTAATAATAAAAGTGAAGTCTTTGACCACTTCTACCATCTGTTAGTGAGTCCTAAAAACTTCTCTGGGCCGTAAAGAGTTATGATGAACATTCAGAGCATTGGGATGGCCTCAGTGCCAAGAGTGACTGAGGTTGTCAGATTTAAACCCTTTACCTGCCTCAGAATAATTGTATTTCTCTGTAGTCCTGGGGTTCAAGTGAAAAGTGCAGTAGATGGTCATGGGCAACTTAGCTAGGAGGATAGAAAACCAGTTTGACTGATAGTTTGGAAAGGAACGTACTGGCGTCACCATATAGTTTTGGCAGTGTCACAGTGCTTGAGACTTAACTGTATGTGAGGATATCCAGCATGTTTATAAAAATGCGTATTCCTAGGATACCACGGTGATTAGGATTCTGTGGGATCGGAGGGCGGTTTTTTTCATGAGCACTCTTCTCCTCCAGTCCAGTTGGGTTTTTTTTGGCTTCAGTAGATCTCCCTTCTTCGTGCCGGTGGGAGCATCCAGTGAAACAAGATAAATTTTGTGATGCAGTTAAACGTATTGACAACATGAAAGATTATGGAAAGGCTGTGTGAATTCCTCGTCCATGTGGTGGTTCACTGGGCTTCTCTGGTGGCTCAGATGGTGAAGAATCTGCCTGGAATAGGTTAATTTTGTGCAGAAAGTGAAAGTGTAGAGAGGGCACATTGCCAGAGCTGGAGTTCTCCTTGCAGTGAGAATCACAGTATTGCATAATGGTTGTTGGGAGTGGCAGGTCAGTGATGTTCTGTTGGTACAATTTCTGAAGTCACAGAAGAGTGGACAGCTAGACACTCATTTAGTACTGGACTTAGTGCGTAAGTGCAGTGGTGTGGAGCATCACCAATATTGCTGTATGTGGAGTTTTTCTCAGTGACCTTCAGATATGTTCAGATCTGTCTGTTTTGTGCAAAGGCTTGTCTTCTCTTTGGACTGCCACAGGCATCGTCTGTACCACTGCCTTTCCACTGTCTCCCCTTTTTCTGTTTGTCTTCCCATTGGATTCTGTACTGCCAGGAAGGCTTAAAAGCAAAAGGGCTCCTCAAGTCTGTTGCCCCATAAGTCATTCCCTTGATGCCCCTGTTGTCNCAGGCATCGTCTGTACCACTGCCTTTCCACTGTCTCCCCTTTTTCTGTTTGTCTTCCCATTGGATTCTGTACTGCCAGGAAGGCTTAAAAGCAAAAGGGCTCCTCAAGTCTGTTGCCCCATAAGTCATTCCCTTGATGCCACTGTTGTCCCCGAAATTCCTAGTGTGGTGCTACCAATTCCCACTGTGGGGAGGTGGGACAATAGAACCCCAAGCCTTCTAGTTATTAGTTTTTGGCCCTGCTGTGCAGCATGTGAGATCTTAGTTCCCCGACCAGGGATTGAATCCCTACCATTGGAAGTACAGAGTCCTAACCACTGGACTCCCAGATAAGCCCAGAGGTTCTATTTTAAGTGCTCTGAGGCACATAAAAGGGAAACTGAAGCTTTTGATAAACAGGCATGGGTATCTGCCATGTTTTCTCTGCCCAGATTTCACTTTCCACATCTCCCCTTGTGCGATGTGTCTCAGTCCTTTTCCATGTTAAACAGGCAGCTCAGAAGCACCCTACTACATCCGTACTTTGAATTCCTGTAATCTATGACTCCTATGTAATGTCCAACCTTTTAGAGTACTCTTGTCATTTTAAATTACTGACCTCAAAGAACTTATAGGTAAGATGTGGGTTCTTTGAGGTCAAAGTTGCAGGTTACCATTTAAAAAATTCGTATGGAGTGTGTATTTACATTTTTGAAGGTGAAAATAGAGCCTTTGGGAGACTCACTTGGAGTTGCAGTCAACAGCAAACCTGGAGGTGAACCCAGTTTTCTCTGACTCCATGATTTTGATCTCTCAGTATATTCCTCAGGTGCTAAATAAGTGTTGTCTAAATGAATCAATAAATGAGTCTTCCAGAGTTAAAATGAATTGAAGAAGCCCCGATGAAGCACATCTTTATACCCTTCCACCCATGTGCCCATTTTGGAGGGGAGAATAGCAAATAGATCACCCGCAGATTTCTGCAGATAACCTGAACTTTAAACATGCCTGAAACACATTTGGTTCTGATTTAAAACCAGTTGGCGTGCTCACTGCCATGTTACTACAAACACAAAAGAAATATAAACTTCATTTGTGAAATAACCATCTACATAAACTCTTAAATAGTTTTGGGTTGGGCCAAAGCTGGGTATTAAGGAAATGGTTATTAATGTTACATATTTTATTCAAACTACTCTAATTCCTTACCCCTCCTACCACCTCCACCAACACCAGGTAACCTTTTGCTTTTTCCTTTAAAATGTTCCTAGGGGGTTAGGACAGATACAGCTTGGATTTCAAGCTGCTGAGGACTCCTCCTGTTTGGAAGTATTCATTGTTTTTGGTCCTTCAGACATGTCACTGTGATCTCTGCTTGAATCTTTTTAATCCTCTGTGGGTAGCAGCAGAGTTATTATCCACTGTAGGAGCATTGTGACATGGAAATAGGATATGAACCACAGTGTAATTTAGAATTTTCTAATGACATGAAAAATAAAACAAGTGCAGTAAATTTTAATATTGTTTCCTTTAACCCAATATATAAATATGGTACACTTTCAACCTATAATCAGTTAATGAGGTTTTTGCTTTCTTTTGCATTGTCTTTGAAACCCACTGTGTTTTTAATTCTTTCAGCATATCTGGGTTCAGACGAGCCACATTTCAAGCACTCAGTAGCCATAGCACAGCTCTGTGGCAGAGTCCTTATGAGCTATATAAAGGCCATGAGCATCCTTTAGTGTCTGGTAAAACTAGAAGAGTATTGCTTAAAAAAAAATATTGTGCAAATACTCAAGTCATCAAATAGTATTTGTGACCACAGGCCAAACTAAATGATGCTTCAAAGATTACTTATGTAAGAAGGAATAGGGTGTGAATGCAAGACATTTGACATGACTAAAGTTTCTGTTAATCAACTGGACTCAGAGTCCGTTGATGTATGTTAGGGTCATCAGCCCTCAAGGAAGTCTTCATTGTCAGGCCAATAAATTTGAAGTCTGAATAAACTCTTAGCCAAGTTTCTTGAAGAGTTCAAGTGTGTTTGAAGCAATGAATAATATAATGTAAATGTTGGTGAATATTTGTTTTGTTATGTTTGATGGCAACAGATACTTTCTGAAACTAAAGCCCGTAGATGAGAGAACACTGGCCTATGCCTGAGACTCCTAGACTGCCCTGCGTGTGGCAGGGCCTCCACTGTCTTAGGTTGTCCTCGGCTCTGAAATATTAACAGAGCTTTATTGCCCTGAGAGATTGAATGTGAAAAAAAAAGTTCCCTGAAATCTGAATGCTGAGATGTGTAGTCTGCAAAGGACTTAATTGTTTGAGTTAGTGGGTATTAACTTGAAAGAGGCATCAGTGGCCCACCATTAATAGAAGAGATAGAAAGACATCTTCCCCCCATCATAATATCTGGCATCTCTGTTAGTTCTGTTGAAACTTTGGTGGGAAATGAAAAAAATAGCCTCAATGGATGTCTTGGATTTTTGGTGTAGGTATCATTCAGGTAATGGCCTGCGCTCTTAGCCCAGTTATCATAATTATCCATCTCTTTTTTTTAAAACTCTTAGCCATTGAACCCTTTTAGAATGTGGTAAATCTAAATATAACGTAAATATAACAGGTATTATCTGTTTTAGCTCATTTCATTTGATGTGCCCTTTCAATAAAAAATGACCTTCCTTTTCTTCTAGTTACCTTCCATCACCAAAAATGGCCTTCTTTTAAAGTATAACATATATAAAATGAGAAACATAGTAAATAAGGTCTCCCCTGGTTCATGCATTTTAGAGAGCATCTCTTTCTGTCTTTTGTTTAGCTGTTATATTGGGATGTGACTCAGAGGTTTTCCAAATACTGGATTGTTTAAGTGTTTTCAGTTGTGAAGTTGTGAACTCTAGGCATTGTTTAAACTTTTTTACTCAGAATCAGTTGCACATAAATCAGTATTTCAGTCTAGAAAGTGCTAGGTTAGTTAAGGCCTGTGATGTTCAGTGCCAGGCGTGGTTTTGTGGGCTGTTAACTGTGCTATTACATTAGTCTGTTAGTCATTGTCTCCTTAGGTAGCTTATGTGCACATTTGGCTTAGACGTTTATCAGCTTCTGTTATACATGTTGGGCTGGAAATGTGGCTCCAGTGATGGTAAAATCTTGGTTCTCTCAAAAAGGGTTCAAATGACTGTTAACCTGATTTTTTCCCCCTAATTGAAGGCTATTGAAACCTATTTATTCAAGCTATTTAAAGGCATTCTGAAAAATGCCAAGAAGGAAGTGATAAATAACCCAATAATTCAACCACTCAAATAGCACTTGTTCATATTTTGATGTTTATCCTTTTTTTCTTTCCCTCTAGCATATACGTTATATGTGTGTGCATACATGTATACTTAAGTATAGAACTGACCATGTTGTATGTCTTGTATTGTAATCCCAGTCCCCTTAAACAATTTATTGCATTTTTGAACATGGGAATTTTTTTAAAACTACAATAATGAAACAATATCTTAAGGATAAATCCGAAGGTGAAGAAACCATTCTTAAATACCCAGCCACTCTTAAGATAAAATTTAATTTTTGGCTGTTTCTTGAATTTTTTTGGTAGGCCTGCTTGATTTTTTTGTTTTTTCAGGGTGAGTGAATTTGATCTGTTCTCAGTGGACTTAGGAAGCAGGTAAGGAGTTTTAGGAAAGATGAGGTCTGAACATCCTTCCACTTAACTATGATATACTACATTCAAATGACACTACTTACTGCTGGAGTTTAAACTGGGAGATGTTCTTTAGTTGGCTGGAGTATTTGAGAGACTGATTGAGAACTGAAGAAACTTTAAAAATTGACTTAATGTCTGCTATTACTTCAGTCAATTGTCAGAGCTTTGCATGCCAGTCTAGACTGTTAGATATGGTTGTTGAACATAAAAAGTTCTCTAAAGACTTCCTTGGTTGTCCATTGGCAAAGACTCTGCACTCCCAATGCGTGGGGCCTGGGTTCAATCCCTGGTCAGGGAAGCAGATCCTATATGCAGCAGCTAAAGATCCTGTGTGCTACAACTCAGACCTGGCACAGCCAAACAAACAAATAAAAAAGCATTTTTAAGAGATTCCCACTGGAGAAAGGTTTAGTTCTTACTGAGAGAGAACTTTAAAAGGTTCTCTAAAAGGTTCTTTTAAAACTCCCTTTTAAAAGGGACTATACAGAAACTGCATCTTGGACATCTGTTGCTGATTCCTCTTTCAGCAGAATCAGCCAAAGAGTAGGGAAGTTTTCTGAAAACAGTAATATTCAACTAAAATATATGGTATAGTTCTTTCAGCATATGGATTAAATAGACACAGTAAGTGAATGTTTTAAAAATTGCTAGTAAAATATTTTTGCAAGAGAATCAGACTAGTTAAACAGTTACAGTTGTCTTTCAGGTGAACTTGAAATGCAGCAGCCTTCTTAGTTGCAAATCTGCTACAGCTGGGGAAAACAGGGAGGGAATGTCCTGAATCTTAACAGATTTAAAGAATTATTTCTCAGTTATTTTTTTGTAATTTGAATTTGGTCTTTTCTTGCTCAGATTCCACAAGGGTGAAAAAAACCATTACTTTATTCCATACTGTATTTGAAATATGAAATACGTGACCCTTGGCTGTTATGTTTTTAGATTTGGCTGTATAAAGCATCAGATGTTATGGAAAAGCATTTCAGAATGAAAAGGGTATTTGAATAAGTTTCCATATGCCCTGCGAAGAATTGAAAATCGAGCCCTCACCTTTAATTCAGTAATTAACTAGACTTTCCCTGTAGTTTGGGGGATTGTAATAGTTTACACCTGTCTCAACTTTTGCTGTTTTTATTGGCTGTGGCTTTTGCCATCCCATATTTCTTACGAAGCAAAAATATGAAATACAATAGGCCAAAGCATTGGAGAAATTATAATAAACATAAAAAATGAATTGTTCAGCTTAAAATGTGAAATGCTCTACCTGCACAATCCATGAAGCCGTGTTTCAGTAGTAGTGAAGTAATTTATTCCTGGAATTCTATGTCATGAAAATAAAGACAAGTGCTTTCAGTGACAGGAAGATTCCCAAGGTTTTTTAACCATCAAATGATTAACTTTTGGAACATCAGGCAGGCAGAAATTGTTTTGTAAGGACAGTTAGAAAAAGCCTGCTAAATCATTACGTGTGTTTTCATGTTGCTGTGAATGAAAAAGATGAGGCTGTATCAGTGTATAAGAATGTGAGGCTTGATAGAACTGTTGTACCACAGAATAGAATCAGACTTCTCAAAGGTCACAGAGCTCCAGGACATCAAGTCTGGGTTGGCTCATTTCACAGGACGATGTTTTTCCCTCAAAACATAATGAAAAGATCATTGCGTCAAGATATTATCATATCTCCTATTTTTTCTTGTAACCTAGCTCTCAAGTGGTCTCCGTGGAAGAACTCTTTAATTTTGAGTCTTAACAGTAGCTTCCCAGTCCTAGTGTTGAGTAAAATGACTAGCTTTTTAGTGCATTGTCCAGAATAGGAGTAGCTAAGATTTCTAATAAGTTTAATTTGGATGGAGTGGTGACTGTGAAAAGATCTTTGGGACCCTTGTCTCTAGAACTGAGTTTTAATTTTGTCTTGGACCTCACTCATTGGGTGCTTTGAATATGTGGGTCAAGGTTGTAAGCTGAATGAAGGCAGGGCCTGGCCTGTTTTGAGTCACCAGCACGAGACTTAGGTACTTGTGGAGTGAAAGAGTGAACTTTTCCTCTATAGAAAGAATATCTTACATACCTAAGAAATACTCCACAAACCTCTGCCTTCTCAGTCTCTCAGTTTATTCAAGAGGAGTTGATATTTTAATGCTGAGGAGTTTAGAGTATGGAATTCTCAAATTGAGCACAGAAGGATCCCTGCTTAGGGAGGGGAGAGAATACTTGGGGGAAATGTTGCTGTCCCTTGATTGACTTCTCTGGTCTTGGCAGCTTTGCTTGTGTGGAATCAGTGAAAGTGCAGGAGACCCAGCAACCTGGGGCTGAGGTCAGGATGCTCCTAGCAAAGGGCCAATGATTGGGACTCACCTTGGTTTGTTCCAGAGACCGTGACCACCCACGAGTCCAACCAGAGGCTCGTCCCAGGTCCTCGTGGGCTTAGGAAGTGGACTGTTGTAGGATTCAGGGGACATTCAGGCTCAGATTTGGAGTTTCTTGTACATAAACATTCTGGAATGAAAAAAGCCAGAGATTTTTGATGGCACCAATTGTGCCATTTCCAGCTCCCCCCATCTTGATGCCCCTCAAGTCGTAAGGTTCTTAAAGGTGCAGGTTTCTGGTTAAATTTTAGATGTTTTCCTGGGAGCGTAATTATAATTTGTGTGTAACTAAGGAAATTCCACCCCTCCCCCTGCCCCAGCTTTTAATTCATCCAGGGATTGAAAGGCCGGTCTGTCAAGTCTGTTTAGCTGGACTTGGCATGAAGGGGCATTTCAAGGTTGTGACATAATGCGTTTGTCATGAGCAAAGCAAGTATCTTAAAGGAAGTTTCTGGTTTCTGTAATAAAACATCATTGTATCACGAAATTTAAACCGATGAATTTTAAGTTGTGAAGGAATCCCC
Organism: Neotragus pygmaeus; assembly: GCA_006410875.1. Classification (NCBI taxonomy): domain Eukaryota; kingdom Metazoa; phylum Chordata; class Mammalia; order Artiodactyla; family Bovidae; genus Neotragus; species Neotragus pygmaeus. The sequence goes on along the minus strand of SJYV01029207.1, from coordinate 608,750 downwards.
TGTGGGTGAAAGCATTTATCTGCCCTGCTTGATAGGCTTTTGAATATACCTTTGATTCTAAAATTTCTTTTTAAAAGAAGAGTTCCCTTGATGTCACTAAAATTTTTTTCTAATCTTTGTGGCCTGGTATGCAGTTTTCATTGCCACACAGTTGTATCATGGAGCAGGAGTGACTTTAAACTATTTTTAGCTGTAGAGATAAAGCCAGCCCAAGAGGTAGCAGAGTTGAAGTGTCCCCAGGGCATTTGTGTCATTAAGCTTGGATGCTAAAGCTTTTATCTTTCTGGCCCTCTGGCTAGGACCAACCATGTTCACCTTCTTTTCTCTCTCTCTTTTTTTTTGGTTCAAAATTGCTTCTTTATGTTCTTTCAAGAATTCACTATTGGTATATTCCCTAGTTAGAGTGAAAAAAATCATAATTTGTAGAGTTAACTGCAAAAAATCGATTTGTGTGACTTCCCTGGCGGCCCAGTGGTTAACACTCCCCACTTTCAGTACAAGGGTTGCAATTAGATCTCTGGTCAGGGAACAAGGGTCCCACATGCCACCAGGTGCAACCAGAATATAAAATCTGTGGAAATGTGTGATTCAGATGCTCACATCAGTGTCTATGCTCAGTTTGTCCTGTCGATGATGTGTTTGTGCAAAAAGTGAAGTTAAGATGGCGTTGAAATTATGTATTTGTTTCCTTTTCTGCTGTAACAGATAAATTTATTATCTTATAGTTCCGGTGTTCAGAAGTCAGAAGTGTGTTTTATTTGGGCTATCCTAAAGTATTGTCTGAGTGAACTCTGGGAGTTGGTGACGGACAGGGAAGCCTGGCATGCTGCGATTCATGGGGTCGCAAAGAGTCGGACACGACTGAGCGACTGAACTGAACTGAAGGTATTGTCAGGGCTGCACTTCCTCCAAAGACCCTAGAGGAAAATCCAGATCCTTGCCTTTCCCAGCTTCTGGAGGGTGCCTGTATTACTTGGCTTGTGGCCCCTCCTCCACATTCAAAGCCAGCAGTATAGAATCTCTAAGTTTCTCTGCTCTGACTCTCTCCTTTGCAATCAATGCCCTTCTCTCCGTCTGATTCTTTTGTCACATTGCCTTCTCGGACTCTGACCTTCCTTCTTCCTTCTTAAAAGGGCTCCTTGTGATTACAGTGGGTCCACCTGCATAATTCAGGATATACTTCCCATTTCAAGATCTTAATTTAATCGCACCCACAAAATCCCTTTAGCATACATAAGGTGACTTATTCACAGTCCAGGGATGAGAACATGACATCTTTGAGGGACTATTTAGCTGCCACATATTAGAATACAGTTTTAAATTTATTATTTCTTTTTAGCTCTTAGATTATACATTTCCCAAACTCTCTTTGAAAATCACAGAAATGTGTACTCTGTGCTCTGCTTTTTAGATGAAAACATGTCAATAAAAATACACAGTTTTACAAAATAGTAGGAGATATCTTACATTTACTGTGAAATTAAAGTTGGTGACAAAAGAATTTAGGCTTTAATACTGTTTTTTCAGGGCAGAGAGGATTTCTTTGAATTTTGAATTCTGTACCTAATGGACTGATTGGCCACAATTCTTGAGTTTTCAGGAACTTTAGCTAGTGCACTTGTTATACACACATACAGACACACAGGCGTGCACACACACACACACACACACACACGTACAGATAGGGTCCCTTGATAGGTGTTTGGGGTACCAGTCTTCCAGATTTCAACTTAGAGAAGTTCTTGCTCCAGCTCATTTCTCTGTCCTGGCCAGGGGGTGGCTTTTTCTGTTAACCACTCTTTCACCCCTGCCTGAATCTGAGACCTAGTGTTTACATTCTGAAAGATGTGATTTGAGGCTGTTGCAAGCAAGATGCCATTAGCTCTTTGTTCTCCTCTCTCTGAAGATTAAAAAGAAAATGTCCACAGGACCTTAAAATTTTTGCACATATAAAACTGGGCTTGTCCTTTATTTGTAGGCTACCATTCAGACACAAAAATGTTCAAATACAACGACCTTTAAATTAATCTCAGGTGAAATTTTGTTGTTTGGGACCTTGACATGACTTTGTAATTCTCTTGTTTTTTTGTCTCTCTTTTTGTAAATGTGAATAAAGAAGTGAATTAAAGTCATATATGATGCCAGCTGAAATCCAAGTAGATTATATAGTCAATGCAAAGCATAAACCTGAAATAGCTCCGAGGAGGCCTTGTCAGATGAGCCATCACTTGAAAAGGCAATCTCTTGCTTGGAACTGATTCCAGACAGGAAGTACTCAGCAGTACAGATGATCCTATTGGTAGTTGCATTTGTTCATATGTGTAGCTCCTTAACTATGAAAAAAAAACCAAGATTACTTTCATCTACGTGTGAAAATAGAGACTTGTGAGGGTTTCAGACAGAAAACGGAGCGAAAGGTATCTAAAGATGTCTGATTGATGGGATTAGTGTTTTATTTTTCATTTCATATCACAGATGAGGCCTGTGAATAGGCACTGATCTTGGGGAGAGCGAGGCTGGCATCTTGTTTACCTTTGTGTTCTTGTGCCTGATACTTGAGAGTGTTTTGAATATATATGTTGGAAAACAAAACTATTTTAAATGTATACATTTTTATTTACAGCTGCTGCCGAAGGAAAAGGCAAAAGTGGGGAAGACTTTTTTCAGAAGGTAAGTGACTTTTTACTCCTGTCTTGGCGATAATTAAAGAGAAATGTACCTCTCTCAGTAGCTAAATCGGAAGCCCCTGAAAGCTCCCCTTCTCTGTGAAGGGGAGTAGGTTTATAGTTGAAGATGCTCGGGGCAAGAAAAAGGTGGTAGGCTGTTTGGGACAGAACCCTTCAAAGGCAGCTCCCTCTGGGCAAACTTGATGACGTTTTCCACTGGAGGCATGAGGACTGCCAAATCTGCTGCCAGATTATCTTCTTTACCTGTTCTCTTCGCTTGTTTCCTCCTTCCTTAAACACATACCTGACCTAGGGAGTTGGAGAGGAGTCCCTTACAGAGGCTTCATTTCTTTCTTTCCTTTTTTTAAAATTATTTTTTAATAGAAGGATAATTGCTTTGCAGAANGGCTACAGATGTGTATAAGAGACAGTGGTAATGTAAGTCTCCATGTTACTCTCTTCATACATCTCACCCTCACTTCTCCCCATGTCAGAGGCTTCATTTCTGGTAAGCGTGACCATGGGTAGGGTGATAAAATTGACAGAAGATGCTTACTGGACCTCTCTGCTCATGACTGGTGACCTTGTCTGTTGTGTCCCTGGCGGGCCTCTGTAAGTTCCGACCTTCAGTGAAGTCAGCCTGGCCAGTCATAAAGGGAGACAGGAGTAAAGCTGATGGCAAGTGGTTTGAGATACTGTTGAGAGCAGTTGATTACTTCTGGTTAGCTCTGTTTTAAAGTAAATGTTTTATGTAAGGGAAGATCTTTGCCAAGAAGTTGACTCAAGTTCCCATCCTTCTTTCATTTGTTCATTTGAGTTTATTATGTTGATATTTGTGTTTGTTGTTGGTATCCAGAAAGCATGTATGTAGGAATAAATGTACAGTTTGTCCTGGAGTGACACACAGTAGCAACTATGGATGTAGTTAAATATCGCTGTGGTAGGTCATCAAGCTTTGGGAAAATACCTGTGTGACTAGATGTGGCTTTTACAAGTAAGCTTCTTTATTTTCTTGCTTTCTGTGTGATCTGATCTTTTTTTTGTCAAGTTCATTATTCATCTGCCATTTTCTTCCAGGGATATTAAAAGTGAATATTTTCGGAGCTGATACTGGGCTTGCCCTTTCTTCATTCTGAAAATATTTGTTTACCACCTGCTGTGTGCAACACACTGGAAAGGCCAAAATAAGCAAGGCATAGTCCCCGCCCTAAAGGAATTAGTCTGGTGTTTGATTATATAGCTGCCTAAATAGCAGGGGAGTCTGGGCAAGAGAGGATTAAGCTCTTGACTGGGACTTGAGGAGATTAAAAAGGACTTCTTGAGATCTTTTGAAGAGTGGAAATTAGCCAAGTGGAGGGATAGGCTTGGGTGGGTAGAAAGAGCATTCTGAGTGAAGAAACAGAATGGAGAAAAGCTCCGATGTGGAGAAATTCATGCAGCATTCACATTTCAAAGCATCATCTGAGAGGCCCATAGTGCAAGTGAGGTTTACTGTCCTATATGATGAAGCACCTTCTTTGTATGGGGTGGGGGTGCATTCCTAAAGGGATTTAATTAAAAATTTGCTGTGCTGGCCAGATAGAATATGTCAGACCACAGTTTTCCATCCCTGCTTTTTAGGCCCCTGATGTTGAAATTTGTATACTATGTCTGAAGCCCCCTTACTTGGTATTATCTGACATTGGTTCATGTACAGCTTGTACTCAATGCTTGGGCAATTCAGAATCTCTCCTTTTGGCTGGGGTAGGCTTGCCACAAGGCAAAGAGAAGAGAAGTCAAATAGAAATCACAGAGTTGCCTTGGTTTGTCTGTGATGGTACAAATAGATGCGATCTATGGAAGGATTTTTTTTTTTCAGTTCTTTAACTTGTGAAGAGATGTAAAAAACAGACTGTTCAGCTTTATATGACTCACTTTAAAAGCTGAATCAAAACACGGTGTATGTGGTCATAAAGGACCTTCATTCTTAGAAGATTTGCTAATATTTATCACTCTTTACAGAGCTATGTATACATTCCAGCAGTTTAAATGGAAACACATGTCTGAATCCAGGAACATATGTGCATCCCATAAACCATGAGTTAGAATCATGGATTCCATTCTTGAACACAGGTTAATGAGGTCTCTGAGCAACTAAATGGAGTACTTTTTAATCTCATTTTCTTCTTTAGCTCAATAAAGAGTGTCTTCCTGATCAACACGGTCCGTGTCGGATTTGGATACTTACCATGGGAAAAAGCTCCTGTAACTTAATAAAAGTGAAACAGCTCAAATGTCAGAAAAGTAGTTTTTAGTGTTTTGACCAGAGAGAAGAATAAATTACAGTCTACATTAGAATGAAGGAAAAGAGGAGTGTTGAATTGTCCTCCAGGAACTTTCTTTTAGTTGCATATCTCCCATTTAAAAATAATACCATTTTGGGAAACATTTAGGAACAAAAAATAAACCACATTGCTGGTTGTGAGCATCTTTGAAAAAAATGCTTTTTTTCTTTCAGGGAAATGCACATATGAAGGTTATATATGCTTATTATTAGGATGTCTTTTGGATTGTGACTCTGGGGGTATGTATCACAAACTGACATTGACATTAAAATCTCTCTTTGAGCTTAGTTTAAAATTGGACTATCCTTGCCCCTCATTTTTTTAAAAAATTATTATCCTGACTTTAAAAAGATCTAAGCCTGGAAGTATAACTCGTGAATTCATACTAGTTCTCCCTGATGGGCTTTCTGGGCGGCTCAGTGGTAAAGAATCCACCTGTGATGCAGAAGATACAGGAGATGCTGTGGATGCGATCCCTGGGTCCGGAAGATCCCCTAGAGGGGAGGGCATGGCAACCCACTTCAGTATTCCTGTCTGGAGAATCCCATGGACAGAGGAGCCTGGCAGGTTGCAGTCCATAGGGTAGCACAGAGTTGGACATGACTGAAGCAACTGAGCATGCACACTTCCTGATGAGAGGATTGGAAGAGGAGGATGAGACTTTTAGATTTTATTTTATTTTATTTTGTTAAAATATATGTAAAACCATAACAATATGATTATATTAACTATTTTCATTAATAATTTTCAAAAATGAAAAAATAAAACTTTAAATATCTTTAAGAGTAAAAATGGTTAGATTTCTACAAAGGGTTGAAATCATAGTTAAACAGCTGCTGGGATCATCAGATCTATTGTGTCAAATTCGGAGCCATAATGTATAGTTGTTCAGTTAACTCTACATGTAAAATTCTCCTGTGGAGTCACAGCTACTACTTAATTTCAAGGAGCTTCCTGGTTTTCTGTAGACTGTTTTATTATCTGTGTATTGCCAAGAAGCTCCCCTGGAGGAGAGCATGGCAACCCTCTCCGATATTCTTGCCTGGAGAATCCCATGGACAGAGGAGCCTGGTGGGCTAAGTCCATAGGGTCACAAAGATTTGGACATGACTTTTAGCATGCACACACACAATGTTTTATTTCCATTGATACTCTGTTGGGGTAAAAGACTAACCAGGTATAGCAGATACACCTAACAATATCATGCCTTAAAGAACAGTTGTTTGTTCTACTTTGATGTAACATTCCAAGGAGAGTATTCCAGCTTGGTGGGTAGTGCTATCTCACGCTGTCAGTCAGAGGCCCATATCTCTTTTGTGACTGATTGTTCCTTAAGGCATGCATCTCATCTGTATGGTTGAAGCTGGGTCATTACCATGGCCACATGTGAGCTGATGAGGAGGCGGAAGATGCCCTAGTCTTAAGGTCCAGGTCTGGGTCTGTCGTATGTCACTTGTTCTCACGTTCTGTAGGAGAAAACTCATGTATGTGGCCTTATGTAACTGTAGTCATAGGGGTGGGAGGAGGAGTGTCTGGAGGAAATACTGATTTTGCAATTGCTGCCTAACTAAAGGCAGATTGTCAGGAAGAAATAATGTGGTCAAGAGGGTAATGTCTCTGTATTATGCTTTGAAACCTTTTGTATTATCTTGAGGGCTGCTGTAAAAGTGTACCACAGATTGAGTGACTTACACAATAAAATGGATTGTCTCACAGTTCTGGAGGCTAGAAGTTTAGGGTCAAGGTATGGGTAGGGCTCTGCCTTCTGAGTGCTGAGAAAGAATCTGGTCCATGCCTTTCTCCTGGCTCCTGGAGATTTGCTCACCATTTTTGGTGTTCTTGGCTTCTAGAAGCTTCAACCTGATGTCTACATGTGTAGTTCTCCCCATGTGTTTCTGTCTGTGTCCAAATATCTCCTTTTTATAAGGATTAGGGCTCAGTCTAGTGATCTTATCTCAATAATTACATCTGCAGTGACCCTGTTTCCAGTCATTTCGCATTTGAGGTACTTACTGGTGGTTAGGATTTCAACATTATGAATTTTGGGGGATATGGCTCAACCTATAATATCTTTTAGTGGAGGAAATGATTTTGTATAAAATTTACTATAGTCAGAAAATTTGGTAAAACTAAATGTTATCACATTTTGATACTCAGTTTGATTTATAGCTTTTAATTTCCCAGTCACTTATACTAGAGACTTCCCTGGTGGCTCAGATGGTAAAGCGGGAAAGCCTACAATGTGGGAGATCCGGGTTTGGAAGATCTCCTGGAGAAGGAAATGGCAACCCACTCCAGTATTCTTGCCTGGAAAATCCCATGGACGGAAGAGCCTGGTAGGCTACAGTCCAAGGGGTCGCAAAGAGTCGGACACAACCGAGCGACTTCACTTTCACTTATAGTAAATCTTTTTCTTTCCTTATAGCAAGTCATTTTTAAGTTGTTTATAACAAATACATAATTAACATGCAAGAAAAAGAAAAAATATCTACTTAGTCATCCTACCTTTGAAAGAAAACTACTCTTTATATATTTGTTGTTAGTCCATAAGTTGTGTCTGACTCTTTGTGACCTCTTGGACTGCAGCATGCTTGGCTTCCCAGCACCTCCTGGAGTTTGCTCAAACTCATGTCCATTGAGTCATTGATATCATCCAACCTTCTCATCCTGTGTCACCCCCTTCTCCTTCTGCCTTCAGTCTTTCCCAGTATAGCCGTCTTTTCCAATGAGTTGGCTCTTTGCATCAGGTGGCCTAAGTATTGGAGCTTCAGCATCAGTCCTTCCAATGAATATTCAGAGTTGATTTCCTCTATGATTGACTGGTTTGATCTTCTTGCTGTCCAAGGGACTCTCAAGAGTCTTCTCCAGCATTATTGTTATATACTTTAGTCCTTTTTTCTATATATAAAAAATGTATATAAAATGCTTTTTAATATTATTTGATTGGCTGATGAGATTACAAATTAGACCATATTGGATACATCCCAGATGTTTTCCTATGTTAGAATTTTGCACATTCTTCAGTAATTGTGTTTTTTATTCTTTGACTCTATACTTACAAAAGGAGGGAATGGATTCAGCTTTTATCGCTGTCTAGTTTTTGTCCACTTGTCATGGCAACTTTAATTGAAACACATGGAAATGATCTGCCAGGAGTTTTACAGTTCTGTGGGCAGTAGTTCATGGCTTACTCACTGTCTGCCCTGTTTCCTTTAATCAGTTCTTTTTTACATTTCTCTTGTGAAATGACTATGGCGAGGTCTTGGAGGGGAAAATGTGTTACACTGTATTAGGTGGGGATGAGTAAAGTGATTGTATTACAAATGTGATTCATCAAAGCAAAATGCTTTAGGAATCTTGAATCCCGTTGGCTGAAGAGGGGAAAATCCAGTGAGTGTTGTAATTGATGAAACCAGATTTTCTGTTACATTGGGTTATATACATAATTTTTCCACAAAGTACACATCGCATGTTTTAAATGTGGGGTATTTTATATCCTTAAAATACGTCAGTTAGAAAACTGACCTGTAAACTATGGTTTTTCAGAAGGGCTTATCACTAAGGCCAGTATAAATAAGAAACTGTTTGATGGCTTATGTGGTATATTTTTACTACCCTCAAGTTCATCTTTTTAGGCAAATAGATTACTTTTGTCAATTTGAGACTGGAGAGTAGCAAATGTTGTCTTCTGGGGTAAATTTTGCTTGGAGGAATGGCTGGCTCCCTTTGTATCTCAAAACAAGTACATTAGGTGGTCTTAGAGGAGGACTACTTAAATATTTTTGTTGGAAGGGAGACAGAAATGTCTAACTACAATTTCTTCTTTCTCCACTGGCCATTAATTTGTTTAGTTTGGATAGCTCATAGTCCTCTGGTCATAGAAATAACTTTTGATTTAATTATTTAAAAGTGCATTCATTTCACTGTAGCTCATGGTATGCTTTCTCTGACACTGANAATGTCTAACTACAATTTCTTCTTTCTCCACTGGCCATTAATTTGTTTAGTTTGGATAGCTCATAGTCCTCTGGTCATAGAAATAACTTTTGATTTAATTATTTAAAAGTGCATTCATTTCACTGTAGCTCATGGTATGCTTTCTCTGACACTGAGGCTTTTTGCTTAAACATGTAAAATCAAATTTGATTTAAATAAAATTAGGATATTAAAAAAAAACAACCCATGAGGTGGCAACTTTGGATTGAACCCATACCTCATACCTGGACCACTGATAGACATGGCTCTGCCCTCTCTGACCTTAGATCCCCAACTATACTACAGCATCCTCCTCTCAGCCATATCATCTATATGATGCAAAGAACAGGTTGGGAAGGCAGAGTAGTTTTTCAGATTACCCAAGGTGTATTTCACAGAAAAGAATCAAATGGAAAGGGGATTACCCTTATGGGAAATATTTAGATGATATTACAAGTGATACCACTTCCAAAAACCACAAAGGGGATGAGGGAGCAGAACAAAGGTGAGTGTTCCAGATTTAAGATGAAAGAGTTGAATATTCATTACAGATATTCATCCATAGATATTGTTCTTGGTGTTCTTTAGTCACTAATTTGTGTCCAACTCTTTGCGGTGACCCCATGGACTGCAATCCACCAAGTGCCTCTGTCCATTGAATTTCCCAGGCAAGAATACTTAAGTGGGTTGCCATTTCCTTCTCCAGGGAATCTTCCATCCAGAGAATCTTCCATCCAGGGATCCTTCTATCCAGGGATTGAACCTGTGTCTCCTGTTTGGCAGGTGGATTCTTCACCACTGAGCCACCAGGGAAATCCCCATCCATAGATGAGAAAGTCTAAGCTTTCCCTTGTGATTGGAAGAAGCCCAGGTTTCAAATCCCACCATATCTCCTGTCTTGAAACTTGGGGATCAGAGGAACCATCTCCTGGCCATCTCCTCTCTTTCTGTTCATCAATGAGCAAGTCACTTCTGAGTTTTCTCATTTCTAAACTGTTTAATACAAGAATAACATATCCACTGTCAGTTTTCTGAGAATGAGACAAAAGTGTGAAAGTGCCTAACACAATACCTGACAGAACAACAGCTCCATAGAAATATTAATCTCCATAGGTATATTAATCTCAACTGTTGCATTCCAGAAGACTTACCTTCACTTCTCATATGGAAAAACAAATTTCAGAGAGAAGATTTGTCATTTAAAGTCAACCTATGTTAAGTTCACTCCCTGCTGGAAATCACTAGGTGCTTGCCTAATCTCTTCATGGCTGCCTGCATCTCCTGGTTTCTCAGGGTGTAGATGATGGGATTGAGCATGGGGGTCAAGATAGTGTAGCTGATGGACACAGCCTTGTCCATGGGGAAAGAGGTGAAGGGCCGGGCATAGATATAGATACAGGGAATGAAGATCATAGATACAACGATGATGTGAGTGGTGCAGGTGGAAGCTGCCTTCCTCCTCGCCTGCCCAGACTGGGACCTCAGCATCACCAGGATGACAGTATAAGAGATCAGAAGGAGGAGGAACCAGATGAGGACCAGCATCCCACTGTTGGAGATCATAAGGAACTCCAGGAGGGAGGTGTCCGTGCAGGCAAGCCTCAGCATTTGTGGAACATCACAGTAGAAGTTATCTAAGATGTTGGGTCCACAAAAGGGCAACGGGAGCATTAGAACCAGCTGGACAATGGAGTGGACAAAGCCTCCTACCCAGGCAGCAACCACCAGCCCCACACACACTCGAGTGTTCATGATGGTGATGTAGTGGAGAGGCCGGGAGATGGCTATGTAGAGGTCACAGGCCATCACTGAGAGGAAGAAGACAGTCCCACCTCCCAAGAGGTGGAAGAAGAAGATCTGGGCCATGCAGCCCTGGTAGGAGATGGTCTTCTTCTTAGCAAGGAAGTCCACCAGCATCTTTGGGGCAGTGACTGAGGAGAAACAGAGATCTATGACGGCCAGGTTTCTCAGCAGGAAATACATAGGTGTGTGGAGCCTAGAATCAGAGCTCACTGTGACCATGATGAGGAGGTTTCCCATGACAGTGGTTGTGTAGACAAGCAGGAACACCAGAAACAGTAAAAACTGGAGCTCCTGATTCTGGGAGAACCCTAGGAAGACAAATTCTGATACCCACGTGAGGTTCCCTGAATCCATGCTGTCTTCTCCATACTCCTAAAGGAAACAAGGCAGAGACATAGACACAGGAAGTTATTGTTTGCCCTTTTAGGGCTCAAGGGCTCAATTCAGTCATCCAAGGAAATATGATGGACATCCTCATGTACAGATCACAATACCAAGGGCTAATTCAATGACTTGTCTCTTGAAAGTTTACTAGTTTGTGCTTGAATACGCACACATGAGATATCTTAAAACCATCCAGAAACACATGCCACCTGCCTTTCTAAGATTCAGTGTAATATAAGGGTGGGAAACCCTCAGAATTCTTCAGAACCAGAGCCAAAACTTCAGAGCGTCCATTTCCTTGAGAGAGATTTGGCTTTGAGCTACTTTCTTAATCTGCATTACAATTTCCATATCTGTAAGGAATATATTTTCATATCTGTAAGAAATATATTTTCTTTATAGAAACTGGGCCTAAAGGATTAAGTAAAACAACACAGAAAGTTCCTAGGACAGTATCTGCAATAATAAATGTTAATTACTCACTTCTGTGCAGTTTCCTACTCCACTCCAGTCTCTACTACATTTTTTAGTAATCACTTTTCCTTAAAAAAAAATAATTTATTAAAAAATGTCCTTATCTTTTATGCAACTTAAAGGTTACTTTCCATTTACAGTTATTAGAAAATATTGGCTGTTGTATCAATCATTTTTGATGTAACACATTCATGTTCACATTTTTCATGTGAACACATCAATATGTTCATGACTTTTCATGTGCCTGTGTTTCTCCTTCACATTTCAGCCATAAGGTGCTTGACACATGGGTCTTGATTTCACAATTTATTTGTGCTCTGCACTGTCCATCCTTGCTCATAGTCAGTAATTATTATTAAGAAGTACTTGGTGTTATGGCATGATGGGTGAAAATCTACTTGGTGTGCAATGGTACCTGCATGGGACAAGCAAGGGAGACTCTGGACACAGCTACACACCTGGGGCATTCCATTCCTTTCCATCCTCCAGAGTAGCTGGCCCCTTACTGGCTGAGGCTCCTCAGATTATAGGTGGAGACAGGGGTAAAGGGGTAACTATTTTGTTAGTGAAGAAATTAAACGAATATATTGTTTAAAGGAGACATAGAGCTCTTCTGAAAGATCAGTAATTTTATTTACATATTTTTTTCTTTTTGATTTTATTTCTAAACTTCGTTCTCTTTTAAGCTGTAACTTTTCTTTCCTGGTAGAGTCTTACTACACATTCATATCATATGGGAGCCACCAAAATGTTCAGGATAGAGAACAGTGAGCTCAGCTGTGTGATTTTGATTGACTGGGATGTTAATTGAACATCAAGTTGATTGGACAGGACACAAAGGAGGATGAAGGGAGCCCAGTTAGGAGCTGCATGTGGTTAAGGCAGTAGAGAAGGTGAGGGTAGCCTGAACTAGGGTGGTAGAAATAGCACTAACTGGAAGTAGGGTTGAGAGGACTTGGTGATAGTTTGGGCTTCCCAGGTGGTGCAAGTGGTAAAGGACCTGCCTGCCAATGCAGGAGACATGAGACACAGGTTAGATTCCTGGACTGGGAAGATCCCCTGGAGGAGGGCAGGGCAACCCACTCCAGGATTCTTGCCTGGAGAATCCCATGGACAGAGGAGCCTGNTAAAGGACCTGCCTGCCAATGCAGGAGACATGAGACACAGGTTAGATTCCTGGACTGGGAAGATCCCCTGGAGGAGGGCAGGGCAACCCACTCCAGGATTCTTGCCTGGAGAATCCCATGGACAGAGGAGCCTGGCAGGCTACAATCTATAGCGTTGCAAAGAGCTGGACATGACTGAAGCAACTTAGCATGCATGCATGGTGATAGTTTGGGTTGAGGGGAAGAGGAATATGTCATGAATGATCCTTAGATTGCTGGGTTGGGCTATTGAGTGGTGATGGTAATGCTTAGTTCCCTGAAGAGTAACCCTGAGAGCAGAGGAGGGTTCAGAGGAAGGTGATGAGTTCAGTTCAGGACAATCAGTTCACTGAATGTGGCCTTTACATTGCAATGGAAGAGTAGAAGGTTGACAAACCAAATGGGATTCTTAGCAACTGCATTGCTGTAACATGGCATGCAAAATTCAGGAACATGTCACATTCAATCATAAATAATCTGTTCCTTTGGGAATCAAGAAAGATTAGCAGTTCAACAATTCACTAATCTAAAAGTTTGGATTTGTTGCACAATTATCCATTTCTCTCTGAACTCACACACCTTAAGTATCAATAGAAGCCTCTTTTTTCTCTTGGAGGTACTCTTTACATGTGAGTGGCCAGTCTCAAGAACTGAAAAGAATTTCAGGACCTGCCACCACTTGCACATGCTCTTGCCCCTCTGGTTGAAGGTCTGAATAATGGCAATTTTAGAAGATGATATTGAATCCAGCATAGAAAAGAAAGAAAAATGTTGAAGGTAGAGAAATAGAAATAGATGAAGAATTAAAGGGAGGAAGAAAATTACAAGGAAGGAAAATGGAGAACTAGAATGAGTGAAGGAAGGGGACTGGAAAGGTGGTTGAGGGGGGAGTGAGTAGAACCAAAGGTAAAGAAAGACTTGGAGGGTGAGAGACAGAGGTGACAGGTGAGGATTAAATGCCCTCCCTACTCCCCCTGCCTCATCCCATGCCCCACACTGACCTCCGGACCTTTCTTATCTATCAGAGACCATTCCCTTCTTGTTTTTCACTTCAATTTGCTTTTACACCAGGCAGGAAAGTTATAACCAACCCAGACAGCATATTAAAAAGCAGAGACATTACTTTGGCAGCAAAGGTCCATCTGGTCAAGGCTACGGCTTCTCCAGTAGTCATGTATGGATGTGAGAGTTGGACTATAAAGAAAGCTGAGCACTGAGTAATTGATGCTTTTGAATTGTGGTGTTGGAGAAGACTCTTGAGAGTCCCTTGGACTGCAGAAGATCCAACCAGTTCATCCTAAAGGAGATCAGTCCTGAGGGTTCATTGGAAGGATTGATGTTGAAGCTAAAACTCCAATGCTCTGGCCTTCTGATGTGAAGAGCTGACTCATTTGAAAAGACCCTGATACTGGGAAAGATTGAAGATGGGAGAAGGGGACGACAGAGGATGAGATGGTTGGATGGCATCACCAACTCAATGGACATGAGTTTGGGTAAACTCTGCAAGCTGGTGATGGACAGGGAGGCCTGGCGTGCTGCAGTCCATGGGGTTGCAAAGAGTCAGACATGACTGAGCGACTGAACTGAACTGAACCTTCTATATAAGTGTCCATGAGACCTTTCTAAATGCTGATTTATTCATGTTCTCCTCTCACTTCTACTCTTAGTGATGCTCACCAGAGCCCCTTAGGGTCCACATCCAACACTTTGTGGATCTAGTCAGAGTAGAATCAGAGTAGAAACACATACACATGTGCATGCAACTCAGCATGTCATGCTGGACTGTAAAACATAACATCCATCTGCCTTTCTAATCAGTATTTGCACCTCTAATGAACCACTAGCTCTTCAAAGGATAATAGTCTTAGACATGCCATATTTGTTTCCTGAAATTCTGTTCCTACCTTCTCAACACTAGAAAAGGTCCACCACTTAAATGTCACCCTCTCTGTCACTCCCATCACTACTTCTCCCATGCAAACAAATTCCCCATTTTTCAAGGCTCTTTAACATCAAAACAACCTCTGTTCCAGGTTTACCATTATGCATTTTCTTTCAGCATCTCCCCTCAATCAGCTACATCATAATTTCAACATCTTGCTAACCCCAGAACTTGGAACAGCAACTCTGATATAGTACATGCTCAGTAAATATTGTCAAGTTAATGTATTAAGTAGGTAATGGAAGATTTTTAAAGTAATTTTAAAATTGTGTTCCCTATCTCATAAGGCCAGTGGTTGGGTGATTGTTGGTTGTTGAAACTACTGGGCTTTACATGCAACCTGAAGCAGCTGTTTTAACAGCACATTCCCCACCCCCGTTCCAAATTACTTCATGAGGCTCTCCTCCAACATTAGACTTAGTACCATCATGCCTATGTCACTTTTTTATACTCACCACCCTTCAGTAGATGTTTCAAAAAACTTAATCACCTTTGGCAGGTATGAAAATCCTCAGGCTCTCACCTTTCTTCAACCCTGAATGGAAGAAGAGAATTCAGACCTTGCATTGTTCTAGGAGGTCCTCTCTATGAGCTTCAAATTTCCTGATCTCTGCCCATACCTCACACACATGATTCATGGCCGTGACCCTGGGGAAGAGGGCATATCCTCAGGGAGAAATTACTGGACTGAGCTCAGGAAGTGGAGCTGAAATGACTCCCACTGGGGGCAAGGAACAGTGGGAGTTGTTAAAAAGTATCTAAGTCTCTCAAAAACACTCACTGTATGAGAGGTCTACCTTGAGGGCAAAAAACTAACAAAAGATAACAAAATTCAAAACACACACATACACAACGCAAACCAAAATGAAAGAGAAGACAACAAAAAGCATTGAAAATTGTAGATTTATGACATGTAAGATTAGGAGACCAAGATTTGAAAAACCAGATTCTCTCAAAATTTGTGGGATTTTTTGAACCTATTGCATTCAAATCACTCGAGGAGATGTTAAACCTGAGAAATGCCCATGCAGAAAAATTTGATTTAGTAGATCTTGGATGGAGCTGGAGAATTCAAATTTCTAACAAGCTTTCAGGTGAGGTTGACACTGCTTTTCTGGGGCCACATTTTCAGAACCACTAACTTTGAGTTTCACTGTTCTTGTCAGCTACAATGAACAGTTCTTCTCACAGTATCACAGTAAGACAAATGGTTTCATAGCTTACTTAAAAAAATTAATTGATCTTTACATGGACAACATCATATGTTGGAAAATGTTTGTAGACAACATTGGGAAAAAATCCTATGAATCTTATTTTGTCAATCAGATCTCAAGGTTAATCTCCATCCATATCCAATTCTATATCACCATCTATAAAACTATAGAACTCTTTATATGGGCTTCCCAGGTGGCACTAATGGTAAAGAACCTGCCTGGCAGTGCTGGAGATGTAAAAGACTCGGGTTCAACCCCTGGGTTGGAAAGGTCCCCTGGAGTAGGAAATGGCACCCATTCCAGCATTTTTGGCTGGAGAATTCCATTAAGAGAGAAGCCTGGCAGGCTACAATCTGTGGGGCTGAAAAGAGTCAGATACAACTGAGTGATATGAGCACTCAATGCAACACATACATTTTTAGGTTAACATTAGTTAGCATGATGGAAAGTTATCCTTTTTAAAAAATATCTTCTTGGACTCTAAAATCACAGTGGATGGTGACTGCAGTCATGAAATTCAAAGACACTTGCTCCTTGGAAGAAAAGCTATGACAAACTTAGACAGGTTATTAAAGAGCAGAGACATGACTTTACAGACAAAGGTCCATATAGTTAAAGCTATGGTTTTTCCAGTAGTCATGTATGTCTGTCAGAGTTGGATCACAAAGAAGGCTGAGCACCGGAGAATTGATGATTTTGAACTGTAGTTTTGGAGAAGTGAAAGAGGAGAGTGAAAAAGTTGGTTTAAAGCTCAGCATTCAGAAAACTAAGATTATGGCATCTGGTCCCATCGCTTCATGGGAAATAGATGGGGAAACTGGAAACAGTGGCTGACTTTATTTCTTGGGCCTCCAAAATCACTGCAGATGGTGACTGCAGCCATGAAATTAAAAGACACTTGCTCCTTGGAAGTAAAGTTATGACCAACCTAGACAGCATATTAAAAAGCAGAGACATTACTTTGTCAACAAAGGTCTGTCTAGTCAAGGCTATAGTTTTTCCAGTAGTTATGTATGGATGTGAGAGTTGGACTATAAAGAAAGCTGAGCACTGAATAATTGATGCTTTTGAATTGTGATGTTGGAGAAGACTCTTGAGAGTCCCTTGGACTGCAAGGAGATCCAACTAGTCCATCCTAAAGGAGATCAGTCCTGAGGGTTCATTGGAAGGACTGATACTGAAGCTGAAGCTCCAATACTTTGGCCACCTGGTGCGAACAGCTGACTCATTTAAAAAGACCCTGATGCTGGAAAAGATTGAGGACAGGAGGAGAAGTGGGCGACAGAGGATGAGATGTTTGACAGCATCCTTGACTCAGGGGACATGAGTTTGAGCGAACTCCGGGAGATAGTGGAGGACAGGGAAGCCTGGCATACTGCAGTCCATGGAGTCTCAAAGAGTCACAGATAACTGAGTGACTGAACAGCAAGAAGAATAGGAGTTGGGAGCTTGTGTGCACCTGTGGTGGATTCGTGTCGATGTATGGCAAACCCAATAGAGTATTGTAAAGTTAAATTTAAAAATAAATAAATTTAAAAAAAAAAAAANAAGAAGAATAGGAGTTGGGAGCTTGTGTGCACCTGTGGTGGATTCGTGTCGATGTATGGCAAACCCAATAGAGTATTGTAAAGTTAAATTTAAAAATAAATAAATTTAAAAAAAAAAAAACAAACAAACAAAAAAAAGAAGAATAGGAGAGCAGTGAGAGTTAGGTCTGGGTACATTTCATGCTTAGGATACAAAAAATAAGACATATATTGTCATCTCAAGGAGCTCACAGACTGATGGGAAAGCTAAACCCAGCAACACATATTAATAAATGCTTTTCTAGCTCTACTAGGGCAATGCTCAAAAGTTAAAAGACTGAGAAACCAACCATAACTGAAAGAGAAGGAAAACTTTGGAGAGGAGATGACATTTAAGCAGAAGTAAAGTACAAGTGTGTTAGGTATACAGAGGAGGGAAAGTGTGTATCTGGCAAAAGAACAAAGGTCCAGAGATGAAATGGTATGGCATACACTCCATGAACCCTGAAAGCCTCAACGAAGCTTGAGCACAGGAGAAGTGGAGGGGCATTTAGGTGAAGAGCAGACAAGGATCACTCTAAATAGTGCTGAGAGACCAGACTCATACATTTAGGTTTTTACCTTCAGAGATGTGGGAAGCCAGTGGAGGACATCACACAGAAGAATGACCTACAGACAAGGGCCTCCAGGACAGCAGGGAGGAGGAGAGAGGGGAGAGCTGAGTGGATGGGCACAGCGGTATACAGCTCCTCTGTTTATTCAATTCTGTTCAGGAAAGACTGAATGAAGGCAGTGAAGGGCTTATAACTGTTCTGTGTTCGTGACTAGTCCATCCCAGCTTCAAAATTACTAAAGATGTAAGTAGCGTGAAGATCTGAAGGAGGAAGGGAAAAGGAAATGGGAGCTAAGAAAGAATAAGGATAAAAAGGTAATTAAGAAAAACCAGGAGTGAAAGCCAGTGAGCCACCAGAGACACACGGTTCTCTGATATCAGGACACGGGTTCACTGAGTCTGTTGGGCTCTTGGCCTCTCCCTCATGAGCCAAGATGCCTCCATGCTTCATTATGGTGTGTGTCCTCATACATGTCATTCAAAAGCTGGAGGGGAGGAAAGGAGTAGGGGGCAATTTCTTTATCCTCCTTCATCTCTTATCTCTACTCATAGAGAAGAAACCGTCTCCAGAAGCTACTTAGCTAACACATTTTTTGTTGTAATTTTCAATCCTGGATCAGATACACATGTCAGGAAGCCTGGCTTCTAAATGTTCTAGGAAAGTGCACACTTATGTTCGGGGACAAGCGAGAGGGAGGTGGTTGGGAATAGTTTTGGGTAGACCCCCAAGAACAAAGTCATCTTCTTATAAAGCACCTGGAATAGGGAATGAATATGATGCACCAGAGGTAAAATTGTGAGGAATGTAAATGAAAGAATGAGTAAGAATTCATTCTCTAAAGAAGTACTGACCCATCACTCTCCCTACCATACCACAAAATTTGAGCATCTAAGACAAAGACAGGAAAGCAAGATTTTTTCTTTGCAGAAATGGTAACTCCAGGAAAATATACCTTCATGTTTTGATATTCAGGTGTCCCCCAGTAAATAGCGGATATCCACCTGAACCTCTAAGATAAAGTCTAAAAGCTTTTATATGAAAGTGGAAGTGTTAGTCACTCAGTTGTGTCAGACTCCTTGCAACCCCTGGACTGTAGCCCACCTGGCTTCTCTGTCCAAGGAATTCTCTAGGTAAGAATACTGAAGTTAGGTTGCATTTCATTCTCCAGGGGAATCTTCCCAACCCAGGGATCAAACCTGGGTCCCCCTCATTGAAGGCAAATTCTTTGCTGTGTGAGCCACCAGGGAAATGCTTTCATATAGAGATGTACAAATTTGTATTTACTGCCTTGTTCTTAAGTGTAGATAGCCAAGGATCAATAAGAGATTAAGGAAGGCCACTGAGACAAAAAGGAAAAACCAAATAAATAGGAAAATGAATGAGAAGTAAGCAGAAATGACATAGGAAACATAAGAAAAGTTTATATAAGTAGCCCATGGGGTCACAGGAGTTGGACATGTGATTGAATAGTAACAACAGTTCAACAAGAAAAAGGCAAAAACCCAATTTTCCAAACAGGCAATGGGATTGAATATACATTTCTCTAAAGAAAGTATTTAAATGCCCTATGATAAATAATCTCAACATGAAATGATGTTCAATATCATCAGTAATTAAAGAAATGAAAATAAAAACCATGTGATACTACTTCATACCTGATAGGATAGTAGTAGTAATAGCAGTAATAAATAACAAGTGTGAGAATGTGAAGAAATTAGAAACCTCATAAGTTCCAAGGGGAATGCTGCTATAAAAAACACTTTCACAGTTCTTCAAAATTAACAGAATTAACAGAATTTATCCTTCACAGAATTAACCACATGATCCAGCAATTCTACTCATTGGTATATACTCAAAGGTTCTGAAAATAGGTATTCAAACAAATATTTATTAATAAATTTTAGCAGTAGCCCTTACAATAGACAAAATATGGAAACAGTCAAAATGTCATTCAACAGATGAGTGGATAAGCAAAATGTACTGTATCCAGACAGTGGAATAGTATTCAGCCATAAAGTATGGGGTACTGTTAAGCAAGACCACGGGGAAACTCTTCCAGATCTAATGAGTCTAAAAAGACATGACAGCTAAATGCAGCACACGGCTTCTCACCAGATTCTCTGTTTATCAGACTTTATTGAGAAATCTGGCAAAACTTGAGTAGAAACTAAATACTGTATTCTATCAATGTTTGTTTTATATTAGTTTTAATGACTGTATGGCAGTATCGGAGGAAAATTTCCTTGTAGGAAATGCATACAAATATTAAGGAGTGGTGAGCATTGGGTTGGTAACTTACCCTCAAACTTTCAGGAAAAAAATCAACTGTACTTACAAATTTTCTGTAAGTCTGAAATTTCTCAAAGAGTGNAACTAAATACTGTATTCTATCAATGTTTGTTTTATATTAGTTTTAATGACTGTATGGCAGTATCGGAGGAAAATTTCCTTGTAGGAAATGCATACAAATATTAAGGAGTGGTGAGCATTGGGTTGGTAACTTACCCTCAAACTTTCAGGAAAAAAATCAACTGTACTTACAAATTTTCTGTAAGTCTGAAATTTCTCAAAGAGTGTAAAATGTTTTTATTTTTTGGTTGTTTTTTTTTGTTTTTTTTTTACTTTATTTTACTTTACAATACTCTATTGGCTTTGCCATACATCGACATGAATCCACCACAGGTGTACACGAGATAAATTTCATTGACTTTTGCTCTTATCTTTATTATTTCCTGCCTTTTGCTTGCTTTGGATTTCTTTTTTAATGTATTTTTTAATTGAAGAAAAGTTGCTTTACAATGTTGTGTTGGTTTCTTCCATACAACAGTGCAAGTCAGCCATAATTTATATCCCCCTCTCTCTTGAGCCTCCCTCCTCTCATCCTATCCCACCCCTCTAGGTCATTAAAGAGCACCAGACTGGGCTCTCTGTGTTATATAGCAACTTCTCACCAACTATCTGTTTTATACATGATAGTGTANAAAAATCAACTGTACTTACAAATTTTCTGTAAGTCTGAAATTTCTCAAAGAGTGTAAAATGTTTTTATTTTTTGGTTGTTTTTTTTTGTTTTTTTTTTACTTTATTTTACTTTACAATACTCTATTGCCTTTGCCATACATCGACATGTAAAATGTTTTTAAAGTTAAATTTTTAAAAAAGTTAAGATAGAACTTGGTAGCAGAATATCATGTTATCCTCTGGATAAGAAACTATTTTTAAAAATTAAATATCAATATGAGCTAACTGGGCTTCCCCAGTGGCTCAGCAAGTAAAGAATCTACCTGCAGTGCAGCAGACATTGGAGATGCAGGTTCAGTACCTGGACTGGAAAGATCCCCTGGAAGAGGAACTGGCAACCCACTTCAGTATTCTCGTCTGAAAAATTCCATGGACAGGGGAGCCTGGCAGGTTACAATCCAAGGGGTTTCAGAGTCAGGCAAGACTGAGAGACTAAACACACATTCAGTTCAGTTCAGTCGCTCAGTCGTGTCTAACTCTTTGTGACCCCATGAATCTCAGTATGCCAGGCCTCCCTGTCCATCACCAACTCCTGGAGTTCACTCAAACTCGCGTCCATAGAGTCCCTGATGCCATCCAGCCATCTCATCCTCTGTCGTCCCCTTCTCCTCCTGCCCCCAATCCCTCCCAGCATCAGAGTCTTTTCCAATGAGTCAACTCTTCACATGAGGTGGCCAAAGTACTGGAGTTTCAGCTTTAGCATTAGCTAATACTAAAATAAAAGATTGATATACCTGATTACATGAAAACTAACACAAAAAATAAAGAAGACAAACCATAAACTGGGAGAAGGCATTGTAATAAATATAGCCGGCAATAAATCAGCAACCAAATTACACAGGAACTCCTATACTACATAGAAACAGTCAGTAGAAAAGCAAACAAAAAGCATTCATGGGAAATTGCATACAATAAAAAGTGTGAAAAGAAATGTGAAACCAATTTCTCTACAGTGAAATATTTTTACCCACTGAAATTGGCACTTCCACTTGCAGATATATGACCCAAGCCCCTCAACAAAACAACAAGTAGAAGAATATTCAAAAGAGCACTGTTTGCAACAGCAAAAACTGGGAACAATCCCTCTAAGCTTATCCTCACAAAGGAATATTATACAGCAGAGCAAATGAATAAACTACAGCCAAAAAGAATAATATGTACAATTTAGAAACATAATGTGGAGTGGAAAAAAGCAAATCTTGGAATATTATATACAATGTAATATTTGTATGAAGCTCAAAATAGCAAAATAAAACAATATGCTGATTATGTAAAATTGTGATGAGATTATTTTGATAAGCAATGGAATGATAAACNTTATCCTCACAAAGGAATATTATACAGCAGAGCAAATGAATAAACTACAGCCAAAAAGAATAATATGTACAATTTAGAAACATAATGTGGAGTGGAAAAAAGCAAATCTTGGAATATTATATACAATGTAATATTTGTATGAAGCTCAAAATAGCAAAATAAAACAATATGCTGATTATGTAAAATTGTGATGAGATTATTTTGATAAGCAATGGAATGATAAACACAAAATTCAAATAAATGGTTTCATCTGGGGAAAAGTCATGTGATGGAGAGGACCTTTAGGCAGGTATAAGCTATTGGTACCCTGTGGTTCTTGAATTGAGTATCATGTACATGAATATTCATATTATATTATGTAGTATTTTGAAATTACATGTTTTACATGTAATCTTTTGCTTGTAATAATCATTATACTATACTAAAATGTACAGTGAAAAAGTGTGACTTGAAGCGTTATTTTCAACTTGAAAATAACATGTAATTCCATAGTTCACTCAATGTTATCTCACAGTTTTTATGTATGATTCTTATAATAAAACTGGGAGGCTTGGGATCAGATATTAAGACCAGTGAGTTTGTTGATAAGAAGTTATGAGCTCAAGAGAAAGCAAGTGTCTCATGCAAGGTCATCCATTTGGTAAGTGATGGGTTCAGTTCAGTTCAGTCGCTCAGTCATGTCTGACTCTGCAACCCCATGAATCGCAGCACGCCAGGCCTNAAGAAGTTATGAGCTCAAGAGAAAGCAAGTGTCTCATGCAAGGTCATCCATTTGGTAAGTGATGGGTTCAGTTCAGTTCAGTCGCTCAGTCATGTCTGACTCTGCAACCCCATGAATCGCAGCACGCCAGGCCTCCCAGTCCATCATCAATTCCCGGAGTTCACTCAGACTCACGTAGTTCAGTAGTTAGGGTCTCCAAATTAAAGCTTAAGACTCAAAATCCTGGGCAGTCTCCAATAATCCAGTCTCACACCAAAAAGAGGTACTGAGAAAGAGGTCAAAAATACAGAAAACAGAACTGCTCTATGGGGAAATGCTATCATTCTAACAGGAAACTAACTGCCCACCAAGAAGGCAGAAAGGAGAGTGTGGCTTGCCAGAATGTTTCCATGAAAACAAATGTTGCTGTCGTTGGAGTGTTCAAATCATCTAACATAAACGAAAGTAAGAATTTACCTTTTTCCTCAAAATCTGGGTAAGCTGCTTATTTTCAATAGGCATTCACTTCTGTGATGACTCTTATAACATGTACACAAGTTATTGAAGAGGCCAGTTACAGCAGCTCTCTCTCCTAATTATCAATGGAAAACAAAGCCAAAGAGAAGTGACCCACTATTACTCTCTTTTACAAAGCAGCCAGTGCCTCCCTAATCTCTTCACTGCTGCCTGCATCTCCTGGTTCCTCAGGGTGTAGATCATGGGGTTGAGCATNGATGGTCTTGATCCCTATCTCCTGTACAGTGTCACGAACCTCATTCCATAGTTCATCAGGCACTCTGTCTATCAGATCTGGGCTCTTCAATCTATTTCTCACTTCCACTGTATAATCATAAGGGATTTGATTTAGGTCATGCCTGAATGGTCTAGCAGTTTTCCCTGCTTTCTTCAATTTCAGTCTGAATTTGCTAATAAGGAGTTCATGATCTGAGCCACAGTCAGCTCCTGGTCTTGTTTTGGTTGACTGTATAGAGCTTCTCCATCTTTGGCTGCATAGAATATAATCAATCTGATTTCAGTGTTGACCATCTGGTGATGTCCATGTGTAGAGTCTTCTCTTGTGTTGTTGAAAGAGAGTGTTTGCTATGACCAGTGCATTTTTCTTGGCAAAACTCTATCAGTCTTTGCCCTGCTTCATTCCACATTCCAAGGCCAAATTTGCGTGTTACTCCAGGTGTTTCTTGACTTCCTACTTAGGATTCCAGTCCCCTATAATGAAAAGGACATCTTTTTTGGGTGTTAGTTCTAAAAGGTCTTGTAGGTCTTCATAAAACCGTTCAACTTCAGCTTCTTCAGCATTACTGGTTGGGGCATAGACTTGGATAACTGTGATATTGAACGGTTTGCCTTCTAGCATCTGACAACCACCAATCTGTTTCTCTCCCTGCAGTTTTGCGTTTTACAGAATGTTGTAAAAGTAGAATCATATGATACTTAGTCGCTTGTATCTTTTTACTTACAATAAATCTTGGAGACTCATCTAGGTGGTCAGGTGTATCGGTAATGTTTTGTTTTGGTTCTGAGTAGACATCTGTTGTATAGATATACTTCATTTTTGCTGTTGTTCATTCACCCATCCACAGGTATTTGAGTTGTTCACATTTTATGGCTATTCATAAATGAAGTTTCTGTGAAATCCGCATATAGGTCTTTGTGTAGATATATGTTTTTGTTTCTCTTGTGTGAGTGCCTTCAAGTGAAACTGCTGGCTTATATGTACGTGTATATTTCACTTGATCAAAAACTGCCCAATGTGTTGTAAAGTGTATGATTTTTTAGCTTCCCACCAGCAATGCGTGAGAATTGTAGTTTTTCATGTCCTTGTCAGCACTTGATATTGTCCATCTTTTTAATGGTAGTCATTCTAGTGAATACCTTAGTAATTTTTCATTGCAGATGTACTTACATTTTTCTTTTGGCCAGTGTTGCTGAGCAGTTTTTCCTGTGCTGTTGGCTATTCGTATAGCATCTTTTGTTCAGTGTCAACATTTTTCTAATTTTTAAAATGTGTTATTTATTGAAGTGGTAAGAGTTCTGGACACAGGTCCTTTATTGGAGATATGTTTTGTAAATGTTTTTCTCCCAGTCCATGACTTTGCTCTGAATTTTAAGCATTTTCATTTGACTCTTTTTATATAGTTTTCATCTCTGTAGTAAATCTACCTCCCTTATATACATAGATTGATTATTTATTCCGTTGTGTCCTTATCATATTTATAGTTATTTTAAATATCCTATTTGATACTTAAGGGAATCTGGGCCATCTTGGAGTCTGGTTCTATTGACTGTGCTGTCTATTAATAATGGCTCTTTTTCCCCTTTTTTGTGTCTAGTGATTTTTAAATTTTGTCAGGTATTATGTGCTAAAGAGCCACGGAAACTGGGGTGAGTAATGTATCAGTAAGCTCTGATGCTGGGAGGGATTGGGTGCAGGAGGAGAAAGGGACGACAGAGGATGAGATGGCTGGATGGCATCACCGACTTGATGGACATGGGTTTGAGTGAACTCCGGGAGTTGGTGCTGGACAGGGAGGCCTGGCGTGCTGCAATTCATGGGGTCGCAAAGAGTTGGACACGACTGAGCAACTGAACTGAACTGAAGTGGTAATTTCTCTTTTCCTTCAGGCTCTTGATATATGTAACTGTGTTGCTATTGTCAGTAGTTAAGCTGAATTTGAATTTTGCTTTTCCTGTATTTATATTTATTGTGAGTACAGTACAGGATTAAATTTCCTCAGTGGTGGCCTGCTGCTACCTTGAGCTTAGTATGCGGCCTTGGGTGGGCAGGAAGTTTTTCTCAGTGATCCACCTCGGTTTTCAGGTCAGTGCTGCATACCTGGGCCCCAGGGCACCCCATGTTCCTACTTCTTCTCTTGCCAGTAGACTGTTGTTGCTTTTACTCGGTGCAAGGTTCGTGGTGGGGTAGAGAGTGAGTTGATAGCCTCTCTTCTCCCCCAAGCCTCAGTGTTAGGCAAGCTCTCTGTGCCTGAGCCTTAGGAAAGGGGCTTTCTCAGTGTTCCTGCCCACTCATGATTATTTTTGAAATCTGCATGATTAGTTTTGATGGTATCTTGTTCCTTCAACATACTTTTGATAGATTTTTAGAAGCATAAATAGTCTATGTCAATTACTGTAATATCTGCATTATTTTGGTGGTCTTTTTCTGTAGCTTCTCTATTATTCTTCACTAGTCACAGCTTTTCCTCTAATATCTTTAGTGATTTTTTTGATTGTGAGCTCATCATAATCATTGGGTTTTTAACCATGAGATTTCTTTGAGACTGTGTTTAAAGTCCTTTGCTCCAGACAGTATTTGTCT
Source organism: Neotragus pygmaeus (assembly GCA_006410875.1). Taxonomy (NCBI): domain Eukaryota; kingdom Metazoa; phylum Chordata; class Mammalia; order Artiodactyla; family Bovidae; genus Neotragus; species Neotragus pygmaeus. The sequence continues at coordinate 582,308 of SJYV01029207.1, read as the reverse complement.
CTCTGCCTGAGAGCACAGCCTTAGCCTAAGGCTATTCCAAATGAATTTGTTTTATTTGTGGATCCTGTTACCAAGGGTGTATTAATATAGACTTGAGTTTGAGAACTCTTAGGGGATAGGGAAGGAGTGGATTGGGAATTTGAGATTAGCAGATTGGAAAATCCCATGGATGGAGGACCCTGGTGGGCTGCAGTCCATGGGGTCACGAAGAGTTGGACACGACTGAGCGACTTCACTTTCACTTTTCAGTTTCACACATTGGAGAAGGAAATGGTAACCCACTCCAGTGTTCTTGGCTGGAGAATCCCAGGGACGGGGGAGCCTGGTGGGCTGCCATCTATGGGGTCACACAGAATCGGACACGCTTGACGCGACTTAGCAGCAGCAGCAGCAGCAGCAGCTTTTATATATAGTATAGATAAACGACAGCGTCCTACTATATAGCACAGGGAAACTATATTCAATATCCTATGATAAACCACAATGGAAAAGAATATTTAAATTTATACATATGTATAACAAATCACTTTACAGCAGAAATTAATACAACATTGTAACTCAACTGTACATCAAAAAAGTGTGAACATTGCTTTATTCTTTCAGAGGAAACAAAATTTAATCACAATCATCGCCAAAACAAATGTAGTGTACTAGGGAAGGGGAAAAGAGTAGAGTTCATGTGAGGTCTGAGGAGTTAGATTTAAGAGAGAAACCACTCATAGGAAACTTGAAAGGAATGTGAACTGCTGAATGAACACACTCGAGACAATAAAAACCCTGTTGCTAGTGTTTGTTGTACTTCGGTGTTGTATCTTTGTGCGGGGTGGTGGTGGGGAGTGTGCTGTTCCGAGGGAGTTCCCAGGCGCATTGCAGTTCTCAGTTCTCACCTCTGCTAGTCATACTGTGAGCTTAAAACCACCAGCGGCCTTGGGCTTAGATGAAAGGAAATGCCGTTTTAGATGCAGACTAGTATACATAGGATGGATAAATAGTAAGGTCCTCCAGTATAGCAGAGGGAACTATATTCAATATCTTATGATCAACCATAATGGAAAATAATATGAAAAAGAATATATGAATAACTGAGTCACTTTACTGTACAGCAGAAATTAGCACATTATTGTAAATCAATTATACTTCAATAAATTTTTTTAAATTAAAAAATAATTCCCAGGAGAGACTTCCTCTCTTTCCCCTCATTTCACCAAGGAAAAGCCAGGCACTTATTGCCATGGTCCCTCATTAAGGGGAAGTTTTATTTGTTTTGACTTCTGTAGCTTTATGTGAGCGTTTTTGATGTGAACTTTGTTTTCCATTCTCTGATCATGGTGTTTAAATCCAGACTAAAGGCTACCAGGTTAAATAATTGACATTTCTATGACAGTTGCTGATTCTTCACTTGTCTCTTTTATCATTTCTGATCTCTGAAGAATTTCCATATGTTCTAAAATACCTTTTTATTTTTTAAGATATTTTCTACTTAAATGACTTTATCTGATTATCCAGTTTACCCTGTTGCTGGAAGTACAAGTTCTATCATGCGCTATCTTATGCTATCTTCTCATCTCTCTTGCTGTAGAAGTTGATAAATTGTCATAATCAAATAGTTTTAAAATTATTTTAAGTTTTTATTGTAAGATTTTCAGCATCTTTATAAATAAAGTTTTTTTTTTTTTTTTAAATAGAAGAATTAAGTTAAAATTTCAAAAAAACCTGAAGATAGCAGTTTGGTACACTGGATCTTATTTCCTTATTGAGATATTAAATACGTTTGGTATGGTTGCTGTTCAGTTTCAGTTTGTCATGTACGGATTCATCCTCAGGAGTAAGCAGTGGTAGATGAGCAGTAGAAATCTATAATATGATTGTTTTTTAAGTTATTTGTTTTTGGCTGTGCTGAGTCTTGCTGCAAGCAGGGGCCTACTCTCTAGTGAGAAGCTCAGGCTTCTCACTGTGGTGGCTTCTCTTGTTGAGGAATCATGTATTTTTGAATCCCTAGCCAAGCATGGAAAAGGTGGAAGGAGGAAGTATAAAGACTTTTCATGCCATTTAGATTCAAGTGTATTTGAGCTGGAAATAGATCATCAGTATTTATTAGCTGTGTGACCTTTTACTACCTTCCTGTGGAGTGAGTGAAGAAGAGTGAAATTAGACCAAGACAAGGAAGTAGATTAGACTGAAGTGATTAGAGTGGGTGAAGAGTGGGTGAAGAAGAGTGAAATTAGACCAAGACAAGGAAGACAGGGTAGGGGGAAGAGTGGGAAGCAAGAAGACTGGGCATCCATCATCAGTCCCTAAAACCCCAAATTAACCTTTTAAAGTAATAGAAATGTTCAGTTGAGTCTTTTTTATTTTGCATATGAGAGAATAGGGTTTCAGAGAGGTGACTTACAAATATATAGGATTTATAGCTAGTTAATGGCAAAGCCAGAACCGAATGATGCTCCTGACTCAGAGCTACAAGATCCAAGCAAACTCTTTAATCTCTCTAAACTTCCTTTTCAAGTGTTGAAGGGGATCATGCCTGCTTTGTAAGATTACATGGATGAAGTGGAGCTCGTGTGTATGTGTGTTTATGAAGTGCTGATGTATACCAGGTGCTTTTGTCTCATCTTGACTTACTGTAAATGATTTTTTTTGTGTGAGCATAATAAGTAGAAAATTGGCAGTGAGCACCGAATTAAATATTTTGTGGTCTTCTACATTTTAACAAAATGCATACGGTGAAGACTGGAGTCAGACTTCTTTTGGAAGATTCCCATAATCATTTGGCTTGAGAAAATGGAGTTTTATATAATCTTTAGATGCTCTGATTTCAGTCAGTGCATATTATTGCCTTGGGTCAGGTACACTAGTTTATACAAAAAGTAGTTGTAACGACTTTTCCTTGCCTTTTCTTCCATGAATTCCTCTTGTGAGCTTTTGATCTTCACCAAATGACCTTATAAAAGAGAGGGAAAATATCAATAAAGTTTAAAATGTAAACTTTCCACTTAGTTTTTTTTCCCAGATGAATTCGTAGCCTTTTAGGTCTGACTCTTGTTGAAAAAAAAAATCTCAAAATTTTTCTTTGGCACAACATTCTGTATCCCAGTGGTTACATTGGAGCTTTACACTACATCACTTGCCCTTTTAACGAACACGCATCCCAAACATTGCATCAGTTTAAAAGGATAGTGTGTGTAACTCAACATACTCTTATTTGGGAAAGCTCAGTTTTATTGATGACATTGAGTTCTGCTGTTTGTTTACCACATTTATTGGAAAGCACTTTGCTTCGGGCCCGTTACAGTTTGCAAACCAGGACCCATCAACCTGTAAGACAAGATTTCTCTTCTCTCTCTAACACTGGGGTGGGGTGGTGGTGGTGGATCTCGTTCTTTATTTTTCCTGGGACTTCCCTAGTGGTCCACTGGAGAGGACTCAGTGCTTTCACTGCTGTGGCCTTGGGTTTAGTTCCCAGTCGCGGAGCTAAGATCCCACAAATGTGGCCAAAAAAAAAAAAAAAATTTTTTTTTCCTGATTCAGACCAGAAAAGAATTTAGAAACTGAGGCCTTGGGACCAGCCTTGTGCTCACTTAGGTATTTCTCTTTCCTTTAACAGTGGGCTCTAAGTAGATATTTACTTGACGGATTAATAAGCCTTTCTTTGGGAATTTAAAAAGAATTCTGTGGAGATTCCTTAAAAAACTGGAAATAGAACTTCCATGACCCAGAAATCCCACTGCTGAGCATACGCACCGAGGAAACCGAAATTGAGAGACACGTGTACCCCAGTGTTCATCGCAGCACTGTTTACAATATCTAGGACACGGAAGCAACCTAGATGTCCATTGGCAGACGAATGGATAAGAAAGCTGTGGTACATATACACAATGGAATATTACTCAGCTGTTAGAAAGAATGCATTTGAATCAGTTCTAATGAGGTAGATGAAACTGGAGCCTACTATACAGAGTGAAGTAAGTCAGAAAGAAAAACACCAATATAATATATTAACGCATATATATGGAGTTTAGAAAGGTGGTAACGATGGCCCTATATATGAGACAACAAAAGAGACACAGATGTAAAGAACAGACTTTTGGACTCTGTGGGCAAAGGTGAGGGTGGGATGATTTTAGAGAATAGCTTTGGAACATATATATTACCATATGTGAAACAGATCGCCAGACCAGGTTTAATGCATGAGACAGGGTGCTCAGGGCCGGTGCACTGGGATGACCCTGAGGGATGGGATGGGGGTTCAGGATGGGGAACACATGTACACCCATGGCTGATTCATGTCAATGTACGGCAAAACCACTACAATATTGTAAAGTAATTAGTCCCCAATTAAAATAAATGTTTACAAAAAAAGTTAAAAGAATTATAAAGTTTTATACAGAAAAGGTACAAATGAATAACATGTACAGTAAGGAAGGTACTTGTCTTACTAAATTCACCAGACTATAGGTTAAAAATTTCACTGTTGAAATAAGCAATAAATTATAGTTTCCCAAGCAGTGAATGTATAATTAAATATAATTGTATAATTAAATGTTTATATTACTAAATGAAAACTTTTTCATATATATAGTGTCAACAGTAGTCCTTGCCACATAATAAGCTATTCATAAGGACTTGTTGAATAAATGAGAGTTGACCTTGACATTTTAATTTGTTGCTGATTTGGAAAATGGTTTAATGAAAAGTTTTAATTAAGAAGATAATTCGAGGTAGGGCTCAAGGTGTGGCCTATAGTCTGTTCATGTCAATATCATCACTGAGTCTTCAGAGAAGCGCCTAGGAGGGACAATGGAAAGAGGCTGACTCCATGGGGAGGAGTTTGCCTCCTTCTCTACCTGCTGCTTCAAGTGAGAGGAAGGGCTCTGTTGGTCACGTGGACTTTGACCAGCATGGGAGTAGAGCCATTCGTTTGACAGAAGGGTTTCTATCCAGTCATGCTCTAAGCATCCCACTCACATCAGCCTCTCGTTCACCCCGTCTGTTGTCCTGGAAGTGGATGCACAGCTGATGACATCATTCCTGTGGCTAAATATGACCTCGTACAATGTATCCACCGGGCGGAGCCCAGAGGCATATGGGGACATCAGGAAGCTCAGCATGGCACCTGAGAGCCTGTGGCTTCCAGATATCTTTATTGAGGAGTTCATGCATGTGGATCAGGCACCTGCAGCTCTCATGACTTATGTCAGCAGTGAAGGTCCAGAAATGAGCAGCTACCACGAGTGGTCCGCATCTGTAACCTGGACATCTTCTCTTTCCCCTTTGATGAACAGAATTTTGCACTCATCCGAGGCCCTTTTCATTTAAACGAGTGGCCATCAGGCACAGGTCCAGCCTTTGTGTGATGCGTCCTTTGGTGCCGATGGCTTTCTGTTTGTCATCAGTAACATCAGCTTCTTCCTGCCAGCAGAAAGAGGGCGTTTCTCCTGGGCTCCACACCTTCCTGCTCATGACGATGGACTTATTCCTGGCCACTGGCACCCCGCTTTCAGTGTCTCCTTGGCCTGTCCTGCCTCTGATGGTGCAGATCAGCCTCCTGGAGACCACGTTCATCACCTGTTTGCTGTACCTGGCTCCCACTCATGCCCCGGTGGCTCCATTCTCTGCTTTTGTACTGTAGTGACCTAAGGAAATGCTGCCCATTGCACCCCAGACAGGAAATAAGGGTCTAGGCCTTACCTCCACTCATCTGCCTGGCCTGAAGGAGCCATTGAATTTGGTGGGGAAAGTGTGAGGTACCAGAGAGGCAGAGTTAAATGGATGCCCGGCATCAACAAGGGCCAGTAGGAACCTGAGACCCAGAAGCAGCGCTTTGTGGGCTGGTGGGTTCTGTTGAACCACACGATGGGTGTCCTGCTCTTCCACCTCTACTGCTCTCCTTGTCCTCCTCTAATCATCTTGATCATCGTCCTCTGGAACACCTTGGCAGATGTCTAAGTACAAACCCTGGAGACTGGTCAGGCTCTCACGCCCATCCAGAGCCCAGCTACCAGCCGTCTTGCTTTTAATGCAGACCTTCTACACAGTTTCAGACCAGCCCTGCATCCTTCCCTGTGCCCTCAAAAAGCAAGGAGTCATGTCCTTGCTCCTGAATGCAATCAGCTCCCCTCAGCCAGCCCTTGAGCTCTGTCTGGATCCTCAGGATTCAAGTTCCTGGTGTTCCTACTTTGGTTGAATCATCCTCAGTAAATCCTTTGGCAAGGGGAAAAAGGGGGAAATTTGATGTAATTTTTTGAAGATAAGTTTTTAGTATAGTTTAACTAAGCCATTAATAATTTTACAGTTGATATTTTTTGCAAAGAGTGACCGAGGAGTTTTCCTTAAGTAAAACACTTGTGTTCGGTAGTGGAAATTAAGGATATAAGCAGGATTCCTAGGGAAACATGGAAAAAATACATTAATGGGTAATATAATGTGACATTTGGTATGCCAGTAATAGTTACCTACTTCTTAAATAGGTTCTAAAGACCTTCCAGTGGATGAAGATAAGAAAACATTATCCATTAAAATGTTGCATAAATCAGAATGACCATCATTTTGCCTGTTTTAGTTGGAACTTTTTGTACCCGCCCCCCCCCGCCCCGAAATTATCATGGTTTCATTGCTTAAAATGCATTAGATATTTCTACTTAACTCTTCTTCTACAAAGTCTGTATTTTGGGTCCTTGACAATGATTTCAGATGGCATAACATAATAATTTTCTGGTGATTGAATTGGTTACAAGTTCCTTAGTAGTAATCATTCATGGATTCACAATCAAAGTGAAGATACGAAGAAAAGAAAGGAAGAGTTTGCTTGTCTATATTTTTGTAAAATCTTAGTTATTGCTTTTAAAGAAATGCAGTTTGGTTATATAAGGCTTTTCTACTGTGTTGTTATAAAAATACAGAAAAGTTGAAAGGATTATGCAAGGGATGCCCTATACCCTTTCCTTATATTCTACAATTACTTTAAAAGTATTTGCTTCATCACATGGGGATCATCTCTCCGTCCTTCTATTTTTTCACGAATCCATCTTTTTGATGCATTCCAGGCTTATGTGTAGACAGCACACTTCAGCCCTTCACTGTGCATGCCAAATTTATCCATAGTGTTTTGTTGTTAAAATCAATGTAGCATTTTCTGTCTTGTCAGATGTATAATATACATCCATGTAACTCAAACTCTAATGATGATACAGACTATAACTTGGAAAAATTTCCTCCCACCCCGTCCCCTAAGCCCTCTTGAATCTCCCTAAACTCAGAAGTAACCACTCTTCTGAGTTTTCTTTTTTAAATCAAAGATTAGTACTTTGTGTTTTAGAATATTATATATGTTGAAACATACAGTATATACTCTGGTATAAGAGTTTTTTCACTCAGCATAGTGTTTTTGGGTTTTATCCACATTGTTACATATTATCAGTAATTCATTCCTTTTTATTAATGAGTTATTTTACATTGTATGAAACCTACCATCATTTGTCTGTTTCTTGACTGTTTCCTGTTTTGGGCTATTATAAGTAAAGCTGCTATGAGTAAAGCCAGTTATTTGCTGGGTACTTCCATTTGATTAACTCAGGAGCTTAAAAATCAGTATGTTCAAAAAATTTCTTTAAACATTTTTTTTTTGCTGTTCTGGGTCTTAGATATGGCACATGGGATCTTTGATCTTCTCTGTGGCATGTGAAATCTTGTTGTGGTGTCTGAGATCTAATTCCCTAAACAGGGATTGAACCTGGACCTCTGCATTGGGAGCATGGAATCTTAGCCACTGGACCACCAGATAATTTCCCTAGTATGTTCCAAATTGAGCTCACCCAGCTGTGTAATCTCCCCGAGTCCCTGTGTCAGTGAATGGCAGCACCGTTTACAGTGCTGTCCAAGTCATAACCTTGACTGCCCCCGGTCCCTGGGCTCTCACACATCATCAGATACAGAGTCCTGCCAGTTCTGCCTTCATTACGTTCAGTCAGTTTGCTGTAGTGCCTCATCATGATCCTGTTTGAAGCCAACACCATTTTCATCTGGATTGCCAAAATAACCATCTAACTGGTCTCCTTGCTCCCTCTCTTGGCTCTCTCTCTATTACCTTTTCCAGACCACTGTCAGGGATCTTTGAAAAAATACACATTAAATATACTACTTACCTGTTAAAAGATGTCTAGTTGTTTCCCATTGCTTTTAGGTAAAAAAGGAAAATCCTTACCATAGTTTTCAAGGTTCTGCATGATTTGACTTTCTCCTGGTTCTCATCTTTCTAACCTCACTGGGTTTGCATGTCCCACATGCTTCATGCCTTAGACTTTATCCTCTTCTGTCTTGAGTCAGTCGGATTACTCCCATTGACACACAGTTGTGTTCTGGGGTCTCATTTTATTTTTTCATTTTTTAAAAATCAATTTTTAGTGGAGTGTAGTTTTGCAATATTGTCTTACTTTCTAGTGTACAGCACAATGAATCAGCCATACATATACATGTATCCCCTTCTTTTTGGATTTCTTTCCCATTCAGGTCACCACAGTGCATTAAGTAGAGTTCCTGGGGCCATATACTCTATTCTCACTAGTTATTTATCTTATTTATAGTATCAATAGTGTATCTGCTTACACTAGTCACTACACTAGTGATTGGAAGAACAGTTGCTGAATCTGAANTACGTTCAGTCAGTTTGCTGTAGTGCCTCATCATGATCCTGTTTGAAGCCAACACCATTTTCATCTGGATTGCCAAAATAACCATCTAACTGGTCTCCTTGCTCCCTCTCTTGGCTCTCTCTCTATTACCTTTTCCAGACCACTGTCAGGGATCTTTGAAAAAATACACATTAAATATACTACTTACCTGTTAAAAGATGTCTAGTTGTTTCCCATTGCTTTTAGGTAAAAAGGGAAAATCCTTACCATAGTTTTCAAGGTTCTGCATGATTTGACTTTCTCCTGGTTCTCATCTTTCTAACCTCACTGGGTTTGCATGTCCCACATGCTTCATGCCTTAGACTTTATCCTCTTCTGTCTTGAGTCAGTCGGATTACTCCCATTGACACACAGTTGTGTTCTGGGGTCTCATTTTATTTTTTCATTTTTTAAAAATCAATTTTTAGTGGAGTGTAGTTTTGCAATATTGTCTTACTTTCTAGTGTACAGCACAATGAATCAGCCATACATATACATGTATCCCCTTCTTTTTGGATTTCTTTCCCATTCAGGTCACCACAGTGCATTAAGTAGAGTTCCTGGGGCCATATACTCTATTCTCACTAGTTATTTATCTTATTTATAGTATCAATAGTGTATCTGCTTACACTAGTCACTACACTAGTGATTGGAAGAACAGTTGCTGAATCTGAAGTTCCAATACTTTGGCCACCTGACGCAAAGAGCAAACTCATTGAAGAAGACCCTGATACTGGGCAAGATTGGAGACAAAAGGAGAAGAGGGCAGCACAGGATGAGATGGTTAGATAGCACTGCTGATTCACTGGACATGAATGTGAGCAAACTTAAGGAGATAGTAGAGGACAAAGGAGCCTGGCGTGCTACAGTCCATGGGGTTGCAAAGGATCAGACATGACTGAGTGACTGAATGACAGCAACAAGCAATAATTATATATATGTGTCAATCGCAATCTCCCAACTCCTTCCACCACCACCTTCTTTCCCTCTTGATATCCATATATTTCTCTACATTTATGTCTGTTTCTGCTTTACAAGTAAGATCATATATATACTTTTCCTAGATTCCACATGTATGTGTTAATATATAATACTTGTTTTTTTCTTACTTCACACTGTATGACACTCTGTACATCCATCCATGTCTGTACAAATGACCAGATTTCGTTCCTTTTTATAGCTGATTAATATTCCGTTATATATGGATACCACATCTTTTTTTATCCGTTACTCTGTTGATGGACACTTACAACGGTTCCATGTCCTGGCTGTTGTAAACAGTGCCGCAGTGTACATTGGGGTGCATGGATCTTTTTGAATTATGGTTTTCTCTGGGTATATGCCCAGTAGTAGAATTGCTGGGTTGTATGGTAGTTCTATGTTTGATTTCTAAGGAATCTCTATACTCTTCTCCATAGTGACTGTATCAATTTACACTCTCATCAAGTAGTGTCTCCCATTTTAAAGACAGGCAAAAAGTGCCTATATTAGTTGGAATTAGAATTGTCTGTAGAAACAGAAAATAAATGCAAAGCGAAATGAGTGATATGTTGTTTAGGATAAGATGGAAGATTATTTCCCCTTAAAGAATTGTGTAGCAGGGCAGTGCAAGTCTGGGAGGCGCCAGTGGTTCCTCAAGATCGCAGTAAAGCATGTCGATTCTGCCTGTACAGTTTCGAAGGCTCATAGGCGATGGCCTTTATCTTCATAATCCAAGTTGGAGCTTTAGACGTCACAGTCCAGAGAGCAGGATGGAAGACAGACAAAGGTCATCCATTTCTCAGAATCTGCTATCATTTCCCTGGGCAGAACTGAGTTACCTGACCATACCAACTCTTCACGGAAGGCAGAGTACTTATTTTAGGTGTCCATGTGCCCAGTTAAAAATTGGAGGTTCTATTTGGGAGAAAGTGGACATTGGGCTAGGCCATTAGCAACTGCTGTATCTCCCTTGAGCCTCCATTCCCTTCCAGCCATTGTCTTGCTTTTTTGCTTCTTTTTAGAATTAAAACTTGAAAGAGTTTTCTATTAATAATACTATCCTTCAAAATCCCTTCTCTTCTCAACTCACCACATCTCTTGTACTTAGCCTTCCACGTAGTTGGTTGTATCAAGATTACCTGTGGTCTCCATGTTTCAAGAATACAAGGAATATGTCAAAGTCTTACCCCCTCAGTAGCTTTCAGTTCTTTTTCCCTTGAGAGACTCTCCTTTAGGCAGATAAGTCTTAAATTTTTCATTCATCTTCTGTGACTTTGTCATTCGCCATCTTCCTGGAAGCTCCTTGTCCTCCTATTTTTTCAGCATCTCCTGTTCTATCCAATGCCTGAATGCTGGAATTTTTCAAGGTTTAGTGTTTTTTTTTTTTTTAAATTATAGTGAAAGATACATAGCATAAAATTAATCCTAAAAATTTTACCATTTGAACGTGATGCTAAGTACACATTCTGTGCAACCATCATCACCATCCACAGGCAGTACTTTTTCAGCTTCCCAAAGTGAACTTCTATAACCTTCAAGCAATAACNTTTCTTTGGAAGGAATGATGCAAAAGCTGAAACTCCAGTACTTTGGCCACCACATGCGAAGAGTTGACTCATTGGAAAAGACTCTGATGCTGGGAGGGATTGGGGGCAGGAGGAGAAGGGGACGACCGAGGATGAGATGGCTGGATGGCATCACGAACTCGATGGACATGAGTCTGAGTGAACTCCGGGAGATGGTGATGGACAGGGAGGCCTGGCGTGCTGCGATTCCTGGGGTTGCAAAGAGTCGGACATGACTGAGCGACTGAACTGAACTGATAGGTCTAAATCAAATTCCAGCAGCTTATCCTTTGTACTTTCAAAGTTGTGAAATTTCTGAGTTTTTTTAAATGATTAATTTTTATGCTGTGTCTTCGCTGCTGTGCAGGCTTCTCTCTAGTGTGGTGAGCGAGGGGCATCCTCTAGCTATGCGTGGGCTCCTCACTGTGGTGGCTTCTCTTCTTGCGAGCATGGGCTCTAGGCATGCGGGCTTCAGCAGGTGCAGCTTCCAGGCTCTAGAACATTCTCAGTAGTTGTGGTGCACAGGCTCAGTGGCTCTGCAGCATGTGGGATCTTTGCAGATCCGGGATCGAATGAGTGTCTCCTGTATTTCCAGGTGGATTCTTTACCGCTAAGCCACCAGGGAAACCCCTTCGCAGAGTTTTTTTTTTTAACGTGAGTTATTTGGCTGCTATGATCTCCTTTGGGACATCTTCATCCTTTTTGTCATGACTGCGTTCATTGTTTGATGTTGTTACTTCTGTCTTCACAAAGTTCCTCTGGCTGTGAATTCAGAGTCTCACATCTAGCATCAGTGTCAAAATTCTCACTGTTAGCTATTGATACTGTCTCCATTGATACTGGATTTAAATTCCAGTTCCAGCAGTATAATCTTTTGCTTCTCTGCTTCACTTTCATCTTTGTTGACCAGTTTTCAATTTGGGTTATCCATTTTCATGTCCTTTGGTTTTATCACTGGAAGACAGAAAGTCAGCACCACTCCTTGCTTTGCTGTCTGTATGTGAACTGATTACAGATGTTTTCTGAGTAACCACAGACAGACTTTGAAAGAAGCAGCGTGACTGGTCACTGATCAAGCTGAACATCTGTTACATGTGTAGTGATCTGTGTACTGAAGAGCTGACAGGGGAATTTCTGTTTGATGCAGCTACTCAAAATCACAGTGAATAGACTGGTAACTGGAATATAAACTTGTGTTGTTGGGGGTTTGATGGTGTTGAACTGCAGCATTCCAGGCTTCCCTGTCCTTCACCATCTCCTGGAGCATCTTGTCCTCTGTCATCCCCTTCTCCTGCTGCCTTCAGTCTTTCCCAGCATCAAGATCTTTTCCAATGAGTAGGCTCTTCACATCAGGTGACCAAGGTATTGGAGCTTCAGCATCAGCCCTTCAGTGAATATTCAGGGTTGATTTCCTTTAGGATAGACTGCTTTGATCTCCTTGCTTTTCAGGGAGCTCTCAAGAGTCTTCTCCAGTACTGCTGCTGCTGCTAAGTCACTTCAGTCATGTCCGACTCTGTGTGACGCCATAGACAGCAGCCCACCAGGCTCCCCCGTCCCTGAGATTCTCCAGGCAAGAACACTGGAGTGGGTTGCCATTTCCTTCTCCATTGCATGAAAGTGAAAAGTGAAAGTGACGTTGCTCAGTTGTGTCTGACTCTTCGTGACCCCATGGACTGCAGCCTATCAGGCTCCTCTGTCCATGGGATTTTCCAGGCAAGAGTACTGGAGTGAGGTGCCATCGCCTTCTCCATCTCCAGCACTACAGCACCACTAACTGAACTGTGGTAACTAAAATCCGTGTATCAAAACAGTGCAAAGCCAGGACTGTCTTTATGGATATCTGGTTTTTTCTTTTTTTTTTTTTTTCGGCTGTGTGGCATGTTAGGTCTTAGTTCCAGACTAGGGATTGAACCTTCGTGGAGGCGATGGCAACCCACTCCAGTACTCTTGCCTGGAAAATCCCATGGACGGAGGAGCCTGGTGGGCTGCAGTCCATGGGGTTGCAACTGAGCGACTTCACTGTCACTTTCCACTTTCATGCATTGGAGAAGGAAATGGCAACCCACTCCAGTGTTCTTGCCTGGAGAATCCCAGGGACGGAGGAGCCTGGTGGGCTGCTGTCTATGGGGTCGCGCAGAGTCGGACACGACTGAAGCGACTTAACAGCTTAGCAGCAGCAGCCTTGCACTGAAGTGTGGAGTCTTAATCATGGGACCACCAGGGACCTCCCTCTGTGGGTATCTTGAGTGGCTATTCCCGCTCTTCGTGGGAGGTTCAGCTGAGTGCCAGTGTGGCCCTCATTTTTGTCACTGTGACAACCAAATTGCTTCTCACATTCTCCATACATGCGTGGGGTGGGGATTCCTCCCTGGATTGAACCGTTCTGGGGCCACTTCTGGGTCACTGTGTCATTAATCAGAATGCGAGGGGCAGCCAGGCTGCCGCTGATGAGCACTTCCGTGTTCACAGCAGGGTTCTGACAGCAGCCCCCCTGAGTACGTGGTGCCTTCCCTTCCTTCACAGGCCAGGTGATCAGAAATCACCCTTGCCTGGGGAGTCAGTAACTTACTGTCAAGCTGGGCTTTGCCGCATGCCTATCTGCTGCTTAACCTCTTTGAATCCTGCTTTCCTCATCTGTTAATTTAAGAAAAAAAAGGTTTCACATACCCGATTTATCAGATAATCTTGAGTACATAGAAAGTGTATGTTGACATCAGGCAGATGTGAGCAGATGTTCTGGAGATGATGAATAACTGAATCACTGAGATAACGTTTCTTGGATTTAAAATGAAATATAACAAAGACCTCTAATGTCTCAGCAAAATCAATATCCCCAGCTTTTGTTTATTTTGACGCACCGCATGGCATGCAAGGATCTTAGGTCCCCAGCCAGGGATTGAACTTGCGTCCGCCGCAGTGGAAGCGCAGGGGTCTTAACCACTGACCACCAGGAAGTCCCCTCCTCAGCTTTTAGACACGCCCTCATGTGAGACTTCACTGGTTTCCCAGCTCCACCTTTCAGTGGCTTCTAGTTGCTCTTTTCTCACTTAGCTCCCTTCATGGTGAAGTTTAGCAAGTTGACTCATCATCCATCAGTACACGAAGTGAGTTCAGACAGCCTCCTCTGCGAAGGTGGACCTTATTTCTCCATTGATATTAACACAGGGAAGATAGAGCACTCAGGAGTTGGTCTCTTAGAGAAGCAGGCTGCAGGCTGCAGGTGGCGCCCAGCTGGTAGCCATTTTGAAGGATGACTTTTCAATAGCTTAGAGTATAATGTCAAGCATTCTTTTCCTGGTTCAAAAATAAATATTTCAAGTAGTCAGCATAAATAGATTTGTCTTGGGTTGATCTGAGATGCTGATTACTTACCTGTGGATTTTTAGCTTTACGTCTGGATTGAAGAATTTGGCGAAATAAGCACATGAGTGGAATGTTGTTGGTTTAGCAAAGGTTTCCTTCATCTGTAAGATATTACCTATAATTGCTTCAGACTTTCAGAATGTGTAGTATAGTGAGCATTTGTAGACATGTTCTCTTTTTACATGGTGTACTAATGTGGAATTTGTTGGAGAGGGGAAAAAAAAATCTCTGACTTGTTATTGAAGAATATAAATGGAGATTATTTTTATTTTAGCTTCATGAATGAAGCTACTTGTAGAATTTGATTAGGTTGTCTTGTTTATTTTATTCTAATTTTGGCAAGTTATTTAAGGAAAGTGAGATTATTTCAATGCTTCCATGTACATCTGTGATGACATTTTTTCAATAGCTGATAGAACTTTCTTCCAATCACAAAAAGCTTCCATCTTATATAAATGTTACCTTCCTTTCCTTCCCTTATTCCCCCAAAACTAAAACCAAAGTAAGAATATATGATTCCATTTTTATTAGGTACCTTTTAAATATAAGAAGCAGTGCTGTTACTCTTTGATCAGGGAAATTACTCCCTGTTTGTGAAAAGCAAATGTGAATTAGAACGTTAAGATGGCTCTTTAGCTTCCAAAACTGTTATCTATCCATAGTTTTCTGATTTTTTTTTTTCCATTAAGAGGATAATTGCTTTACAATGTTGTGTTTGTTTCTGCTGTACAACACCTCAAATCAGTCATAACTACATATAGCATTCTATTTTCAACAGGTTTTTCGTGATGAAGAAGTACCCTTTGAAGATAAAATAGGTGTTCTTTCTAATATCAATCATCTTGATTTTAATTGCTTCATATATTTTAAAATTTGTATTAGGTCAGATACTTTTGTTACTGTGTGTGCTCATTCACTTAGTTGTGTTTGACTCTTTGCGACCCCATGGACTGTAGCCTGTTAGACTCCTCTACCCATGGAATTCTCCAGGCAAGTACTAGAGTGAATTGCCATTTCCTTCTCCATTTTTTACTATAAACATTTGGAATTCATCACAACTGAGATAGGATAAGAATTAAGTTACATTTTAATGATTAATTCCCTGTTAGTAGTCAGTACAACAAGTCTAATGACAGAAATTTAAGAGTAATTTTTCAAATGATTGCATTTTTAGATTGACTCCTCCAGAATCTCCTCTCTCTTTATGACATATAGAATTGCTGCCTATTATAACCTGGCAGAAATTAGTAGAATTGAGAGGAGATTCTTGTGAGAGTGAAGATACTCAGAAGCTAACACTGACCTAGTTGAGATGGTATAAACATGAAGCATCCAGAATTATGGATTAGAACGAGTCTTTAAAATATTTGAGGTATCATTTATTATTTATTGAAAATGACTCAGCGTCAGATATTTGTTCTTCAAGGTCTGATTTTGTGAAGGTGGAAACCAGAACAATAATACAATTGGGGGAAAAAAACTAGCTGGAATTCATTTTAGGATTTTTTTTTTTCCTGAGACAGAAGATAGTCATTTTCTTCTCAAAGGTTTTTTGGTTCTGCATACCCAGGCGTTCCTGGCTTAGCTGACATCAGAGTATTTATAGGTTTAGTTTCACATGGAAGTACTAGTGATTTTTGGCAGGATTCTCAGCTTTCAGTTCAAATTTCCCACAACCAGGGGCCATCAACAACTTATTTCTTGTAGAGAGGTTGGTCAGGAGTTGGGCGTTTAATTGAAATTATTCCTTGAATGCAAATGAAAAAATTAGGGCATTTAGGGACCCTGGCAGTCTAGTGGTTAAGACTCTGCCTTCTAAATGCAGGGGGTGTGGGTTTGAGCCCTGGTCAGGGAACGACGATCCCATATGCTACAGGGTGCAGGCACAAATTCTTTAAAAATTGATTAAAAACAATTAAAAAAATTAGAGCTTATCATGGTTTTCTGGGAATTGATTTCTTGGTGAAGTTTTGCAGGAATTCATTTGTAGAAACTACATTTTCTTGAAAGATGTCAGTGTTTTCATACATTATAAAATCCACAGAATGAGCTGCTCCAGAGTTCTTTCCTTCTTCTTTTTTTTTTTTTTTTAATATCACTTTAGTTCTGTGGCTNCATACATTATAAAATCCACAGAATGAGCTGCTCCAGAGTTCTTTCCTTCTTTTTTTTTTTTTTTTTAATATCACTTTAGTTCTGTGGCTCTCTATTAAACATTTCTGAATTTTGTGAAGATGGTGAGAGATTGCCTGTAGCTTCTGTGATAGTTGCTCCTTTCATCTCCTTTCCCTGCGTGCTGGGAACTTGTTGCATCCACGGCCCAGTCACCTCAACGACTTTGACATCATTTGTGTCTACTCCCAAGCTGTTCAACTCGAGGATGTGGCCTCTGTGAAAAGGAAGATAAGCCCTTAAGTCAGGGCTTATCAGGTAGCCCTGGAACATCTTTTTTAAAATGTGTGGAATTCACCTGTAAACTTTCTTGGTCTTATTTTTGCCTCTAGCTGAAATTTTCACTTTATCTCTGACCTCCATTCATTAGCTGCTTTGTTAAGGTTATAGCATCCAGAATTAGGGGTTAAAACAAGTCTTTAAAATATTTAAGGTGTGATGTAATGTCTGTAGAACATGATTCAAGATTAGTAGTTTCTTCTTTGAGCTTTGGTTTTGTGAAAGTGGAAACAAGGGCCATAATAAGATTAAAAAGAAAGAACTAGCTGAAACTCACCTTAGGATTCCTCCCGCCCCCCCCCCCCCCCCCCC
>SJYV01029207.1:520926-562675 GCA_006410875.1 Neotragus pygmaeus | reverse complement strand
TTTCATGGAGAAGACAATGAAACCCAGGAATAGGACAGCATAGATAGGAGGAGTGGAGGCAGGGGCCGGATCTGGAGAGTCGGAGCAATGGGCTTGCCCACCTGCAGGGCCAGGGCAGCCCCTCGACTTTGTGAAGACAGTGTGACCTTAGTTTTGTTTTCCAGTTTTCAATAGAGACATGGGTATAGAAGTGCAAACACCCTGATAAATGGCAAGTGAGTAATACACAGTGACAAGAAGGGCAAGTGGCTTGGGATCTCATTGTGGGAGACCCAGGGGGAGTTGGTCGGGGGGACAGCACAGGGTCTCCTGACCCTGGGTAAAGGGGGCATCTGGTCCTCAGGGCTAGCCGAGCGTTGCCACGTTGGGGTGTGGGCTCCGGATGCTAACTCTGCCACATTTTCCAGAGAAGCAGAAACCTGAATGTCTATGTGAAATTCCCAGATTTAAAAATGTTGGCTCAGATTTTTAAAAAGAACCTTATAGTGGGTGGACAACATGCCTCTGTGGGCTACCAGGCTGAAACATCTGCTGCAAGCCCTTTGCTGCTGTGATAAAGGGGATTAAATGAAGAATGATGCATGCTAACATGTTAACCATTTAGCCTTATGCCCAGAACATAGTCAATACAGAGGGAGAAAGAAGAGGGACTTTTTATTGACTACAGTGTTCATGAGTTTCATTGCCTTTGCCATTAATTTGTTTAGTTACCTCTAAATCCATGTGAAAAATTAAATATTATCCCACTCAAGTGATCTACAAGTGGTAGTTGCTGTCATTTGCCTATGAATTAGGTCAGTTATTGGGTTTATTCATTTGTCGAGTGAATTTTATATTCATGGTATGAAAGTCAACAATAAGGTAGGCTACTTTGTGTGATAATAGAAAGGATGGGCATTTCTGGGTGATTCACTCGTCTCTCATTTACTGTGGACTTCCTTTGCTCTGCATACCTCGCCTGCCTCACTTGTCCTTGGGCTTTTGCACAGTGGGTTTCCAGTCCTTCTGGCCAGTATTAGCTGCCTGGGAAGTGGGAAGGAACTGTGGCAAAAATGCCATCTCAGTTCAGGCAAAAGATGATGGGAAATGCAGCCTTATGACGCAATGTCCTGTTTAGAGGCTTCTCATCAGTTTTAATGAAACACAAATGTGCCCATAGCAAGTTTATTTTATTTTCTCCAGGAAAAAAAAACAAAAACGCTTCATTTTATAAGGCCTATCCCACGTCGTTTTGTATTACAAGGATCGTGTTTGATGTGTTGCAATCCACTGGTGATTGTCATGGGGGAATTTTACTCAGCACAAGCATCTCGGGTGGTTTGGCAACAAGTTAAAATTCTGGAGCATCACAGAAAGGAATGCTGGGAGTAACAAATATACTTGACTATTTCTAATAGATTAAAGGCTTATAAAAATGCATCTCCCCTCCCCGCTGCCCCCCAAATCCAACAAGGTTTTGTTTTGTTTTTGAATTGTTTTAAAAAGAGGTCATTTGTTGCAACAACATGATGCTAAGGACTTGAAAATAATTTTTTTGTTTTCAGGGAAAAAAAAATCTTACCTGTAAATGCAAGTTCTTAATTGAATCAATATTTTTCTCTAAATTTTTGCTACAGATCATGGAGGAAACAAATACTCAGATTGCTTGGCCATCAAAACTGAAGATTGGTGCCAAATCCAAGAAAGGTAAAAGATGCGAGATGGAGAAATTGGTGGTTGTGATAATGCAGACTGTGGAATATCCGCAGGTTTCCTGGGGATTAAAATCAACCGTTATCCTTATCATAGTTGTTCCCAAATATTTGTTACATAGCAGTATTTGGGAAGGATTATCATAATGTAAAATAACATATAACTTTTTGATTCAACAACAGAATAATATTTTTAAGTATTTTGTAATAATAGACATGCTATTGTAGAAGATTATTGTAGCATCTTATGATTTCAAGGTTGACCATATAGTGGCCATGAGTCATGGTAACTCCCCAGACGTAATAACGTGTTTTCAATACACAGACTCCCTCTGTTTATACTTTAGACTTCTTGTTTATGTCCCAGATTTAACAGTTGATTATTTTCATCTCCAATTTGATAGGAACTTAGATTTCCTTTCCTGACTGCTGCTTCTCCTCTTCGTCTATCACACAGCAAAGAACACACAGGATTTTTCTTTTAGGCTAAGCATTTTCCTTGCCTTTTTTTTTTTTTTTTTCTTGCTTTAACCTAGAGGACACTCACTGGTGCATGGATGGTCAGAAATGAAAGCATAGGACCCTTAGTTTCCTTCCAAGATCACATATTATTTTCATTATTGCATATTATGGATAGCTTTTTTTTTTTTTTTGTAACCTCAGTGTCAAGAAACTTTGTTGCATATGCTTCATTAAAAGATGCCCGTAGTCACTAGGAGATAAAAGAGAGCCATCACCAAGCAATTCAGAAAATGGTGGTGTGAGTGGTCTAGCTTTTTGTTGTTGCTGTTGAGTTTTGTGTTTGCACCCTCTTGTCTCTATGACCTTTATTGCTAAATGGTGCTGAACACTGCAAGATTTGTCAGCTTTCTTGTTTCTGGTCATGCAGATTGCCTTCTTTTAATCTCATTTTATTAGAGCTACTCCTCCCTTGGAATGTAAGTTATTTTACAACTTGTTGTGAGTGTTGTTATCTGGACTTCAGTGGACTGAAATTCCTATTGACACTCTGACCTTGTTACTTTCAATATTTGTGACCACGGTGGCAAGAACAGGGAAGCTTATATGCTAAACAGTCCTAAGAAAACATAGTGAATTTCCAAGTGGAATTACACAACTTTGTAGGAATCTTGGGTTTGCTAAGTGCTATAGGATATATCTTAGAGAAGGCAATGGCACCCCACTTCAATACTCTTGCCTGGAAAATCCCATGGATGGAGGAGCCTGGAAGGCTGCAGTCCATGGGGTTGCTGAGGGTAGGACACGGCTGAGCGACTTCACTTTCACTTTTCACTTTCATGCATCGGAGAAGGGAATGGCAACCCACTCCAGTGTTCTTGCCTGGAGAATCCCAGGGCCAGGGGAGCCTGATTGGCTGCCGTCTATGGGTCGCACAGAGTTGGACATGATTGAAGCGACTTAGTAGCAGCAGCAGCAGCAGCAGCAGCATAGGATATATCTATCTCCAGTGTGCTGAGATGTGCTATACTTATGCAGAAGGAGGAGCTGCCACTAGCTGGCTGCCTCCCTATTTGGTTGTTTGCAGCTGTTCAAAAATCCCTGGCCTGCTGTTTGAAAAAGTTGGAATTTGAACATGAACTGGAGCCTCCTTCCGTGTTGTCATGTATTTTTACTTAAAGAATGACATGAGTTTCATTACTAGCCTAATAAAAATGTAATTTGATCAGTCCCTAAAGAAAAGCCCCAAGGAAATATGAATATTACAACAATCCCAGATAATTTTGGATGGCTTATTCTCTTGCATTATCCATGCTACAGTTTTCCTCCCCCTATCGTGGGAAACTGAGAATTATTCATTTCATTCATTTTTTAAAATTTAAAATGTGGTTGCAACTTTAGAGATGTTAGATAATATGGATCGAATAGATTAAGATAATGTTTTAGATCGGTTTCTGGTCATGGATCCATTTTACCCATTCACAGTGGCCAAGTCCATTCCACACTGTGATGATACATTTTGATTTGAATATAAGAGTATCTCAGCAGTACATTTGAGGGCATTTAGCATAATTTGCACATGGTTAAAGTTAACTTTTGGAATCATGCCTAAGAATTGATCCCTGAAGGCCTATGTCTAAAGACATCCTTCAATTTTTTATTATTTATGAAGTGCCATAAATGTACACAATACTGAATGATGAGCAGAAAGAGCCAAAAGAGAGAGATTGAGCTCAGGGAAGAAAGACAAAAAAAAGTGTTCCTCAGAGGAAATTACTCTTCAGAATTGACTTGATTTGCCCTTAGTACTTAAAACACACAGCTGCTGAATTACATTTTGGCTTACATCCCTGATATGTGTATTCCCATATATTTTTAAAATGGTCTGATTTAGAGATGAAATTTGTGTGACTATAGTTTGTATTTAGTGAAAGTCAAATGGCAGGAGGCACTTTAGAAGGTGACTATTTGCTTTTTTATCTGACCCTTTCTTAGCGCTGAATGTTGTTGAGAAAAGAGTTAGTGTTCTTAATTTTAAGCTTTCTTCATTCCAAACTATTATTATTCAAGAGACCAAAGAATATAAAGGTATCTAGGGACTCATGCCATGTTTCGGATGGGTATTAACTTCTAAGTCCCATGGTGATGTGAGGGTTTGGAATTTGCAGATGATCCCTCATGTGCCAGAGAGACAGTGCAGCCATGTGTTTGTATTGTATTTCACTTTTAGATTTATGATGCTTATTGATTGAATATTTGAGCCTAGACAAATGTTTTTCATGGCTACTGTTACCATAGTCTGTCCCTTTCTTTACCTTATGGGAATTAGTCCTGCATTTTTCAAGTAGTCCTGTCTAAACTTTATTTTTCAAGTCATCAATCCTTTATCTGAGCAGCTGTATGTGTGAGTAGCTGTATGACGCCTTGGGTTGACGTGCTAGTAGGATCCTGCTTGGCAGAAAGGCAGAAAGCCAGCATCCTGAATTTGCCATCATATAAGAAACTTAAGATTCCTCTCTGGAGAAGGAAATGGCAACCCACTCCAGTATTCTTGCCTGGAGAATTCCATGGACAGAGGAGCTGGCAGGCTCCAGCCCATGGGGTCACAAAGAGTCGGGCATGACTGAGTGACTAACACACTAGAGATTGTGATTTAGTAGGTCTGGGATGGGATTGGAAATCCATATATTTAACAAGTTCCCCTGGTGGTTCTTAAGGTTGAGTTTGGGAAACAAAAAATCTCACCATCTGATATGGAAATACCATTATTTACTAGGAAGACCATGTGTTCAAAAGGGAATGGATGGATGATGACTGCTATCGGAAAACAGGCAGGATCCTTCAGCGGCCACTTCTCTGGAACAATCTCCATCTTGGCTCCTAAAGAACTGCATCTATATGGATTCATTAATTTTATGTCTCTGTCCTCTTTGCAGTCAGCATGAGTGAGTTTAGAGTGACAGTGACCTCATTGTTCAGTGCCTGTGTGAGATGTCATTTGGGGTACAAGACTGTCTGGTGTGTGTCCCCTCCATCTGCCCCTCTTCCTTATGTCACCATTCTACCCCCTTCTTCTCTTATCCTCCCCTTTACCTTTCTTCATTCCCTTTAACCATAGAGAATACAGTGGAAAAATGTACTAGGAACATTGTCTTTTAGTAAGCAGGGCATTTTGGGGAAGTGCGTGTTTTATGATATAAACTCAGGGACTATAAAACTTAAAAAAAAATTCCCAAGTGTTTGAAATCATTGAGAGATTGAATCCTCAGTCAAAAAGAACTAAGAATTTAAGATTCAGTATCTTAAATTTACATAGGCAATTGGGCATTCAGATAGGGAAGCCTAGAATTATCTTGATGGGGGCCATGATTAAGAGAATAAAGCAATACATAGTCTTTCTACTGCATAGCATAAATTTGTTTTGAGTAGAAGAAAATAAAAATCTCTCCAACTATTAGATTTAGAATAATAGAAGGTTCTGCTTTCCATAGAAAGACTTGAGGTTTGTTCCTGTGAGAGCAGTATTTAAGAATTAAGGGACTTCCTGGCAGTGCAGTAGATGAGAATCGGCCTGCCAGTGCAGGGGACACGGGTTCGATCCCTGGTCTGGGGGATTCCATGTGCTGCGGACGACTAAGCTTATGCGCCATAACTGAGCCTGTACTCTAGAGCCTTGAACCGCAACTACTGAGCCCACATGCCACAACTCTTGAAGCCAGGGTGCCTCAGAACCTGTGCTCAGCAACAAGAGAAGCCAACACAGTGAGAGTCTCTCACACTGTAACGAAGAGTAGCCCCTGGTTGCGCAACTAGAGAAAGCCCACACGCAAAGCAAAAAAGACCCAGTGCAATCAAAAAAAAAAAAAAAAAAGAAACAGAATTAAAATTCTGGGAGTTCCCTGATTGCCTAATGGTTAGGATTCCGGGCTTTTGCTGCTGTGGTGCAGGTTCAGTCCCTGGCTGGGAAACTGAGATCCCACAAGCTGCACAGTGCAGCCAAGAATTAATAATAATTGTATAATACTGTAGATGCATACTAACAGAGAATGATTTCAGGTACTCATTAAAATTTTGAATGTTATTCTGAATCACAGCCTATTTTAAAATAAATGCAGCTTCATTAAAGTACAGATTACATTCTGAACAAGTTTGACTGTTTTGCTAAATACAAGTCCTGCCAAAGCTGCCTTAACAAATAGATAAAAGTGATTTGTAAGGAGAACTTATTGCGTTGTTATGATCATCCTACATGCTCCTTGATGTTAGATGAGCTTATTCCCTCAAATAGGTAAACATTTTTCTTCAAATCTTCTTCTTGCTTTTAATTTGCTTATCAGTCCTCTTTCTTCTTGGACTAGCCAAGGTGGATGTGGCTACAAATTGTTTAAAGTTTTTATGCCAAATTCCATGTAAGTAAGATCAGCATTAATAAAGCTTTATTGCTTTTTGTTCTGGGAAGAGTTGTCCTGCAGAGTTTAACTAAGTGATAGCAACTGTTGTCTGCAAGTGTTTCTCTTATGACAGTTTCAATGCCCCAAGACAGCCAGAATGGAAGGTGTTGGCTGGGTTGCCTGATGTTTTGGAGGCCATTTGGCACCAAGTCTGGCCGTTCTCTTCCTCCTGGAATAAACAAGAAGATCATCAGAATTCTATGGGACTTTATTATTATTGGTTGTCTTCCATCAGAACAAGCAACTTCTAATATAGTATCTTTGCGTGAGAAAAAATGTAGACTTTCACTTAATTTTTTTCCAGAGGAAAATGTATTGTCAAGTATACTAAAGCTTCTCTTGTGTGTTCACATGGGACTCGATGATGCTTCTACCTTGGTATGTATTGCTCAAAGGGCAGGGGGCAGAAAGAGGGCCTGGCACAGCATATGGATGACAATGTTCCCAGTGGTGTGTTTTGACCATGATATTTACGTATTGTGGGGTCATAAACAGCATGTACACAGACCACAGCTAGATTAGAGAAGCAAACTTCAGAGTGTGAGAGCATCATTTCATGAAACCTTTAGTCAGGTCTGTCACTGTTTATATGTATGAAGAAACACACACGTATATATTATTCAGTCACGGTGTGAAATGGGGCTTCCCAGGTGTCTTGGTGGTAAAAGAATCTGCCTGCCTATGTAGGAGATGCAGGACACACTGGTTCGATCCCTAGGTGGGGAAAAATCCCCTGAGAAGAGGATGGCAACCCAGAAGCCTGGTGGGCCCCAGTCCATAGCGTGGCAGACAGTTGGCCATGACCGAGCAGGTGTGCATGCCGTAATGTGAAGTGGGTGATAAAGAAAGGTCAGAGAACACACCATTCTAGGCAGTTAGTTCCTCAGATGGTAAAGAGTACATGCATTTTGTTCACCATTGTGTCTCTTCCCTGGTGGCTCAGTGATGCAGAATCCACCTGCCAGTGCAGGGGAAGCAGCAGATGCAGGTTTGATCTCTGGGTTGGGAAGATCCCTTGGAGGAGGAAATGGGAACCCAGTCTAGTATTCTTGCCTGGTAAAATTGCATGGCTGGAGGAGCCTGGTGGGCTACAGTCCATGGGGTCCCAAAGAATTGGAGAGGACTGAGCAAGCCCACACCCGTACATGGTGGACACTGAGTCAGCATTTGTAGATTGTCTGGTAACTCAGTCATGATCATAGTGAAAATACAAATAGAGATGAGAATGTATATCACCAAGGTGTGTTGTGTAGGAAAAAGATTTAGAATCACAGCCCTCACACAGGAGTAGCATTCACTATTGAGAAAATTGACTATTGATATCTTTCCTGTAAGACCTCTCTAAGTGAACAAAAGTGGACATGATTTGTGGCTGAACCTTTTGTGGCTCAGAGTGCTTTTCATGGTCTGAGTAGCCCTAGTCTGAGAAGTGGAAAGAACTTAAGGAAAATGATCTGATATCTGCCATTCATGGGACCTTGAATGAATGAAACTCTGGTAGTGTTCACAGTAGGTGTGTAAATGAGACTCAAGAAAATACAGCGTCCTGATTATCTTCCAGACCAAAGTTGTTTTGGTTGTGGTATTTTAATTAGGATTTGGTTATGTCATTGACATGTTGATAGTAATATTGGCTACTGCCATTTATTGAGACCAATTGGGGTGCAGCGTTCTGCTAAATATTTTATGTAAATAATCTTATTTCCTGATCAGAACACCATGTAAGTTAGGTGATGGTATTTTAATTTTAGAGGTGAAAAAATTAAGGCTCATAAAGTCAAATAACTTGCCCTGGTTTTTACAGTTAGTAAATAGCAGACTGGTAAGACATCCTGTATGATTCCAATTCCATGAACGTTTTAGAAGGTAAAAAACATGGAGATGGTAAAAAGATTTAGTGGTCAGTATTTGCTAGGAACCTGAAGGAAGGAAGGATGAATAGGCTGAACACAGAGGACTTTTAGGGCAGCTAAACTATATAATCTAAAATAGTAAGTACATGTCATTTTATATCTATCAAAACCCACAAAATGGTGGTGGGGGAGCCAGCGGCTGTGTGTGGGGAGGGGCATATGAGAACTCTGTGCTTTGCATCAATTTTGCTGTGTTCCTGAGATGGTCTAAAAAACAGAGTCTATATTAAAAAATAGCCCTAGATATTAGACACAACACTTTAATCAGCATTTTAGAGTGTATGATATGCAAAGATAATGCTGTATTATCAATAACTTCTTAGTTGTAAGTTTAAAAGCACTATGAAATCTCTTAAGAACTAATGAAAATTTCTGTAAAATTTAAAAAGAGGGAAAGAAAGTGAGAAGGATGATTAAATGGTATATCACGCCTTTGTGTTTCCCAGAAGGGACTGGAGCCAAGTCACAAGCTTTCTGAATTCACTTGCCTCTGTTACCCTGTCTCCTGGGGAGAGAGCTCCATTCCCCTCAGTGGTCTTGTTCCTGAACAGATGTTTTATTTCAAGTCATTTACCTTTAAAAGTGAAGAAATTGCCATCCCAAGATCCCTGCTAACTACAGCTCCTTTTCCTTGGTAAACCCCATGAGGAGGAAGGGCAAAACTACTCCCGATTTGTCTGCCTTGTAATATGTGTTGTTCCAGGTGTGTTCTCTCTCTTTATCCTCCATGAATGAGCATCGTTATCCCTACTCTGCGCATGAGTGATTGATGGAGAGATGGTGTAACTTGTTCAGTGTCATACATAGGGCTTGAAACAATGGAGTTAGGCTGGAAACCTTGACTGCAAAATCCAAGGGCATTCTCTCCACTCCTAAGCACATGCGTAGGTGCTCATGGTGAGTGAGTGCTCACCAGAGGAATGAAGATTCACCAGCACATTCATTTAGGAAAACTCAGATTGAGAATATGTTTCTTAACTATTTCTTCAAGAAGAAATGCAATGCTCAGTCCTTACCCACATTTTAGAACCTTGCTGGATGACCATCTTTAACATTACTTTCAACCTCGGTTTTTAATTTCTATTGGTGCTTTTTACAGTATTTTTCCTTCCTTTTCTCTTTTAAAATCCATTAATGGTTTTACTAGAATTTGTGTACTATTACCTGGTATCGTGGTTCTCAAGCTGGGTTGATGTTATTCCCCAGGGGCATGGTAGCGCTGTTGCGATAGTTTTGGTTATCGCATGTGGGAGGTGGCTTCTGGTGGGTAGAGGCCAGGGATGATGCTAAACATCCTACAGTGCAAAAGGCAGCCTCCACAACGAGACTTATTTGACCCAAGATGTCAACAGTACAAGGCTGAGAAACGCTGAGCTTAGAGGAACAGGTGTGGTATCAGGAGATGGCTCTACATAGCGTTGGATTCATCTTTAAAATTTTACTTTTAAAGTTTTTATTGGAGTACGGTTGACTTACTGTGTCATGTTAGTTTCAGGTTACAGCAAAATGATTCAGTTACACAAATACATGTATTCATTCTTTTTCAGATTCTTTTCCCTTATTGAGTATTGAGTAGTAGAGAGTATTGAGTAGACTCTTCCTCTGCGCTATACAGCAGATCCTAATTGTTATCTATTTTATATATAGCAGTGTGTGTACATGTCAATCTCAATCTCCCTATACATCCCTCCCCTTCTTAACCATGTTTGTTTTCTACATCTGTGACTCTACTTGCGTTTTGTAAATACGTTCATTTGTATCATGTTTTTAGATTCCACATATAAGCAATGTCATATGATACTTAACCTTTCTCTGTCTGTCTGACTTCACTTTGTATGACAGTCTCTAGGTCCACCCGTGCACTGGATTCTTATTAGGCCGTTTCATGCAAATGGGTGTCTTGTGTAACTGGTTTTCTTTTGCAGCGTTAGGAACAGAGTCGATCTACAGGAGTGACTCCTGAAGGAGGGCATACGTCCGTAGTAACATAGGTAGATGGATAGGATTTCAGTAGGAGAGATGAAACACAGTAGGAGGGCAGACCCGCACATTTTAGAAGCTAGTTTGTAGTCCGGGTTGAATTACGCAGCTGGTGCAGCGTGTGTTGTCTCTTCCGCCTGAGTGTTTCGGCCCTGTCTCAGTTGTGCCTGTAGCTCTGGCCCCTGCAGGGCTGGCTGCCCTCCCTGTTCCAGCAGACTGTGTCTTCCATCCCTCCTTTCTGGAATGTGTGCTGGTGATAACTGCGACACTTTCAATGGTTTAGGACCATATTTGAGCACCATGAGGGTGCCGTGCACTCCTGTCTTGGTCTAGAGATGGGTACAAGATTGTGATGGTTGCCCCAGCTGCGTGTGGGATCTCCCTGGCTTTATCCTGCCAGGTACGGCACCACTGGACAGAACTCGGTGACGTCTGTCAGGCCTGTCAGTAGTGATGAGATTATTTTTAAAAAGTCTTTTGCAGTTGCAAACATGACCAAACCACCATGTGGTATTTCTCATTAGCTAAGGAAAACAAGTCAGAGTAGCACCCTCACTTCTTCAAATGGTCTTTCTACTGGCACTAAAGAATGGTTTGTGGCTTATAGCCATTTTCATACAAACCTTGGTACTAAGAGACATTTTTATCAAAAGGTAATAGAGAGATTTCAGGAATGAGTTACTCGTAAAGCAAAATAAGTCTTGCCTGAAATAAAAATAAAACAAGAACACAGCATATGTCTACTTTTGGCTATTTGGTCTATGCCAAGTTACATATTATCACTTTATGAAAATTGGCTCATTTTTTACAAACAAGCATTTTTCTGCAATTGGATCTTTCCTCTTAAAGAATGAGAGGAGGTTGTTCACTCACTCAGTAGTGTCTGACTCTTGGTGACCCCATGGACTGCGGCACGTCAGGCTTTGTGTCCATCACCATCTCCTGGAGCTTGCTCAAACTCATGTTCATTGAGTCGGGGATGCCATCCAGCCATCTCTTCCTCTGTCGTCCCCTTCTCCTCCTGCCTTCAGTCTTTCCTAGCATCAGGGTCTTTTTTAATGAGTTGACTCTTCTCATCAGTTGGCCAGCATATTGAAGCTTCAGCATCAGTCCTTCCAGTGAATATTTAGGATTGATTTCCTTTAGGATTGACTGGTTTTTATCTCCTTGCATTCCAAGAGACTCTCAAGAGTCTTCTTCAACACCACAGTTCAAAAGCATCAGTTTTTCGATACTTGTCTTTCTTTATGGTCCAACTCTCACATCCATACATGACTACTAGAAAAACATAGTTTTGACTAGATGAACCTTTGTCGACAATGTCTCTACTTTTTGATACGTTGTCTAATTTGCCATAGCTTTTCTTCCAAAGAGCAAGCATCTTTTAATTTCATGGCTGCAGTCACCATCTGCAGTGATTTTNATGAACCTTTGTCGACAATGTCTCTACTTTTTGATACGTTGTCTAATTTGCCATAGCTTTTCTTCCAAAGAGCAAGCATCTTTTAATTTCATGGCTGCAGTCACCATCTGCAGTGATTTTGAAGTCCAAGAAAATAGTCTCTCACTGTTTCCATTGTTTCCCCATCTATTTGCCATGAAGTGATGAGACAAGATGCTATGATCTTAGTTTTTTGATTGTTGAGTTTTAAGTCAGCTTTTTCATCTTTTTCTTTCACCTTCATCAAGAGGCTCTTTAGTTCCTTTCTGCTTTCTGAGATTACAGTGGTGTCATCTGCATATCTGAGGTTATTGATATTTCTCCCTGGAATCTTGATTCCAGCTTGTGCTATATACAGCCTCGCATTTCACATGATATACTCTGCATATAAATTAAATAAGTAGCGTGTCAATATACAGCCTTGACGTCCTCCTTTCCCAATTTGGAACCAGTCTGTTGTTCCATGTCTGGTTCTAATTGTTGCTTCTTAACCTGCATACAGGTTTCTCAGGGGGCAGGTAAGGTGGTCTGGTATTCCCATCTCTTCCAGAATTTTTCACAGTCTGTTGTGATCCATACAGTCCAAGACTTTAGCATAGTCAATGAAGCAGAAGTAGATATTTTTCTGGAATACTCTTGCTTTCTTATGATCCAGTGGATGTTGGTAAATGATCTCTGGTTCCTCTGCCGTTTCTAAATCCAGCTTGAACATCTGGAAGTTCTCTGTTCCCATACTGTTGGAGACTGGCTTGGAGAATTTTGAACATTGCTAGCGTGTGAGATGAGTGCAGTTGTGAGGTAGTCTGAACATTCTTTGGCATTGCTTTTCTTTGGGATTGGACTGAAAACTGACCTCTTCCAGTCTTGTGGCCACTGCTGAGTTTTCCAAATTTACTGGCATATTGAGTGAAGCATTTTCACAGCATCATCTTTTAGGATTTGAAATAGCTCAACTGGAATTCCATCACCTCCACTAGCTTTGTTCATAGTGATGCTTCCTGAGGCCCACTTGACTTCACACTCCAGGATGTCTGGCTCTAGGTGAGTGATCACACCGTCATGTTTATCTGAATCATTAAGATCTTTTAATATAGTTCTTCTGTGTATTCTTGCTACCTCTTCTTAATATCTTCTGCTTCTGTTAGGTCTGTACCATTTCTTTCCTTTATTATGCCCATCTTTGCATGAAATGTTCCATTGTTATCTCTGATTTTCTTGAAGAGATCTCTGGTCTTTCCCATTCTATTGTTTTCCTCTTATTTCTTTGCATTGATCACTGAGGAAGGTTTTCTTATCTCTCCTTGCTGTTCTTTGGAACTCTGCATTCAGATAGATATATCTTTCCTTTTCTCCTTTGCATTTCACTTCTCTTCTTTTCTCAGCTCTTTGTAAGGCCTTCTCAGACAACCATTTTGTCATTTTACATTTCTTCTTATTGAGGATGATTTTGATCACCATCTCCTGTACAATGTTACGAACCTCTGTCCATAGTTCTTCAGGCACTCTATGNTTGCATTTCACTTCTCTTCTTTTCTCAGCTCTTTGTAAGGCCTTCTCAGACAACCATTTTGTCATTTTACATTTCTTCTTATTGAGGATGATTTTGATCACCATCTCCTGTACAATGTTACGAACCTCTGTCCATAGTTCTTCAGGCACTCTATGTATCAGATCTAATCCCTTGAATCTATTTGTCACTTCCACTGTATAATTGTAAGGGATTTGATTTAGGTCATACCTGAATGGTCTAGTGGTTTTCCCTACATTCTTCAATTTAAGTCTGAATTTGGCAATAAGGAGTTCATAATCTGAGCCCACAGTCAGCTCCCGGTCTTGTTTTTGCTGACTGACTAGAGCTTTTCCATCTTCGGCTGCAAAAAATATAATCAATCTGATTTCGGTATTGACCATCTGGTGACATCCATGTGTAGAGTTGTTTCTTGTGTTGTTAGAAGAGGGTGTTTGCTATGACCAGTGTGTTCTCTTGGCAAAACTCTATGAGCCTTTGTCCTGCTTTATTTTGTACTCCAAGGTCAAATTTTCCTGTTACTCCAGGTATCCCTTGACTTCCTACTTTTGCATTCCAGTCCCCTATGATGACATCTATATATATATATATTGTATCTATAAAGAAATGCCATTGTGTTTATGTGGGGTGTGGATATATTATAATGTGTTTTGACAAATCTGTTTTAATGGACTTTGGACTATGTTCTTTTTTTTTTTTAATACAATGAATATCAGATTTATTTACCTCTTGGTATAGCCTTTCTTCTTACAGACATTTTTATAAGTGGAGTTCCCAGGTCTCAGGTAATGAGCAACTTTGGTAATTTTTAGGATTGCCATCTGTCCTCCCAAATGACTGTTGAAATTCTACCAGAAGGTTCTGTCTTCTGGAAAGGAAATACCTCTTTCCTGTCATCTCTGCCAACTCTGTGTTTTCCCATCTTTGGGTAGCCTAAATATGTAGTGAAAAATATGTTTTTCCATATACTACCTTAATTAATAGAAAAGCTGAGTCTGTTTTGTCCATTCATGGAACATTTCGTTGCATTATTGCTGTGAATTACTTGTTCTTGCTTTTTATCCATTAATTCATAATCTTTCCCTATTTAGTGAGTAGTTTTTTTTTTTAATAATGAAATAAAGACCTTTAAATTGTTTTTCCTACTTGGAAATTCAAGATTACTTATGCTTCTCTCTAACCATAGTGTCCACACAGCTCATTTCTCACTATTAGTTATTTACGAGTCATTCATGAATCATTTCTATTCAAAACTAGAAAGAAATGAATTGACCTTAAGTGATAATAATGTATTGATTTTTGAAGGACTGTAGGAAAGTATGGATAAACTTTTAAGACATTGGATTTCCAAAGTAAACAATTTATAAAGATTAGATCGTCAATATTAATAGCATGGAAATTATGTAAATATATAGGTACACACATATACATAGATAATATTTATGTATATACATGAGTGTGTATGTATTGGCAAAGCATGAGAAATAATTAAAATGCTATTGAAGAAGCTGAAAATCCTGAGTTTTCTTGGTGTAACAGAAGTAAGACCCAGTAAGTCATTTGCTTTTATTTCCATGTGTTGAGCTTTGGTTTTGTATTTTAGAAAAATTTGTGAAAAATTTTCCATTCCTTTATATTCAAGGGACGGACACTTGAATATGTTATTTTGGATTGACTTGTTTTCTATTTCTATACTGTTCCGTTTTTAGAGTGGGATCTGTATTCTTGCCTGGAGAATTCCATGAACAGAGGCGCCTGGCAGGGTGTGGTCCATAAGGTTGCACAGAGTCAGACATGACTGAAGCAACTTAGCATGCAGTGTCAATGAGAGTATTAGTTTTTGGTGTAATTTACCTCCTCTTCAACACTGAGCTTGCTTAATGGAACAAAAGCCACCTTCTGCATTGCACTGTTTTGCTTTTGTTTGAGTGGTTCATGCTGTTTCTCAAGTCTGACACAGCACCACAGAGTCCAGATTTATTTCATTTAGCTGGGAGACATGCATGAACTCAGCAAAATGGGGGAGAAGAAAGGAGAAAGGTCTTTCAGCCACTAAAGATATATATAATTTGAGATCAAACTGTATGCCCCTATTTCTTTTGCTTTTACCATCAAGGGGGATATTTTAATCTAATCCTCTTGGGTTTTTCTCCTTCGGTCAATGCCTAATCGATTTTTACATCATAGGCAAGTTATGTAACACTGTTTCCACACCTGCAAAATGTAGTATCCATATGACCTAGGTTTGGAAATCCATTCAAGGTCATTGCAGAATTTTTAGTCTGGAGTAAAGTTTTTTCCAGCCACATTGACTCGTGCTCTTTGCTAACCTAGGAAGCCATCTCACACCTTTGCATGTGCTGTGTCTGCTGCGTCTCCACCCTTCTTTGCCTGACTGGTCAGCTACTAGTCTTTGTTCCACATCCATCTCAGATGACGTGTCTTCCTGGAAAGCCTCACCCATCCACGCTGAAACAGAGTTGATACTCAGTTCCCTGTGCTAACTCGGTACCATATGCATTTTTACATTTTGGCCCTTTCTCAGCTTGTGTTGCAGCAGCCTAGACTTTTGCCTTTCCTCCTGGACTCTGAGCTCATGGACCTGCGTCAAAGGCCAGCATGTCTTATTCCCATCTGTGTGCATGGTGCTTGCCAGGAGTGGAATTATAACTTAGGAGGTAAAGTTTATGTTATAACTTAGGTTTAGAACAAATTTGAAATTAATTCAACAGTGATTTAAGTCATTCTGGTATCTTTTGAGTCACTTTGGAGAAAGTGAAAAATGGCCCTGGCAGCCTGGCCGCCATGTTCCCAATTGAATATAAATACTTCTCACGGAGTATCAATAATCAGACAGGGTTACTCCTTGGTTAAGTCTGAAGCAAGGCTGAAAACATGGACACTCTGCAGCCACAAAGTTAATTAAGCATCCCTCTCTTACGAGCGACCTCAGTAATTGTTGCTGCTTGAACAGTGATGACTCTCAACTCTGCTTTCATCCTCTGCCTTCTGTGTTACATTTGCCAAGATATTCATTCAGTAAATTCCCCCCACTTTCTGGCAGCTTCCGACCCAGATTTGGCCACCTCCACTTTCCTAAGACCTCAATGGAATCACTCAGAACAAACCCAGATTCTGTAATGAGCTTCCTTCAGTTTCCTCTTCAATGCTTTGCACTGAAGAAAGCTCGCTTTATCTACTGCAGCTGTGTTCTTGGTGGTCTTTGGCCAGTGGGCACCATGGTGAATGTTGTAGAAACATAAGGACGAAGCACTGAGCTCAGTCTCTGCCCCTTGCATTCTTAGAGTTTGGCCAGGGTTTCCTGCCTTACTGACTTTAAACAGCTTTTTAAAAGTGGCATTGTTTGCTGTCAAGACTAGAATAGTTCAGAGGAGGAGAAGAGTGCAAGCCACAGCCAAGGAAAATATTCCTGAGCAGTAGGTACTTGATTGTGTGGATTTCCAAAGGATGGGTAGGGTTAAGCCTTTCTGCGTGGAGAAGGCTCAAAGCTGAGAAGGATCGTTGTGTGTTAGAGAAGAGAGGAGAGTGATTGGTGAAAGGGGGAGCAGGGGAAGAGCTGGTGGCCAGTGAGTTTGGACCTCATGAGAACCTCGTCCATTCTGTAGACAGTGGACAGCCTGGGGTAGGGGACGGTTGCAGGAGGTAACTGATCACTGTGGTAGGAAGGGATTAAAGGTTGGGAGGCCAGTGTAGTGCATCATATTTGATAACAGTGGGATCAAGGAAAACTCTTTTTTTAAGTTTACTTATTTTTAATTGAAAGATAATTGCTTTACAAGATTGTGTTGGTTCCTGCCATAGATAAACATGAACCAGCCATGGGTATACTTATGTCCCCTCCCTCTTGAACCTCCCTTCCACCTCCCACCCAAAGAGAGTTCTTGAAAGGCGAATCGTCATAGCATGGCGGCTTGGCACAAGCAAGGAATCGGGCAGTTGGCTGCCACAGCAGACGTTCTTATGCTCTTGGTTTGTCTCTGAGTTTACCTGTGGTGGGCATCTCCCTTGCAGGCTGACAGTTCCCAGCTCGGGTGCTGGGTCGCTGCCCTTCTCTCTGGGGTCTGCACAGTGAGAACCTCCCCTTCTAGGGCAGAGCAGCCTGGAAGTGCTGGCTGTGATGCTGGAGGATGACCTCTCCCAGGAACAGGCTTCAGCCAGTGAAGGACTGGAGTTAGAAGACAAATGTCCAGTTTTCCCTTCTCTCTGTGGAATGTTCTAAGGCGTATTATTCATGTCTTCTCTGGATACCCCAGGGGGCTGGAGCCCTAGTAGCAGCTGCTCCATACCACTCCCTTTACTGGCTTCCTTCTCTCCTCACCCGTGTCTTCCTTCCTTCCTAACTTGTGATCCCTGGGATCACCTCCCAAATAAACTACGCAAGTAACATACACTAACCCAGGTTCTTGTCTCAGGGTCTCTTTGTGGGCAGTACAGGCTAAGATGGCTATCCTGGGTGATCGAATGGTCATTATGCCACAGAAAAGTGGAGTTGGCATTCTCTTCCAGTGGTTAATTAATGACTTTTGTTATTTTAGTGGAAAAAAAAAAAAAGACTGCATTCATCTCAAGTGTATTTTATATATCAGTTCAAATATGGCAAATGATTTAGAGTTCATGGCTCATTTTGAGAAAAAAATGCTCCAAACCATCTGCAAAAGTATTAAAATGATCCCAAGTGGCACATAGGCACTTGAAGCAGTTTCCAGGCACATTAGGTTGTTGTCAACATAGAGAAAAATATACACCACAGGGAGAAGCAAGAAGAGAGAAAGGTCCTGAAAACCCATGATTTCAGCAGATCAGGAAGAAGAATGTCGATGGGTGAGCAGGGCAGGCGCCGTGGGCGTCCTCACCTGGGTGTTAGCCAGGTGGCTTAGGAATCCTGGGCCATTGGCAGCTGTAATGCAATTCACTGACGATCAGTCATAGGGACAGGACCCAGCCATAGGATCATTTCTGTCCATGTGCTGTGATCTCCTGAAAGTCATGCTGAGTGGCTGCAGCCAAGTTAGGAAAAATATTTCCGTTACTAACAATATAGTTGTTAAGTGTGCTCCATGGGGATTCTGAAATATTTACTTGATTGTAATCACAAGAATTTCATTATTTTCATTTTTTTCCTGATGATCCTATTAGCATCCAACTATTGTAAAAATCAGCACTTGATAGTGTTTTATAGACAAATGGCAAGAAAATTGCTTCTAAGGAAGTAGTGAGTGCATCCGGTTTCCATGAACAATTGTAACTGCATTCTTCAGCATTTGGAATTTGATGTTTGAATGAAAAGATGCCCACACAGGGGTGGTCCTGTCCATTACACTCTCTTGCAAAATGAAACCCTGGCTCTCTTTAGCCACAATATTCTGTGTTTCTTTTCTTTTCCCTTTTTTTTTTTTTTGCCAGTGGGACCTTAGTTTCCTGACCAGGGATCAAAGCTGTGCCCCTTGCATTGAAAGCACAGTCTTAACCACTGTACCGTCAAGTCCCCAGCCCTGTGTTCTATGTTGCACCTTATTCTAGAGGGGAAAGAATAGTGTTTATTGGTGTTTTTCTTCTAAAATCTACTGTGCAGGCTTCCCAGGTGTCTGACGGTAAAGAATCTGCCTGCAGTGTGGGAGACCCAGGTTCGATCCCTGGGTCGGGAAGATCCCCTGGAGGAGGGCATGGCAACGCACTCCAGTACTCTTGCCTGGAGAATCCCATGGACAGAGGAGCCTGGCAGGCTACAGTCCATGGGGTCACAAGGAGTCAGATACCACTCAATGGCTAATAGATCATCTACACATACAACACCATAGATGATCTATTGATTAGAGATTCTTAATTTTCTTGAAGTGACTTTAAAACATAGATTGTTTGTTTACCATTTAATAAATTTTGGGGTGTTCATTATCATTTTATAATCTCATCCACCATATGAATTAAGGAATAAAATAATAAAGCTTGAATAGTTTTTGGAACATGTATTTTTTAAAAATCAGAATATCCTCACCTCTACTGAATAAAACATCATGTCTAGGAAAGTGAAAATAAGTACTGATTCTATTAGTGATCTTTGAGAGAACAACAGAATCTAGAATACAACAGTCAGGAAAGGAAAACACAGCAACTGATATTGAAGATTGTCTGTCTGTAAAGGAAAATGATAATGGATGGAGTGGTTGCTGTGTCCTTGATTTGAGGTGAAGTGATATCATTTTCTTTTACTGTTTCATTCTTTTAAGAATAAATGTTGAGAGAACTTTGAGGCTAAGAAAGAGAGATTGTAGAGAAGAGAATGACGCTAGAGAAAATAGGAGAGCAGAGCTAGATTGAAGATAATAGGTGCGAGGCTGGGGTGAGTCAGCCTTGAGCTGCTCCCTCACTTTGTGAGTCCTTCTGGTCCTTCTGCTGGTGGTGGTATGCTCATTTTAGTGAAACAACCAGTTTCACTTTTTGGTTCATATCTATAGTCCTCAATAGGCTCTGCTAGGTATGGTCGTGAGCTTAATGGCTGTGGTCATTGATTCTGCCAGATCCATACCTCATAGAATGCTTGGCTTGTAGTAGTATGTCCTCAATAAAAGTCTGTTAAATGGGTTTGAAC
Organism: Neotragus pygmaeus; assembly: GCA_006410875.1. NCBI lineage: Eukaryota > Metazoa > Chordata > Mammalia > Artiodactyla > Bovidae > Neotragus > Neotragus pygmaeus. Next base: position 542,605 of record SJYV01029207.1, on the reverse strand, counting down.
ATATTTTCCTGAGTTTGGTAAGAAGGAGAGAAGAGTAAAGATTATGGTGGATTTCAGAGAAACAGGAGAAAATTGAGTATAAATTTCCTTTACTTTTCTCAATCTATTTGGAGATGAAGTAATCTCTTGGGGGCACAGAGGGGTGTTTTGGAGACTTGAAGAAACTGGGGAGAGTTCAGAACAGCTCCTTATGGAAAATGCAATAGAAATGAATAAAAAACTTGCCAAACCAAATTATTATATAGCTGAGGCTGTGTAGTATAAATGTGTAGTCAGATTTCTTGGGATAATTATATGCCTTTTTCCAGTTCTTTACAGATTGGGGGTGGATTTTAGAGTGTGTGATGAGAGGGTGAAATGGTTACCCTTGGAGTGGGATGGCACAGGAAGAATTAAAGCCAACAGGAAGACATAATATTCTAGAGAACTTTCAGAGTTGAGGGCTTTCAAGAGTTGCACTGGTAGGAGGTTGTAGCCATGGGAAGAAATGGCCAGTTAGAAGACGTCTTAGAAGTGGTGGAGTCTGGTTGTGATGAGGTCCAGTTTATGGCTGGTTTTGTGGGTTACTAAAGTAATGTTTCACAGTTTAATAATTCTTATCAACTTTAGGATTGTTTTGCAAACTTAAATTTGATTCTTTAAACAAGCAAAAAGAAACTTGTTAAGGAGTGAAAACCAAGTATGATGAAACCAGTTAGTGTCAATATGATTCTAGTTTACTGAATTCTGTGTGATTTTTAAAGCTGCATAGCCAAGTTCATATTCCTTTAGTCATTGACTTTCATGTATGGGAGAATAAATTACATAACAGCCGATCAGTGCTTTTTGCTAGCCAGTTTTAAAATGTTACATGTGCGAATACCTCATAACTTATGCATGTTTTCCAGTGAGAATTGCATCATAGGTGGAAAGAAAATAAATACATCCATGGTTCTTAGATGTTACATAATCTAGGAACTTCATAACTTCCTAGTTATACAATTTGAAATCATTATGTAATCTCATGGCTCCTTACAAGGGAGAAAAAAGTTATATTTTTTATAGAAAATCAACAGGATGATTGGTTAAAGAACATTTGTGTGGGGCTGTAATTTTGCAAATAAATAATAAGTACCAGTTAGAAGTGATCTGACCATNCGCCTCTCTTAAGTCACCGTCCATCTGTCTCACCAGAATGTGACCTGCCCGAGAACAGAGACCTCTCTTGTTCTCCAGTGCCCACAGCCGTGCCCGGCACATAGTAGGCAGTCGACAGAAGCTGGCCGTCGAGCGGAAGCCCAGTGTCCCGTGCAGTCTGCCGCAGCCAGGCTAGAGGCTCCGGGCGGGACAGGGGTGGCGCCCGCTGGGCGCATCACCCGGCGAGAGCTCCGGGGGGCGGGTGGCCGTGACACAGCGCCTCTCTGCTTTTCTGTCCCCCGCTCAGAGCTGTGCGCACTGCAGAAGGCGGTGGAACTGGAGAAGCCAGAGTCGGACAGCGCCGAGCGACCCCGCGCGCGACGGCGGAGGAAGCCGCGCGTGCTCTTCTCGCAGGCGCAGGTCTACGAGCTGGAGCGGCGCTTCAAGCAGCAGCGGTACCTGTCGGCTCCCGAGCGCGACCAGCTGGCCAGCGTGCTGAAGCTCACGTCCACGCAGGTCAAGATCTGGTTCCAGAACCGGCGCTACAAGTGCAAGCGGCAACGGCAAGACCAGACTCTGGAGCTGGTGGGGCTGCCGCCGCCGCCGCCGCCGCCGGCCCGCAGGATCGCGGTGCCGGTGCTGGTGCGCGACGGCAAGCCTTGCCTGGGGGACTCGGCGCCCTACGCGCCAGCCTACGGCGTGGGCCTCAACGCCTACGGCTACAACGCCTACCCCGCCTACCCCGGGTACGGGGGCGCGGCTTGCAGCCCCGGCTACAGCTGCACCGCCGCTTACCCGGCCGGGCCGCCTCCGACGCAGACGGCCGCGGCCGCCGCCAACAACAACTTCGTNTTGAACTATGGTGTTGGAGAAGACTCCTGTGAGTCCCTTGGATTGCAAGGAGATCCAACCAGTCCATTCTAAAGGAGATCGGTCCTGGGTGTTCTTTGGAGGGAATGATGCTAAAGCTGAAACTCCAATATTTTGGCCACCTCATGCGAAGAGTTACTCATTTGAAAAGACTCTGATGATGGGAAGGATTGGGAGCAGGAGGAGAAGGGGACGACAGAGGATGAGATGGCTGGATGACATCACCAATACAATGGACATCAGTTTGAATGAACTCCGGGAGTTGGTGATGTACAAGGAGGCCTGGTGTGCTGCGATTCATGAGGTCGTGAAGAGTCAGACACGACTGAGCAACTGAACTGAACTGACTGAAGTATCCATAAAATTTAAGAAAGACTACAATGCTGTCTTCCATGTGGATATATCTGTGATTTATTGCTGCATTTTCAGAAAGTATAAATAAGCAAACAAATTTTATAATTATCTCCATTGCAGATAAGAAGGACTGTGTGTGTAGATAAATATGTATTTGCAAAGTAGTTATAATCAAGGTCTGTGTTATGATATAGAAGTCTTGTGTTCATGGAAGACTCGCAATACTCTTTATGATCACCCAGTACTTGACAAAAAAGAAGTCAACCAAGTAGTTTGAGGGAGCTGTAAGTCTAAATCATTTGTCATGTTCAGTCAAAATAAGAAATACAAATTTGATTGGAGAAATAAAAATAGAGCTGGATTTACAAAACCTTGGTTTAATATTTTCTAGACTTTATTTCCAGCAATTCTTATGTGAACTGCAAAATTTCTGCCCTCTTGTTTGTTTGATATTTAGCTTAAAAAACTCCTTTGATTTAGACTAGGTTTTTCTTAAATTGAGTTCACTGTTCTGTCAAATTATAAAAATATTTATATATCATTTTCTAAGGAAATTTTAACGTTGCTCACTTTATGAGGAAATAAAAATACTTTTGAGAACTTTATCTGGCTGTCTGGTGATCAGTATATAAGTCTTAGATGAAAGGCCCCTGATTACAGAAGCGTGCCCCTTTGAAGTGAGCAAGTCCATGGTTATTTCCGCACAGAGAAGTTATCCCGTTGATGCAACATTTGGTTCTGTATCATAGCTTATAAAATGTGTGCATGCGCCAGGGAGTCATAGGGTCTGAGTTTGAGTCTTCACTGGATAATAGGTGGATTCCCTTAATCTTTTTGACCAACTTCCTTACCTAAAACATTGGAATAATGACTTACTTCATGGAATAGCGGCAGGAATTCTATGCAGGAGTCTGCAGGGACTGCCCCGAGGAGCCAGCATGAAGCCCTCAGCAAATGGTAGAGACTGTTACTGGGACCGATCTCAGATGTGTCTGACTGTCTGAGACCCCATGGACTGTAGCCCTCCAGGCTCCTCTGTCCGTGGGATTTCCCAGGCAAGAATACTGGAGGGGGTAGCCATTCCCTTCTCCAGGGGATCTTCCTGACTCAGGGATCAAACCTGTGTCTCCTGCATTGCAGATGGATTCTTTACCGTTGGAACCACCTGGGAAACCTGTTATTATGACTAGTGCCTGGAAGTGGCATATGTTTTTATTTCCCAATTTCAAAGTTGATTTTTGAAGTGAAAGTTTATTTCCCCATTGAATTCTAAAAGTTTTACACATGTATGAAGAAAAGACTGTTACAATTTAGAAATTATATTTTGGAAACTTAGGAGAGCCTTAAAGTTTTTTGGCTGTTCCCTGAAACTCCTTTGACATTTAAAAATTGTCAAGACACCAGCAGGTATTTCAAAATGAGATCAGGCCTGATTCATTTGGATGAATAGGATGGTTTCTGAATTTATTTGATTATGTCGAGGCTCTTTGTTCCCAGTATTTCCCTTGGATCTTGTGTATATGTAATCAAGAAAAAGTATGGAGTGCCTAGGATTTTGGTGGAAAAAATTCATTAGGAATTAATAATTTTAAGATCACTACTTATGTCTTTCGCTTTTATTCTTGAGTTAAGTAGCTTGCCAGGACAGAGTTGAGAACAAAGTGCCATGGGAGTCCACAGGAGTGACTAACTCATTCTGGAAGACCTCATAGAAGAAGTGACATTTGGGTTGGCTTTGAAGGATGAATTGTTTGCCAGATGGAGATTGGGATGGGTGTGGGTGGTTTTCACAGACCAAGGGAGTGATATGGGAAAAGGCACAGCCCTGAAAGCACACGTATTTCATTAACAGTAAAAAAAAAAAAAAAAAAAAATTATCTGCTGGGACCATAGGACATGACAGTATGAAAGCTGCCTCCAGGCCTGTGTAAGAGAGGCCAATGGGGAATGGTGTGTCGAGATGTTGGAAGAGGATTGGGGCCAAATGCAGAAGGATGTATATCCTAAGGAATGTATTCTTTACCTGAAAGGCAGTTGCTCACATCTGTATTTTAGAGAGGTTTCTGGGTTGACCCAGGAGGTGAGAGAATAGCTGAGATCTTGGAAGATGTTGACCATAGTCTAGATGGGAGATGAGATGTGGTGACAGAAGTCGAAACAAAAGAAGTTAAGAGTGGGATACTTAGGTGATAGAATTGACTTGCAGGAGGAGAAAGAATTTTAATTAATGTGTATGGGATATGTATGATATTACATGAGCTTTAATCTCATATTGAAACCTTTTTCTTAAAGCACAGACACAGGAGTTTTATAGTCTAAGGAAGGTATATAGAGTTCCTTTCACAATAGGGAATGTTTTCTTTTTTTGGCCTCTGACTCCTTAAAAGAAAATCCATCCTACTGGCATCTGTGTTGCTGCATCCTGTTATTTTTAATGACTGAGTATATGCACCACATCTTCTTTACCATTTATTTGTCATTGGACCTTTAGGTTCTTGTCCTGTTTTAGCTGTCATGAATAATGCTGCTGGGGAGGGGAGGACTGGGAGTTTGGGATTAGCAGATGGAAACTATCATATATAGATAGGATGGATCAACAACAAGGTCCTGCTGTATGGCACAGGGAACTATATCCAATCCCCTGTGAGAAACCGTAGTGGAAAAGAGGATGAAAAAAGAATGTCTATATGTGTGTAACTGAGTTATGTTGTTGTACAGATGTGATTGGCTATATTATACTTCAGTCACTTTCATGCACACACACACGTGTGTGCACACACACACATGAAGTGATTGCCTATATTATACTTCAGTCATGTGCACGTGCATGTGCGCACACAGACACACATGTGCATATACACACACACACACGAAAACCTGTCCTGTTTAGTCCTACCATGGGCAGAAACTGCCCTGAGCAGTATTCTGGACCCAAATGAAAGGTTAGTGGGGAAAGAGTGGGCACACACCAGGGGGCCCCCAGACACCCTAGGAACTGGCGGGACAGCTAGGAGGGCTGCAGTACCGAGTGAGACCCCCAAAGATGCCGATGTTTCCACACACACAGCCATGGAGTCAACCCCATGAAACAGGTTAGTATTTCACAGCTAATTTTTTTTTTTTAAGAAGAAATGTCAGTGCATTCCTTAAAAATAAGCCAAGTAAGTTTGGGAAAGAATAATTAAACCAAATGAAACAGTTTTTGCTGTCATTTTTAAATTTCCCATCACCTTGAATCTGATAGCATGTTTTGTGAATTCCAAGAGAATAATAATAGGATAATAGAAATCTATCTCAAAACCTATTTATTTATTTTTAAAAAATCTTACATGACTCATAGTCTCACTGAGAGTTAATACGATTAAATGTGTTTTCCAAGGGTTTTATAGTTAATGAGAAGCCCTGATATTTAAATCCATGCTGTTTGTTTTACCTGATATTGTTTCCCTATTTAAATTGTTGAATTTAGGATTTGAGGCTGAGAAGCAAGTCAACGCTGACTCAATGGCTGCTAGTTTGAGTGACCACAGTTACTGGCACCTTTAACTGGAACAGGAAATATGAGTGAAGGAGTAGTTTTGTTTTTATTTTGTATGTGTGGGAATGGAATGGATCATCATTTAAGCTTTGGACTTGTTACATTGGAAGTAGTTGGTGGAGATGTCTGGTAAGCAGTTGTAATACAAGAAAAATGAAAGACATATTTTTGGACTTGACAGAACTGTAACTTTTTCTGTTATAAAGTGAGCCATTAAAGTTTGGATATTCACTTTTATTCTAGCCTTAAATAAAAGTTTCGAAGTTAATGTCCCAAGTGCCCAAGGTAGTCACTTTGAAAACTTCCATTTTTTTTCTTTCTAGATGCAATATTACTTCATGCCCAAGTATCATACTTCATTTTGTGTATATGTGTTTTGTCAGAAAGATGTCTGGAAAAAAATTTAGGAGAAAAATATCTTTAATCATTATCTTTAGAGAGAATTGTGGTATATCTAGCTCCTGTGGAGCGTTTTAAGGATTTTCTGACACCAGTGAGTGTCACCACATGAATAAATTATATCTCAGTGGTGTTTTCAAGAGTTGTTCACCTCTGCCATGAGGTTACCCGTATGATTTTTTTTTTTTTAATTTCTGTCTCATACAATTCTTTCATGACCTGCTTAAAGGTATCAGTAGATGCTGGTTGTTATCAGTATTCCTTAATTTTCTATTGTCCCTTCTACTGTTGTCCAAGTAACTGGAGAACTAGCTATTAGATCACAGAATATAACCCCCTTCCTAAATGGTCAGTGTCAGGGAGAAGTGGAGTAGACCCCTGAATACTCTGGAGGGCAAAAAGTTAATATCAAATAAGCAATATAAATAAGATATTTACATCAATTCAGAAGGCATTTTGGGGGATTTTTGTGGTGGTCCAGTGGTTAAGATTCTGCACTCCCGATGCAGGGGGCCTAGGTTCAATCCCTGGGCAGGGAACTAGACCCCACATACTGCAACTAAGAGTTCAGATGCCAAAACTAGAAAAGAAAAAAGACTCCACATACCGCAACCAAAGCTCCTGCATGACCCAACAAAGATTTCAGATCCTGCGCGCTACAAGTAATGCCAGTGCCACCAAATAAATAAATATTGAAAAACACAGGCGCTTTTGCTGGGTGGGGATTGGTCACGGTTTTTCTTTAGTTTTGAGTGGAAGATAATTGCTTTACAGTATTGTGCTGGTTTCTGCCATACATCGACATGAATCAGCCACAGCCATATGTCCCCTCCCTCTTGAATCTCCCACCGCATCCCAGCCCTCTAGGCTGTCAAAGAGCACGGGGGTGGGTTCCCTGTGGCACACAGCAAACTCCCACTGGGAATCTGTTTCACACATGACAGTGTGTATGTTTTCAGGCTACACTCTTAATTCAATCTCACCTCTCCTTCCCTTGCTGTGTTCACAGTCTGTTCTCTATGTCTGGGACTCCCTTCCTGCCCAGAAAACATCAGTACCATTCTTCTAGATTCTGTACACAAGCATTGATATACAATATTTGTCTTCTTCTTTCTGAGTTAGTTCACTCGGTACAATAGGCTCTAGGTTCATCTACCTCAAATGTGTTCTCTTTTATAGCTGTAATATTCCACTGTACGTAGGTGCCACAATTTCTGTATCCATTCATTTGTCGGTGGACATAGGTTGCTTCCATGTCCTAGCTATTGTAAATAGTGCTGCAGTGAACATGGGTTATGTGTGTCTCTTTCAGTTAATGGTTTTCTCAGGGTAGATGCCCAGTAGTGGGATTGTTGAATCATATGTTTTATTGAATCATAGTTTTATTCCTAGTTTTTAAAGAAATCTCCATACTGTTCTCTGTAGTGGCTTATCAGTTTATATTCCTACTAGCAGGGCAGAAGGATTCCCTTTTCTCCACACTCTCTCCAACATTTTTGTAGATTTTTAAATGATGGTCATTCTTACCGATAAGAGGTGATAGCTCACTGTAGTTGTGATTTGCATTTCTCTAATAATGAGTGACGTTGAACATCTTTTCATGTGTTTTTGACCATCTGTATGTCTTCTTTGAAGAACTGTCTGTCTAGGTCTTCTGCCCATTTTTTTATTTGGTTGTCCTTCTGGTATTGAGCTGCGTGGGCTGTCTGTGTATTTTGGAGATCAATCCTTTGTCAGGTGTTTTGTTTGCAATTATTTTCTCTCATTTTGTGGGTTGTCTTTTAATCGTGTTTATTGTTTCCTTTGCTATGTGAAAACTTTTAAGTTTAATTAAGTCCCGTTTGTTAATTTTTTCCCCCATTACTGTAGGGAGTGGATCAAAGAGGATCTTGCTGTGATGTCTGTCAGAGTGTACTGCCTATGTTTTCCTCTACGAACTTTATCATTTCTGGCCTCACGTTTATATCTTTAATCCATTTTGAGTTTATTTCTTTGCATGGTGTTAAGAGGTGTTCTAGCTTCATTCTTTTACATGTAGCTGTCCAGTTTTCCCAGCACTACTTATTGAAGAGGCTGTCTTTTCTCTATTGTATATTCTTCCCTCCTTTGTAATGATAAAGTGCCCAGAGGTGCATGGGTTTATCCCTGGGCTTTCAGCCTGTTCCATTGTTCTGTATTTCTGTTTTTTGTGCCAGTGTCATGCTGTCTTAATGACTGTAGCTTTGTAGTATAGTCTGAAGTCAGGAAGATTGATCCATCTGGCTCCATTCTTCTTTCTCAAAATTGCTTTGGGTATTTGAAGTCTTTTGTATTTCCATACAAATTGTGATTTTTTTTAATTTTGTTATAGTTCTTTGAAAAATACTATTGGTAGTTTGATAGGGATTGCATTGAATCTGCAGATTACTTTGGGTAGTATAATCATTTTCACAATATTCTTCCAATCCAAGAACATGATATATCTCTCCACCTGTTTGTGTCATCTTTGATTTCTTTCATCAGTGTCTTTATAATTTTCTGCATACAGGGATTTTGTCCCTTTAGATAGTTTTATCCCTAGATATTTTATTCTTTTTGTTGCAATGTGAATTGGATTGTTTCCTTAACTTTCTGAATTTTAATCATTAATGTATAGAAATGTAAGGGATTTCTGTGTGTTGGTCATGGTTTTATAGATCATTTTACTCCCTGTAGGACGAAGGCTCAGAGAGTGTTCAGGTGGTGGGTATAGTGAGGGAAGGTCAGAAGGACACACAGCATGTGTATGGAATGACAAGCAGGCAGATTTGACTGGAATGCAGAGTTCATGGAATAGTGTAGTTAGAGACAGACCTCAAAGAAGGTTGCTTGGAATCAAACTGAGGAGGACTTTGTAATATCTGATTTCTTAAGAAAACACAGTCTCCCAGTCTCTTAGCAGGAGCCTGGCTATGATGCTTCTGTTGGCTGGAGTTTGACTATCAGGCCAGCTGATAGCATGGCGCACACAGGCTTCCAACTAATTGGAAATCAAGGTCTCTCCCCTTTTTCCCACTTGGATTTTCATTTCTCTGATGCCTTTTGATTTGGGGCAAAATTATCTATTATTTTGATGGTGATTTGTGGGTGAGCTTTAAGGAAAAGATGAAGCTAGATGGATTTCGTTTAAAATACCAACAGAAATATAAAAGGAGACAGCAGCAGTGAAAATACATGCCAGACTTCCCAGCTGTGGTCTTATCATGTTAGCTTTAGTGCAGGCTCACAGTGTGTGTGTGTGTGTGTGTGTGTGTGTGTACTTTAGTTGCCATGACGACCTGCTAGGCAGCAGTATCCCCCTACTTGGTATGCTCTACCATCAAAATTTGTCATGGAAAGGAAATTTAAGACTTTTCAAAGGGTGAAGTCAGTACTTTTTTTTTTTTTTAAAGCAGATGGATTGTACATTTTTTAAAAAAGACGGTCACTACAGTTTTGATTTCCAAGTTGTAAGTAAAGCCAGACCTGAAGGCAGTGTTCCAAGGGGTTTGAAATTCTGGCATTTAAATGGTTTCTCCTAGATGGTCCCCATGACAACAAAACTCCATGCAGGTATTGAGTATCATCTTTGCTATAAAATATTCATACCATAAAAATGCCTTTGATTCTCAATGCTGCCTATTAAACTAAGGCAGGAGAATTTAGCTAGTTCAAGGTGTTATATGGGCAAATATTTCAAAATCTTTTTTGTTAAGAGCTTAATAAAATTACAATTATAAGTAATCTGTTAAAAAATTGAATGATGTTAAATTTATGTTTTGTCCACTTAAAAACAAGTAAATGCTATTTCAATTGCCAGTTGGGAAAAATACTGTTTTATGATTGAAAAATTTAAATTTCTTAAGCATAAGAAATGAATGTTTTAATAATGGTGATTTTATAGTATAATAAATAGTCTGTCAGTGTTCTGGTATATACTTTCTCCCCCTAATTTTTCTGCCAAAGATAAAATTTCATTTTCAAGTTAATACCTGATGAAGCTATATATTTATTAAAGATGTAATTGAATACTAGTTTTAATGTTTATATCAGTAGCCATTGTGTGCTTTTTGAAGCTTTGTGAAGGATTTTAAATTGTTACTCAGGTATAATGAATGAAGTGCCATTTTTTTGGAATAAGTTGTTTATTCATTTACCAGTATCACTTGAATTTTAAGAGGATCACTTTTTTCTAAAAGTGACAGTATTCTTCCTGTATTTGTTTATTGTTAAACATTCTATTTTATTTATTGACCTTTGAGGGGAAAGCAGTGAAATCTTTAGTTCACATCTATATCCTTATCTTGGGTAAGAATGCCTGCTTCGTTAAATACAGATGTCTCTGCCTGGTGCTCATTACACTGTCCCCTTCTGGACCACAGGTTCAGGAGGAGGATGTAGGGAGTCATGGCAACGATGCTGGGAGCTGGAGGACCCTTGAAGGGGAACATGGGTAACTTCCTGAGAACTGAACCATGGGAAAGCAGTTAATTACAGCAGATGGAGGGGATGGATGGTCTGGAAGAAATGAGAAAGCTGGACTCATCTTGAGATCTTATAAGGGTGTTCTTGTTTGGTCTCTTTCCACAGATTCAGTCAGGCCTTAAATTAGATTTTCTCTTGTCTCCTGTTATAACCTATTCTAATATATCCACATTCCTGATTGTTGTAACAGCCCACTTCACTTCCTTTGATGACCACATTGATGACTCTAGTCTGCTAGTGACTCTTTATCATAAAACTTTAAATTTTAGCCACAGGGATGTGCTTGTCCATGAGGTGTTCTCTGCACCATCGTATCTTTCACAGCGTTAACTATTGGCTGGCAGTGTGGTTGCTAGAGCCTGATTACCTGGGCTGGAATTCTGGCCCTGCTCTGTGACCCTGGGAAGGTCATTAACTTCTCTTGTCTCAGCATCTTCCTCTGTGAAATGGGAACAATAATGATACCTGATTCATACGATTATGTAAGAATTGATATATTAGGGACATCCCTGGTGGTCCAGTGGTTAAGATTCTGCTCTTCTTCTGCAGGGGATGTGAGTTCGATCCCTGATGGGGGAACTAAGATCCCATATGCCCCGATGTATGGCCAAAAATAAAAATGAAAGAATTGCTATATCATAATTGTCTAATATGTTAGTTTTCTACTGCTGCTGTATCATGTCACCACAAACCAAGTGGCTTAAAACAACACAAATTTTGTTACCTTATGGTTTTATAGGTCACATTTCCCTCATGGGCCTCACTGGGCTAAAATCAAGGTGTTGGCAGGACTGCATTCCCTAATGGAGTCTTTAGAGGAGAATTCATTTTCTTGCCTTTTCTGGTTCCAAAAGGTCACCTATATTTCTTGACTCATAATGCCACTCATCCACCCTTAAAGCCTTTTTTTCCCCTATAGTTAACATCTCCCTCTGACTCACCCCTTCTGCTTTCCCCTAAAGGACCTGTGGTTATATTGAGCCCATTTAGATAATCCAAGATAATCTCCTTATTTACAAAAATTTTTTTATTATTTATTTAATTAGCTGCTCTGGATCTTAATTATGGCCTGTGAGATCTTTAGTTGCAGAATGTGAACTCTCAGTTGCAGCAGGTAAGATCTACTTCCCTGACCAGGGACCAAACCCGGGCCCCCTGCGTGGGGAGTGCAGAGTTGTAGCCATTGGACCACTAGGGAAGTCCTGATCTCCCTCTTTGTAAAATCTGGTTAATAATAACCTTGATTCCATGTGCAGCCTGAAGTCTCCTTTGCCATGTAACCTAATGTCTTCATAGGATCCAGGGAGTTAGGAGATGGAAGGAAACCTCTAGTATGGAGTGGATGATAATTCTGTCCCTTTCCACCTCATGACATCCTAGTGTTTGAGTAGATGTTTATATTTTTCCACAATTCTTTTCTATTTTGGGGCAGGTATGTTACCCCAGGCAGAAGAGAGGGGCCAAAGAAAGAGAGAAAAGTGGGAAGGATTATGTGACAATGCTATTTTTTTTTTTTTTTGCATCTACATGGACTAGAGCTTATTCCTTTGTCATATGTTTGTAACTATCCAAATTGACCTTCCCCTTTGGTTAGTGCCCCTGAAAGGTTTGCTGACAGTGGTGAAGAAGGCAACATTTAATTCATTTATCCACGAGAGGTTGTTTTCCTACTGACGCTTATTCTTTTTTTGCTTATATCCATAAAATGTGACCTAATTACGTCAAATATTATGATTTAGAGTGGGCAGAGACTCAACACAATGAAATAAAACGGGTCAACACTTGTGAGGTGGCTCACGGTTTATAAATGTTTTCATAAAAATTATTTTATGAACCCTGTCAGCATTTTGAGAACTAAAACAGCTCAAATCTTTTAGATAACAAAGTCATCCCTTCCAAAGAGGACAGGGTAAGAAAAGCACCTACCTTCTTCCTTTTTAAAAATTTTATTGGAGTATATAGTGTTGTGTTAGTGTCTGCTGTACAGCAAAGTGAATAAGCTATGTGTATACATATGTCTGCTCTTTTTTTTTGGATTTCCTTCTCATTTAGGTCACTGCAGAGCATGGACTAGAATTCCCTGTGTTATACAATGCGTTCTCCTTAGTTATTAATTTTATACATAGTAACAAAGTGTATCTACATCAATCCCAATCCTGTCTTCTTCCTTGATTAAAACTTGGAGGTAGCATTAGTGTGAAGAGGGAAAGATGCATGAGTAGGTAAGTTCCCGTTTCTATAGCCCGGGAAACCAGGAGGAGACATTGTTTGTACCTGTGTTTCTATGTCAGTCTGCTTCTCTTTGATTCTTGATATAACTCAGTTTGCGGGGGAGGGATTGGGGAGAGAGGCATTCTTTTCCTTTCTTAAACCAGGCCAGGGATATATTAAGCCATTGTTTTCTAGTACAGTGTACACTGACCAGCACATTCAGTGATTATATTTCATAAAACGGGGGTGGAGGGGAAAGTGTGTTCACAGAACTCACCCAAGAAAAAAAGTCAGCTGATAGGTCAACAACAGCGAAATAATTTATTCTCTCTTCGAAAAGTGAATGCCAATAACAATAGCCATGATTCTGGCAACAAAATAATGCTTCAGAGGGTGACTGTCAGCTCTTGGCTCTCTCCTTTCCCTCCATGTCCAAAGGACATTTTCCCCAGCAACAGAACCAAATGATTTATCCTTGCTCATGTCAGCTGCTGAGGTTTGCAGGACCACACAGTATGGCTGGGGGGCCAGGTCTGTCTTCCTTTGGCTGTAATTACAAAGGAAGCACGTTTTATTTTTTTAAAGAGAAATACAAAGTGATATATTTCTTATTAAAGTCTTCTGCGATGCTGTGGAGATTAACCTTATAGCTTTGGGGTGCCAGAGTAAATTGTATTTAATAAAGTAATGCTCATTTTCCTACTTTGTTGGCCCCAAAACTTAAAAGGTCAGTGAAGTGAAGGAAGCAGGCTTTCTTTAATGTCCATCTTGGTTATACCTCNGATTAACCTTATAGCTTTGGGGTGCCAGAGTAAATTGTATTTAATAAAGTAATGCTCATTTTCCTACTTTGTTGGCCCCAAAACTTAAAAGGTCAGTGAAGTGAAGGAAGCAGGCTTTCTTTAATGTCCATCTTGGTTATACCTCTGTTTTAAAAATGTTAAAAGATACTGGAATGAACTTTATGTTAACTGGCCTCTAAGTAGAGAAATAACTGACGTTAAGTCTCTACAACTTATCCTAATTTTCTTAAGAGGATATAGATTTTAAGTAATAAGCATTAATGTTCTCTTTTTAAAAATAGGTATTAGAGAGCTGCTTATAGCCTTTGGGGCTTCCCTGGTGGCTCAGATGGTAAAGCGTCTGCCTGAAATGCGGGAGACCCAAGTTCAATTCCTGGGTCGGGAAGATCCCCTGGAGAAGGAAATGGCAATCCACTCCAGCTCTCTTGCCTGGAAAATCCCCTGGACAGAGGAGCCTGATAGGCTATAGTCCATGGGGTCGCAAAGAGTCAGACACGACTGAGCAACTTTACTTCACTTCACTATAGCCTTTTATTTGTATCTGTTAACTTAGTTATTAAAATATAACAGTAATGATAGTTGTTAGCTCTGTTGCTTTTATCAGCGATCAGCAAACTACATATCACAGACCACATCTGCCTTGCCTGCGCCTGCATTTGTCAAGAAAGTTTTATTGGGATGCAGCCACATCCATCATTTACAAATTGTCTGTGGTTACTTTCCTGCTTCAGAGACATAGCTGCTGCTGCTGAGTCGCTTCAGTCGTGTCTGACTCTGTGCGACCCTGTAGATGGCAGCCCACCAGGCTCCTCTGTCCCTGGGATTCTCCAGGCAAGAATACTGGAGTGGGTTGCCATTTCCTTCTCCAATGCATGCATGCATGCTAAGTTGCTTCAGTCGTGTCAAGACTCTGAGAGGCATAGCTGAGTAGTTGAAATAAAGACGTTATGCCCTGCAAAGCCAAGATGTTTACTGTCTTGCCCTTTACAGAAAAAATAGTGTCAACTGTTAGACAGGTATTGTACATCATACCTTCTAGGTGATGTGNCAAGACTCTGAGAGGCATAGCTGAGTAGTTGAAATAAAGACGTTATGCCCTGCAAAGCCAAGATGTTTACTGTCTTGCCCTTTACAGAAAAAATAGTGTCAACTGTTAGACAGGTATTGTACATCATACCTTCTAGGTGATGTGGGTTCAAGAATCATCAAAGGCCGAGTCTCTAATAATGTAATATATAGTTGGAGAAACAAGATCCCCAATTTAAGTGATAGTANTACAGAAAAAATAGTGTCAACTGTTAGACAGGTATTGTACATCATACCTTCTAGGTGATGTGGGTTCAAGAATCATCAAAGGCCGAGTCTCTAATAATGTAATATATAGTTGGAGAAACAAGATCCCCAATTTAAGTGATAGTACAAATCAAATTGAAGTTCATTTATTTGTTGATTCAAATTGAGTGTTTTTTGAGTGCCGCCTCGGAGCTGGGCAGTGTTCTAAAGTAAAAGAAGAAGA
The DNA here is from genome assembly GCA_006410875.1 of Neotragus pygmaeus. NCBI lineage: Eukaryota > Metazoa > Chordata > Mammalia > Artiodactyla > Bovidae > Neotragus > Neotragus pygmaeus. The sequence goes on along the minus strand of SJYV01029207.1, from coordinate 527,316 downwards.
AGTAATCAAAGAAGACAAAACACCCTCGTGGATCTTGCAGCCTAGTAGAGCAGGCAGTTAATAAACAAACATCTCATCTAACGCCTGGTATGTGCTATATTTTTATGTATATTGTGGGCACAGTAATGGTGTTGTTTGTCATTAGCAATAAATTGGTTAATTTTCCAAAATATCTGAATCTCCAACGAGGTTTAGATTTTTAGAAAAAGGGAAGGGATGGAGAACGAAATATTTCAAACCAATAATTCTTTCTCTGAGCTTTTTATACATGGTTCAAAATTGCACAAGGATATAACATGGCAAATAAAATATACATGTTTTGCTATGGTAGAAGAAAATTTGATTAGACAACAGGCAACCTGTGTTTTAGTCCCTGTTTAGAAGATCATGGCATCTGGTCCCATCACTTCATGGGAAATAGATGGGGAAACAGTGGAAACAGTGTCAGACTTTATTTTGGGGGGCTCCAAAATCATTGCAGATGGTGCCTGCAGGCATGAAATTAAAAGATGCTTACTNTTTCTGAAGATGATTATAAATAATTTATTCATCCCTACATTATGGAAATAATACATTTGGAAAAGTTACTATGATGTTTGTGAAAAATAAAATTGGAACTATAGGTCAATAGCTTTGTTGTTGCTAACAATTGGTTGGTTCCATAATCTAGAAAGAAAACACACAGATAAAATATTCAAGTGTAGAGCGGTGTTTTCCTTATTTATTGTCAAGTTAGCATTGTCATTACTTAGCATTTTTCTCAAGCGTTATTGTTAGGCATTTTATATGGAGATTGTTGCAGTTTAGTGGTGTATGACAAAATAGCTAAAAAACCAAAATACTTGAAGACAACTTGTCATAAAATAATAACAGAAAAGACAACTGTATGCAAAATTCTTGGGAAACCCAGGATTTGTCTAGAAGATCCATTCAATAATGAAACAAACAGGATATCAGTATTTCTTAATGTACTTCTCAAATAGTTAAGCAGAACTTGTTATCATATCAAGACTTTAGAAAGTAAACCATATCAAAATGTTCTCCCTTCTGATGTTTTCTCTACGAAAATCTAGCTAAACTTTGGTATGCATTTGAATGAGAATTAGATATGCAAAGAATTTATAGTCTTACTGCATTTATATATTAATCAGAGGTTTGGAGAATTGAACAAATCAGTCATATATTTTACTTGACAATATCTTGGATATGTATAATGCNCTACGAAAATCTAGCTAAACTTTGGTATGCATTTGAATGAGAATTAGATATGCAAAGAATTTATAGTCTTACTGCATTTATATATTAATCAGAGGTTTGGAGAATTGAACAAATCAGTCATATATTTTACTTGACAATATCTTGGATATGTATAATGCCCCAAATTTAATTAAAACTCATGCTATTGTGAATGCTTTCTTACTCCATTTTCTTGGAGTCCAAATATTGTATTTTTGCAAAGCTCAAGCTTTCTCAGATTTAAATACCATGGTGAGGGCAGTCCTAAGATGGCGGAGGAATAGGACAGGGAGACTACTTTCTCCCTCACAAATTCATCAAAAGAACATTTCAACGCTGAGTAAATTCCACAAAACANAGGCAGGTCAGGTGGTCTGGTATTCCCATCTCTTTCAGAATTTTCCACAGTTTTTTGTGATCCACACAGTCAAAGGCTTTGGCATAGTGAGTAAAGCAGAAGTAGATGTTTTTCTGGAACTCTCTTGCTTTTTGATGATCCAGCGGATGTTGGCAATTTGATCTCGGGTTCCTCTGGCTTTCCTAAAACCAGCTTGAACATCTGGAAGTTCACGGTTCACGTATTGCTGAAGCCTGGCCTGGAGAATTTTGAGCATTCCTTTACTAGCGTGTGAGATGAGTGCACACTGGAGGAGGCAACCCACTCCAGTATTCTTTTCTGGCAAGTTCCATGGACAGAGTAGCCTCATAGGCTATAGTCCATAGGGTCACAAAGAGCCAGACACTGCTGAGAACATGCACATGCACGCGTGTGCACACCCACACACAACATATACTTGATGCACACTTTTCATTCATGGTTGCAAGGAACAGAAACCTTAATCAGCTGTAGTTTCCAAAAATGGGAGTTGTTTTTTCCTTGCATCACAGGATATCTGGAGGTCAGCAGCCTAGGGCCGGTTCCACTGACTGATGGTGTTTATGGCCGGGGACCCAGGTGCTGACATTCTCTCTGTTATGTGCTGGTTGTCTTCATGCTTGTCGTGTGTGGTCACAAGGTGGTAGCTCCATCACTCAGCAGTCAGGAGGAAGCAAGAGACAGGTGCGAGGTGGGGGAGAGGTCTGTGTGGTTTTCATCACTCCTTCCTCTGCTGATAGAAAGTTCAACTGCCTCTGCTGGTCTCCCCCCAGCCCAATAGCTCAGAGTTCCCTTATTATTATTATTTTTTTCTATTTAATTTTGTCTTTCAGGCATAGATCTTTGATCCATCCACAGTGTGTTTTTGTATATGATGTGAGGTAGGGATCCAAATTTATTTCCATGAAAGGAATCCATTTTCCTAGTGCCAATTTATAGGTTATCTGTCCTTTCTCACTGATTTGTGATTTTTCTTGTTAGCCAAGTTGATTGACACACACACGTGTGCATTTTTCCTCCTTCCCTCATATTTTTTCTGGAAGTTGTTCGTTTTGTCTCTTAGATGGCATAATGTGTCTTAGTATATGGTAGGCAAAGACCCTTTTTGCTTTTCTTTTCCTGTCCTTCCCATTGTCTACTCTCTTCTATCTTGATGTTTTCCCTTTTTCTTTCTTGCTTTTCCCTTCTTATAATTGACAAATGATGGAGATGGTAGACATGATGTTTCTGCATACTGATGTGATAGAGCTTATTAATGTCTGTGTTTCTATTTCACGGGCCACCAATTTAAAGCAATTAGCCTCCAGTTAAAATAAAAAGAAATAAACTTCCATAGGGTCAAGGAAAAAAAAAGCAGTTTGAAGTATTAGGTATGTAAGAAGCCTAGATTCAACAACCACCCCTAAAAATAGCAATATGAAAATCTTAATATACAGTCTGTTTCAGAAGTTAGTGGTTTGGTTTTACTTTGTCCTTTTACCACCAGATGTTACAGTGTGTTCTCCTAAAATTATAATGGCCCTGAACAGTGTTGCCATGTTTTATTCTTGTCTCTCTCACCCCTTGAAAGTGAAAGTGTTATAGTTGCTTAGCGCTGTCTGACTCTTTGCAACCCCATGGACTGTAGCCTGCCAGGCTCCTCTGTCCGTGGGATTTCCCAGGCAAGAATACTGGAGTAGGGTGCCATTCCCTTCTCCAGGGGATCTTCCTGACCGAGGGATTGAAACACAGGTCTCCCGCATTGCAGGCAGAGTCTTTGCCATCTGAGCCAGCAAGGAAAGCCCCCCTCTTATCCCTTATCTGCCTAGAAATAGTGTATTGGGAATTGAGAGCAAACAACTTTGAGCGAAAAGTGCTTATTTCCTTGTATTCCAAGAAGAGAGTGACTTTTTAAAATATTCTGTTGAACAGTACTTGAAAGATGCTGAATGAATCTAGTCAGTTCCATCAGCAAACTGGATCACCCTGAGGTTGGAAACATGGGGGGTTGCAAAAATCAGTTGCAGAGGATTAAAACACGTTTGGTCACAAGTTGTTTAAAAAACAACAGACCCTGCAGCTGTTTTCAAGTGGGCGTTTCTCTTGGAGAGAAGTCCAGAGTCTCTTGGATTTCTAGTCTGATTTCTTCATAACTTGCCAAAGGTTGGAAACCTCTATTCAGCCGATGTCCAACACGGCAGGGAGGAGAAGGAACATCTCATCAGTGTCTGGAGAGGGTGGGCCCTCCAGGGAGTCCAGGGATGCCTCAGATGTGGCTGGGAAATTTTTCTTCTTTGGCTGTCTATATTGTACCAGCTTTAGGAATAAACACCTGAACACACACACGTGTGTGTGTGTGTGTGTGTGTGTGTAAAACACTCTACTTGAACCCTATTTTCCAAGTTGAAGTTGTTTACCTTCCAAATAACCAAGAGAAAAAAAGAGGAAGCCTGAAAAGGCACTTTGGATGTGAAAATGGTTTTCTTGTAGCAGATCAGAATTGCAAGCGGGTCCCCTGCAGACCTGAGGTTTATTGCTTGCAATTTTACCGTGCGTATTGCAGTCGTGTTTAGGTTACATCTGCTTTCTCTTAAAGTTCCTTGGTAAACCGAAACTGTTAGTGAGTAGGAGCCTGACTGAAAATTTTGAAAAGCAACTGTGTCCAGATCACAAGATTTCTTTGTTTTTGTTTTCATGGAGGAATTGTTCTAGGTTTGGCGACTGTTTGTTTAAACCACGTACAAATGCAGGGAGCTAAATAGACAGCCTTATTTTAGCCTTATGAACTTTAGTTTGTTATGATCCCCACCCCACCCCCCAGCTTTTTTTTTTTTTTAACTGCTGGGGCACACATTTTAGTATCTACCCTACTTTCGATCTCCATCTCTACAGTTTTGTGTTGGGTTATCTCCGGGAAGAAAGATGAGAGCATTTGTCCTCAAATTGGTCTCAGCCTTACAGCCTTCACACTCCAAGGTCCCTAAGTCAGTGGGGCTGTCAAGTTAAAAACTGAGAAAAAGCTGGTTCTTTGGTGGCCAGCTGAGACTCCTCATGTGATTTCGGTTTACATTTGATTGGGTTTCACATTCCAGGACATTTGGGGAAGTATTTCTCAGACTCTGGCAACTCTGCATCAGTTCCTGTGTGTCGGGGATTTTCCATCTGAGGTCTTCAGAAGAAATTACAGTTTGTGGAAAGTCATGATCCTAAATGGACAAAGGAAGAAACACCTTCAGTTTGAGTGGGTGTTTCTCAGTTACATTCCTGGATTGTGTGTGTGTATGTATATAATATAGATATATAGATATATATATATAGTGTGTATATATATATATTTTTAATGTTTTTTTCCCTTTTTGGTGTGTGTGTTTTTTTTGGGGGGGGAGGGGGAAGAAGGTGAATTTCAGTTGAGTTTTGGGGAAATCTTTGCAGCAGTGCTTGAGTCTGGATTAAACGCTGGGGTTTCCAGCAGCAGCCCCACCTGTCTTTTGAAAGACCTGAGAGACTCTTCTTGGGGCCGGTGTCCGCTGCTGGGGTATGCGTCACCTCCTAGCTCCACAGTGTTCTCCGTGAGATGCTCTCACTCCCCCCTCCCCGATCAGTGCTCATGAGGCCCCTGTCTGTTTTTGCCCGCCTGTGGTTTTTCTCTTTTCCTCTAGATTTGTGGCCCTCTCATTTCTTTATACCTTTGCTTCTAATCAGCCTTCAAAGGTCACACCCCTGCTTGTTCCATTTTCACTTGTGTCTTGAAGTCTTGCATCTTTTCCTTTGAAAAAAATGCTCCTTCTTACGTGGCCTGTGCTGGCATCATCAACATGGAGAACGTCTTTTCAATTCCCTTTCATAGCGTAGAAGGCAGTAGCTCTCCTGACTGAATGACTGGTTGGAAGGGCTTCTTTTTACTTTTCCTAAGTGGACTGGGTTGCAGCTTCCTTGGAAACCACAGGTATGCCTGTGTGAAATTAAACTTGCTCATTTTGAGATTGTGTGTGGGGGTAGGAGAGGGGGCAAGGTGATACTTAGAGTCTCTGGCGTCTACCTCCCACAGATTTTTCCTTAACATTTTGTTGATCTGAAGTCATTCCTATATTTAGGTCTAGTCTCCTGAGGTAACCTCTGGTTTCCTTTCCAGCAGGATACCCAGGGGCCCTGTGGGTTTGCTTCCTCTCGCCCTGGTCCTACCCCTAAATGTTTCCCATGTGATCACCACACATCTTTTCACAGAGGTTCCTGGTCATCAGCACTCTTCAGCACCTACTATTGTTTCTGCCAGAATGTTCTCCATACTAACTGTAGTCACATATTAAGTTAGCAGTTAATTCCTTTGTGGAGAAAAGCAAGAATTTAATCAACAAAATTATTTTTGTGCAAATATATCTGATTTAACACTCTGACAACATTGAGATGCCTTTTAAAATGGCTTCATCTGACAAAGAAGAGCAAGAACTTTCTAGCCTTTGTACTGTGTAAACCATGCTATCCAAACGTAGCTGACTAAAGCTGATTAAAACTCAGGGATTTTTAATCCCTGATATCTAATAAATTCAGATAACATGAATTTAATAGACTTTGATAGTGAGGAATGCTTGTATGGTATTTGCAAAGAGTTGTCTTAGATGCTTAACATGAAAAATTACAGTTTATTTTCTTGGTGCTTTAATTTTTTAATTGCTGTGACAGAAAACTTCTATTTTACATCAAAATAACCATATGTAATTAAAACACACAATGTGAACATATAATTAGATAGCTTGCTTTAGAATATACAAAGCATGCATATAAAGTAATTTCATTTTTCT
>SJYV01029207.1:341216-520866 GCA_006410875.1 Neotragus pygmaeus | reverse complement strand
GTGTGTGTGTGTGTGTGTGTGTGTGTAAAACACTCTACTTGAACCCTATTTTCCAAGTTGAAGTTGTTTACCTTCCAAATAACCAAGAGAAAAAAAGAGGAAGCCTGAAAAGGCACTTTGGATGTGAAAATGGTTTTCTTGTAGCAGATCAGAATTGCAAGCGGGTCCCCTGCAGACCTGAGGTTTATTGCTTGCAATTTTACCGTGCGTATTGCAGTCGTGTTTAGGTTACATCTGCTTTCTCTTAAAGTTCCTTGGTAAACCGAAACTGTTAGTGAGTAGGAGCCTGACTGAAAATTTTGAAAAGCAACTGTGTCCAGATCACAAGATTTCTTTGTTTTTGTTTTCATGGAGGAATTGTTCTAGGTTTGGCGACTGTTTGTTTAAACCACGTACAAATGCAGGGAGCTAAATAGACAGCCTTATTTTAGCCTTATGAACTTTAGTTTGTTATGATCCCCACCCCACCCCCCAGCTTTTTTTTTTTTTTAACTGCTGGGGCACACATTTTAGTATCTACCCTACTTTCGATCTCCATCTCTACAGTTTTGTGTTGGGTTATCTCCGGGAAGAAAGATGAGAGCATTTGTCCTCAAATTGGTCTCAGCCTTACAGCCTTCACACTCCAAGGTCCCTAAGTCAGTGGGGCTGTCAAGTTAAAAACTGAGAAAAAGCTGGTTCTTTGGTGGCCAGCTGAGACTCCTCATGTGATTTCGGTTTACATTTGATTGGGTTTCACATTCCAGGACATTTGGGGAAGTATTTCTCAGACTCTGGCAACTCTGCATCAGTTCCTGTGTGTCGGGGATTTTCCATCTGAGGTCTTCAGAAGAAATTACAGTTTGTGGAAAGTCATGATCCTAAATGGACAAAGGAAGAAACACCTTCAGTTTGAGTGGGTGTTTCTCAGTTACATTCCTGGATTGTGTGTGTGTATGTATATAATATAGATATATAGATATATATATATAGTGTGTATATATATATATTTTTAATGTTTTTTTCCCTTTTTGGTGTGTGTGTTTTTTTTGGGGGGGGAGGGGGAAGAAGGTGAATTTCAGTTGAGTTTTGGGGAAATCTTTGCAGCAGTGCTTGAGTCTGGATTAAACGCTGGGGTTTCCAGCAGCAGCCCCACCTGTCTTTTGAAAGACCTGAGAGACTCTTCTTGGGGCCGGTGTCCGCTGCTGGGGTATGCGTCACCTCCTAGCTCCACAGTGTTCTCCGTGAGATGCTCTCACTCCCCCCTCCCCGATCAGTGCTCATGAGGCCCCTGTCTGTTTTTGCCCGCCTGTGGTTTTTCTCTTTTCCTCTAGATTTGTGGCCCTCTCATTTCTTTATACCTTTGCTTCTAATCAGCCTTCAAAGGTCACACCCCTGCTTGTTCCATTTTCACTTGTGTCTTGAAGTCTTGCATCTTTTCCTTTGAAAAAAATGCTCCTTCTTACGTGGCCTGTGCTGGCATCATCAACATGGAGAACGTCTTTTCAATTCCCTTTCATAGCGTAGAAGGCAGTAGCTCTCCTGACTGAATGACTGGTTGGAAGGGCTTCTTTTTACTTTTCCTAAGTGGACTGGGTTGCAGCTTCCTTGGAAACCACAGGTATGCCTGTGTGAAATTAAACTTGCTCATTTTGAGATTGTGTGTGGGGGTAGGAGAGGGGGCAAGGTGATACTTAGAGTCTCTGGCGTCTACCTCCCACAGATTTTTCCTTAACATTTTGTTGATCTGAAGTCGTTCCTATATTTAGGTCTAGTCTCCTGAGGTAACCTCTGGTTTCCTTTCCAGCAGGATACCCAGGGGCCCTGTGGGTTTGCTTCCTCTCGCCCTGGTCCTACCCCTAAATGTTTCCCATGTGATCACCACACATCTTTTCACAGAGGTTCCTGGTCATCAGCACTCTTCAGCACCTACTATTGTTTCTGCCAGAATGTTCTCCATACTAACTGTAGTCACATATTAAGTTAGCAGTTAATTCCTTTGTGGAGAAAAGCAAGAATTTAATCAACAAAATTATTTTTGTGCAAATATATCTGATTTAACACTCTGACAACATTGAGATGCCTTTTAAAATGGCTTCATCTGACAAAGAAGAGCAAGAACTTTCTAGCCTTTGTACTGTGTAAACCATGCTATCCAAACGTAGCTGACTAAAGCTGATTAAAACTCAGGGATTTTTAATCCCTGATATCTAATAAATTCAGATAACATGAATTTAATAGACTTTGATAGTGAGGAATGCTTGTATGGTATTTGCAAAGAGTTGTCTTAGATGCTTAACATGAAAAATTACAGTTTATTTTCTTGGTGCTTTAATTTTTTAATTGCTGTGACAGAAAACTTCTATTTTACATCAAAATAACCATATGTAATTAAAACACACAATGTGAACACATAATTAGATAGCTTGCTTTAGAATATACAAAGCATGCATATAAAGTAATTTCATTTTTCTGACCCTGAAATGAAATCAGCCTCCCTGTTGGATGTTGGATTTTAACACTACCTGTATAGTGTATTCTGTGAGTTTATATTTGCTCGTGACTGTGTGGACATTTTTCAACTGTGAAATACAAATTTCAGTAAATTCTTTAAAGTCATAGCACATTGTCTATAGGAAGAATACTTAGTGTTACCAATTCACTGTCCAACTATCGCATTCTGTGTTTCTCTTGGAAAATGCACTGCTAATTGAGATGTGGGAGGGAAAAAGTACAACAGATATTAAACCTCTGTGTGGACATTGCTTTGTCCTTGAAAGATAACAAAAATAAACATTAGTTTACTACTAGAGTGTGTGTGCATGCTAAGTTGCTTCAGTTGTGTCTAACTGTTTGCGACCCAATGCATTATAGCCCACCAGGCTTCTCCACCCATGGGATTCTCCAGGCAAGAGTGCTGGAGTGGGTTGCCATGCCCTCCTCCAGGGGATCTTCCCGATTGAGGGATCGAATCTGCCTCTCTTATTTCTCCTGCATTGGCAGGCGGATTCTTTACCACTAGTGCCTCCTGGTAGCTTATGAGTAATAAGTAGATATTTCAGAGGATAAATATTTAGGATTTCTGACTTGGATTTCAGTTGCATCAAGAGGTCTCATGCACCAAGAGGGGTTTCTTAACTGCACACACCTGTGCAAATCACTTACACTCTCAGAAAGGCTGGAACCCCACCTAGCTCATTCATTCCCAGATATCCTGAGGAATAAAGAAGGTAGCAAGACAGGGACCCACATAAGACTTCCATCAAAGATTATTCATTGATTTAGGTTGCTCATGGGTAAAATTAGTTAGAATCAGGAGTGCCATAAATATTGATGCAGTCTGTCCTTAACCACTCATATCAGCTGTGAGCAACTGGCCTTCACATCAAAAGCTTTTTTTTTTTTTTGCTGTCACAGCAACAGGTTTGAAGTTCTTGAAAACTGGTAACACTGAGAAGTTTCATTCCCTGTCTCAGAAACAACCTCAGGAGAGAACCTTGGAAATGGCGCTCGGTTTCCAAAACCACGCTGTAGAAGACAAAATGCCCTGATATGCATTCACAATGTTTTCTCTACTGTCTTAAAAATTAAATATCTAGTTCTCTGAGTCATCCCGTGGATTATTAGACCTTTGGGAGCCAGACCTGGGACCAGAGCCGTCATGTAAAAATATTCGTATTTTTGGCTAGGGGAATATATTGCATGTCTTATAAAACCAGTACAGAAAAACATTCAGAGAATACTACTTGTTCAAAAGCTTGTAGTCCACGGTTGTGTTGTGCATGGGCCACTTACACTTAATAGGTTTCAGATTACGTGGGAGCCCTCACAGGCCATTAAGTTTGCTTAATGGATTCTCATGCCCTTCTTCCCTACCAAATAAAAAATAGAATTTGTCAGGACTTCCTTGTGGTCCAGTGGTTGAGACTTTGCTTTCCAGTGCAGGAGATAAGAGTTCGATCCCTGGTTAGGAAACTAGATCCCACGTGCCTTGGGGCCAAAATAAAAAAAACAAGACATAAAACAGAAGGACTATTATAACAAATTCAATAAAGACTTTAAAAATGGAAAAAAAAAAAAGAATTTGTGGCAGATCCTGGTAGAGGCAGTTATATTGCTGTTGTGGATATGACACTCAGTTAGGAGCAGTTCCTGGCACGTGGTTCATCCACTTTTCTCTCCCCCCACTTTTGGGGCTGGGACGAAAAGCTAGCCCATTATTCCTTCCTGTCCTCCATCCAGCAAAGCCAGGGTTACTTCTAACAACCAACCTATTGGACTACATAATAATTCCATTTCAACCCTTTCGGTTCTTACAAAATGTTGTCAAGCATCAGAAATATTTCATTAGCCATTTCTTCTCACCATCTGTAGGTCCAAGATAATGAAACGGGTGGAACTGGTTTCTGTTATTTCTTACTGGTTAAAAATTTCCGTTGCTCTTGGGAGTAAAAACTGTTATGTTCTATAAACTGTGATCAGAGAAAAGAAACAAAAACTGAGCATTTGCTCCAATGGGATTTTTTTTTTTTAAAGGTGGCCACTTGCTGAAAGCCCAACTTAGATTCCAAAGACAATAGCTTCAGGCATTAAAATAGAATGTAAATATAAATATGAACAAAAAGATACCTGTAAAATCTAAAATCTTTGCAGACTTTTCCAGAGGAAAAATTTCAGGCTAAGTATTTGGGAAGCAGGCATGTTAAGCCCTTTTGCTGGCACACAGGAAGGATTAATTGATGTGAACAGCTTTGGGTATTTACTGGTGTGGTGCCTTAGAACCTTCTTTACAAAGTTACAAATAAGAGTAGGGAAGGAATGAAAACTACTAAATTGTCTTTTATTGTTAAGACAATACTTTCTGTTTCCTCTTTTTCTATAATCCGAAATAAACTCAGTGTTGGCATTCTGTTTTATGAAACCTAAAAATAAAATTAAATACTATTAATAAAAATACTAAGAAGAAGGACAAAGGAGTAAGAACATTTTTGAGAGAATCGTGGTCATTTGAAACATGACCAAATGCGAGCTGTTTTTCATCAACACGTTTTAAACAAACACATTCTTAGCGCTGTTTTTGGTTTTGATAGTAAGTCCACTGGGAATTCATATATTGTGGGAAGAGCTGATGATGCTAAAAGAAGCCTGTTGTTGCCAGTTCTGAAAACAAGATTGGTTTTCTCAAGGAACCTTGATTCCATCAAGGGTGTTAAATTATTATAGATTACATTCACACAGCAGATCGCTGAGTCCTCAAGTGACAGTTTCCACTATTTTTTAGCTTCTTGGTATGTCTGTACCTAACAGTTTTGCTTTTTATTAAACTGTAGAACTCATATATTATGTTATCTTCCACAGAGAAGCTTATGTATACATCCCAGGTGAGATCTCACCACTGTAAATACATCACCACCAAACATTATGGGAATATATTTTCTAAGTCATTTATTTAAACTATCATTGATCGCAGAGGAATTTCTGTTAGCCAAAAAAATGCTTTTCAGAATCTATTGTAATAGGATTTAAATTGTCTTTATTCATAGTCTTGGGAATTATTGGTTTTAGACTTAAAGAATCATTTCCCCCCAAATGAAAACTCCTGACTCCTACAGATATAATTTGAACATGTGTTAAAGATTTTATTTATCTCATTATTAGTGAGAGAACCAGACAGATGTTATAACCTCTCAAAGGAGAAGCACAAGCTTATATGAAATAAAGGTTTACATGTGAATTTATAAATGTATCTGAACTTGTTTTTTTCTAATGGGAAGGGGAAAGGAAGTTAATTGAATCATCAGGGGACAGGATTTATTTGCAAGTCTGTAGACAACTCCCTGGTGACTCAGACAGTAAAGAATCTGACTGCAGTGCTGGAGACCTGGGTTCGATCCCTAGGTTGGGAAGATCCCCTGGAGGGTGGCATGGCAACCCACTTCAGTGTTCTTGCCTGGAGAATTCCATGGACAGAGGAGCCTGGTGGGCTACAATCTATGGGGTCGCCAAGAATTGGACACAGCTGAGCAACTAAGTACTATTAGGCAACACTTATTTTGCTTGCTCTCAGTTGTATAAAATTTAAGGAGTTTCTATTAAGTAGTTCAAAGGCAGTGGTAGGCTAGCATCAGAGAACCTGGAAAGTTGAGCTCTAAACCATGCAGAGTTTCCATTAGAGACTCCAGGAATCTCTTTTGCTTGTCATTACATTAGTTATGATTGACATAAATGAACATTTGAATAGGACCAGAGGAACTAGTGGAGAAGTAACACAAAGCTGTCCTTGGTTATTTTCTGACAGGTTTCTAAGGTTATTTCAATTCCTATATAGATGGTCTTTTTTTATAGATTTATTTGTTTAACTTTTTATTTCTGGCCAAGTTGGGTTTTCATTGTGACTCATGGGTTTTCTCTAGTGGCAGCGAGCTGTCGAGCTGCTGTCTAGCTGTGGTGCCTGGGCTTCTCATTGTGGTGGCTTCTGTTGTGGAGCACAGGGTCCAGGCCGCAGGCTCAGTAGTTGTGGCTCAAGGGCTTAGTTGCCCTGAGGGGGAAGGATCTTCCTGGACCGAGNCGAGCTGTCGAGCTGCTGTCTAGCTGTGGTGCCTGGGCTTCTCATTGTGGTGGCTTCTGTTGTGGAGCACAGGGTCCAGGCCGCAGGCTCAGTAGTTGTGGCTCAAGGGCTTAGTTGCCCTGAGGGGGAAGGATCTTCCTGGACCGAGTACCAAACCCATGTCCCCTGCCTTGGCAGGCTGATTCTTAACCGCTAGACCACCAGAGAAGTCCCGACAAAGATGTCTTCGTTCTCTGTTATAAAAGATGTGAAGTTCATTGTTAAATCTCACGATTTTAAGATTTTTTGTAAAGTTAGATGCTGTGAATTTCTAAACAGAATGATGACTTCATATGAAAGTAGATGATGCCAAGATGCAGATGGAGGTTGCTGCCTCTGTACCAGCTATCTGTGTATGGGACTGGGAAGAAAGTTGATTCCTTTCTAATTGTAAGAAGTGAAGTGAAGTGAAGTCCCTCAGTCGTGTCCAACTCTTTGCGACCCTGTGGACTATAGCCTACAAGGCTCCTCTGTCCATGGAATTTTCCGGGCAAGGGTACTGGAGTGGGTTGCCACTTCCTTTTCCAGGGGATCTTCCAGACCTAGGGATCGAACCTGGGTCTCCCGCATTGCAGGCAGATGCTTTACCATCTGAGCCACTAGGGAAGCCCCTCTAATTGCAAGAGGAGATGCACAAATCCTCGAAGAGGAGGCGATGACAAAGTTGAAGATCTACATGAGAGGAACACTAAAAATAAGTCAGTGAAGGACTTTATGCTCCCTGGGACCTTAAATCAGTTTCCATTTGAAGGAACTGGCAGAGAACCTCATCAACATACAGTCTTAGAGATGGTTTACTGTCATTTCCCTTGTGTGTTAACTAGTTCCATCTGTCTCTAGTTCGATAGAATCATTTAGAAAAATACAGAAGTGTTTGTGTGCTTAAATATTTAAGATCACGAAAGGGCATTGTGTTCCTATAGATAAGGGTTGTTGAGAGTAGACGATTAACAAATGGTTCAGGCTCCAGATTCCTTAAGTCTGTCTTAGAGAGAAAGCACTAACTGAAGGAGCCGATGGGGCTTCTTTTCTGGAGAGTGCAGAGCAAGGATTGGCCTGGTGCTCTGATTCTTGGGAGAACACCCTTATCTTCCAGGAGTCTGGAGTAAGTGCCTTTATAATCCTTTTCATCAACACACTCCAAGAATTCATGGGTTTTATAGACTCCTTATTTATTTGACTGTGCTGGTCTTAGTTGCAGCACATGGGCTCTTTGCTGGGTCATGAAGGATCTTTCGCTGTAGTGCATGGACTCTCTGGTTGGGGCACACGGGCTCTGGAGTGTGCAGGCTTCAGGAGTTGCAGTGCTGGGCTTGGCTGCTCCAGCAGCATGTGGGATCTTAGTTCCTCAACCAGGGATCGAACCCCTAGCCCCTGCATGACAAGGCAGATTCTTAGCCACTGGATCACCAGGGAGTCCCAAACTCATGGGTTTTGAAGTTCGTATCAGCCACTGATAAAAGCAACCATTTCCATAATGATTGGAAAAAATTCTTGGGAAAGACTCCCATCAGGAAAGGACTGGGAGCTTACAGTTGGATAAAAATAGGTCAAATGGTAGAAGTCGACTTTGTTTTGTAGGTGTGAGTCCAGGATTCATTTGGAAACCAAACTCTTTTCCAGGTGTTTGGTTCCAAGTTGGCACTGCTTTCCCTCACGACCCTGGTTTCCCCACATGTCTTTGTTGTTGATTTATGTTGGAAAGAGCCTGTACAGACTGTGTCTCTAACCTAGGGTGGGCCAGTTCTTCCTGACTCTCAGAGAACTTTGTGGCCAGGAGACTCTCAGTGCTGATCAGATTCAGGGCCAAGTAAGGGAATACTGAAGAATGTACAAACACAGAAAAACAAAAATCACGGAAACTTAGAACAAAACAAGAGACTATGAGAGGTGCCACCAAAGTGAGGAAATCTGGTCAGACATTGAGATCTGTTTTGCAGCCAAACTTGATGGGAATGTCTGTGAAAACTGCAGAATGCAGTTGTCAGTTTTGCTGAATACAGCAAAAAATGTCTAAAGTATACAGTGGAACTGCCAAAATCAAGATCCATAAGGTTTTATATGATATATTTTTATCATGGTATCTGGCCAAAAATGCAGTCAACTTTGCTTTCTTTTGTTTCCACATCATACGGTAAAAGAAATAGGAATAGGTTATTAAGTAGCTGGTGTTCTTCTATACAAACTCTGGGGCCTGTGGTCAGCCTTGCTGCAAGTAAGGTCCAGCCTGTCTGGTTTAAACGAGTGGATTGGTGTCATGATGGGCCATTTGTACCAGGTGATATTCATGGCATTAAGCTTCTATACATTCTCTTTTCAAAATTTTCTTTACACAGCAATTGACTCGAGTTTTTTTTTTTTTTTTACTTTATATTTTATTTAAATTTTTATTTTTTAAATTGTGAAAATATGATAACTAATAGGAGACTTGGAAAATACAGAAAAAAGTTACATATAGTTCCACTACATATTGCAATTATTTTTTAAAGTAGATAAATTAAGATTTTTAGTTAGAGTTTCAATGTCAAACTCTCAAAAATTAATAGAATTATTATCCTGGGAAGTAGAAGGATATAGTAGACCTGAAAAGCACTATGAACCAATTCAAGCTAATTTTTAATTTTATATTGGAGTTACTTGCTCCTTGGAAGAAACGTTATGACCAACCTAGACAGCTTATTAAAAAGCAGAGACATTACTTTGCCAACAAAGGTCCATCTAGTCNAGTTCTTTACAAAACAAAAATCAACTTATAGACAGAAAACAAACTTATGGATACCAAAGAGGAAAGAAGGAGAAATAAATTAGGAGGTTGGAATTAAATACTACTACATATAAAGTAGATAACAAACAAGGGCCTATTGTATAGCATGAGGAAATAATGTACTCAATATTTTTTAATTGCCTATAATGAAAATTAATCTGAATACATATATATATATGTGTGTGTGTGCATTACTGAATCACTTTACTGTACACCTGAAACTAACATAATATTGTAAATCAACTATACTTCAACTTAAAATTTTTTTAATTTATTTAAGAAGAAATTGGCAAATATTGGCTCTTATAAGTGTATGAAAAAATTATGCAAATGGTTTACTTTTAATACCTCTAAAATAGCTAAGCTAAACCTCTGGGCTAAAGGCTTCCTGTAGATCACTCATCACAGCCGATGGTGGAAAGTCCAAATACCTATTTCCTTTCACAGCATTTACTGAGCAGTCATTTATGAAGCTTCCTGAGAAATGATGAATTCTCACTTAGCTGCTCACTTCTGGAAGACTGGATTTTGCTGAGTGGACAAAAAAGTTGAAAGGTATTTATGAAGGTCTGTTGGAGAAAACACTATAAAGATGAAAAACATATTTGTTTATGTCAAATGTCTTCATGAGGTTCANCTGGCTTGGAGAATTTTGAGCATTACTAGCCTGCAAGATGATTGCAATTGTGCGGTAGTTTAAGCATTCTTTGGTATTGCCTTTCTTTGAGATTGGAATGAAAACTGACCTTTTCCAGTCCTGTGGCCACTGCTGCGTTTTCCAAATTTGCTGGCATATTGAGTGCAGCTCTTTGACAGCATCATCTTTCAGGATTTGAAATAGCTCAGCTGGAATTCCATCACCTTCACGAGGTTTATATATGTCAATTATATATAGTTGTTTTAAATTGCTAGTTGTTTAAATTCAAACATATCCTGAAAACTCTACCTTTTTCATTTTACTCCCAACACTATGGTTTGGTGTTATATAGTACATTTATATCTGTATCCTTTTCAGTGTTTATCGTAGTTATATTTGATTTTATAATTTTTATCTTTTAAGATTTATGCCTGCTTATATAAGTGGTTGATTCACTGTTTTTAGCATATACTTATAATTATCGGTTTTTTTCTTCATATCATTTTTTAAAATTTTTGTTATAAAGTTTTCTTTTTCACTTAAAGAAAACGCTTTAATGTTTCTTGTAAGGCCAGTTTAATGATAACAACCTCTTTTAGTTTTTGCTTGTCTGGAAAACTCTTTCTCACTCCTTCAGGTCTGAATGGTAACTTTGCTGGATAGAGTGTCCTTGGTTGCAGGTTCTTTCAGCCCTTTAAATATGTCATGCTACTCCCTCTGGCTTGCAAGATTTCTGATAAGATATCAGGTAATATTTTTAGTTGTTTCCTTATAAGTGACTCTTTCTCTTCCTGCTTTTAAAATTCTCTCATTCACCCTTTAATATTTTTTCATTTTTATTATGATATGACTCAGTGTGAACCTCTTTGAGTTCATCTTGTTTGGGCCTCTCTGTACTTCTTGGACCTGGATATCTGTTTCCTTTTCCAGGTTAGTGATATTTTCAGCTATAATTTCATCAAATAACGCTTTATGCCTCTTTCTGTCTCTCTTCCTCTGTGACTTCTATAATGCTGTTAGTATGCTTGACATTTTCCTAGAAGTCCCTTGTTTAATTCTCCAGGTGAGAATACTGGAGTGGGTTGCTATTTCCTTCTCCAGTGGATTTTCCCAATTCAGTTATCAAAGCCAGGTCTACCACATTGCAGGGCGGATTCTTTACTATCTGAGCCACCAGGGAAGCCCAGAAGTCCCTTAAATAATCCTTATNGAATACTGGAGTGGGTTGCTATTTCCTTCTCCAGTGGATTTTCCCAATTCAGTTATCAAAGCCAGGTCTACCACATTGCAGGGCGGATTCTTTACTATCTGAGCCACCAGGGAAGCCCAGAAGTCCCTTAAATAATCCTTATGAACTTTTTCTTTTTACTGTTCTGATAAGGTGATTTCCACTATTCTGTCTTCCAGGTCATTTATGTGTTTCTCTTTATCACATAAAGACCCGCCTGTCTTGGGTTGCCCCACAGGCATAGCTGAGTTAGACAAGGCTGTGGTCCTAGTCTGATTAGATTGACTAGTTTTCTGTGAGAATGGTTTCAGTGTGTCTGCCCTCTGATGCCCTCTTGCAACACCTACCATCTTACTTGGGTTTCTCTTACCTTGGGTGTGGGGTATCTCTTCACGGCTGCTCCAGCAAAGCACAGCTGCTGCTCCTTACCTTGGACGAGTGGTATCTCCCCACCGCCACCGTCCCTGACCTTCAGTGCCCTATCAAGAGATATGTTTTTCAAAAGGAAAATAATGGATTTCATACAAATATAAAACTGACAACTTCCAAAGGTTTTTATTCAACTCATTAGTTAATAAGCCAAAAAGATGTTAAAATTGGTTCAAAGAGAAATCTAAGAAACACACACACACACACACACACAGAGAAAATAAGGGGTTCTGAAATTCAGAAGAATTCTAGCCACAGGACAGCAATCATTGCCATCCCACCAGGCACAATGAATTTGGATTTCTGTGAACATGAACCATTCTCATTATGTGTTTAGTTTTCAGCAATTTACAGAGATAAAATACCTGAAAGACAATGAAGATAAAATACCTGGAAGACAATTCTGATGTCAAAACCAGACTAGTCACACACTGATCTTTATTTTTACCATAGAACATCCGCTTACTATTTCCTTCCATTTCAAATTGTTTCAGCATTTTTTCCTGATACCCTTAAGAACCCAATCTTTATGTCCAACAGCATCTCATTGTCATTGTGTCTAAAACTGAACATCACTCCCTTTTCATTCACCTCATCATGATCTGGCTTCTTCTAGAATTTCTTCAAGTGATCAGCGTTTTTTGCTCAATATGCCCTTAAAAAATCTTGTTACAGACGTAAACACTGAAAATCCTTGTTCACATTTTTTTACATTGTAGACAGATTGTTTTTAGATGGATTGTTGTTATAGAGGTAACATTTCTTAAACTTCTTCTGGTATGTATCCCCAAATCAATTAATGGCTTTTATTATCTATTTATTTACTACTTAGGAACTTGAAACTGAAAGTTACTCAGTCATATTTGACTCTTTGTGACCCCTTGGACTGTAGCCTGCCAGGTTCCTCTGTTTTTGAGAGGTCAGAATACTGGAATGGGTACCTGTTCCCTTCCCCAGGGGATCGTCCCAACCCAGGGCTTGAACCAAGGTCTCCCACATTGCAGGCAGCTTCTTTACTGTCTGACCCACCAGAGAAGCCCAAAGAATACGGGAATGGGTAGCCTATCCTTTCCCCAGTGGATCTTCCCAACCCAGGAATTGTACCAGGGTTTCCTGCATTGCAGGCAGATTCTTTACCAACTGAGAATAGGCCCTAAAGTTTAGTTCATAGCAAAGATCCTCTCTAAAAAAAATGATGTATCCCCCAGGCATTCAAGTCAGTTCTTGTTTCAATGTGAAATGCCAATATTGGGAATGCCCCCTAACCTGGCAGCCTAGAACTTTCATACCCTGGTCTAGTACACCTTGGTCAGGTTGGGAAGGGTGAGAAGTGAACCTTTCTTTTATAATTTGTGAGAAGGGTAATTATAAAGTGATTTTTATGGGTTTTCTCAGGCAGAATCATTTTTGGAATAAGGATATGTAAACTAAACTTCTGGTTATTGCCCTAAAACCTGTTTCCAGATACTCCTTAGATAGTTTTATATAACCTTAGGGCCCTCAGGGAGAAATATCAATAACCTCAGATATGCAGATGACACCACCCTTATGGTAGAAAGTGAAGAAGAACTANAAGTAAAAGTGATAATAATAAAAAGGAACACTAGGGGCTTCCCTGGTGGTCCATTGGCTAAGACCTCACTCCCAATGCCGGGCCGTCCGGGTTTGATCCTTGGTCAGGGAACTAGACTTCACCTGCTGCAACTGAGACCTGGCACAACCAACCAGCCAAATATATATATATATATATTTAAAGAGCACTATGCTCCCACTCGGAGAAGGTGATGGCACCCTACTCCAGTACTCTTGCCTGGAGAATCCCATGGACGGAGGAGCCTGGTGGGCTGCGGTCCATGGGGTCGCTAAGAGTCGGACACGACTGAGCAACTTCACTTTCGCTTTTCACTTTCATGCATTGGAGAAGGAAATGGCAACCCACTCCAGTGTTCTTGCCTGGAGAGTCCCAGGGACGGGGAGCCTGGTGGGCTGCCGTCTGTGGGGTCGCACAGAGTCGGACACGACTGAAGTGACTTAGCAGCAGCATACTCCCACTACTCGGACTGGAATAAATTCCCGTTATTTTTGAAACAACTGCTGAAGAAAAAGAGAGACATGGCCATAATTGTTTGAAAGAATTCCATGTTTCGTTAGTGGGGGCATAAACATATGGCCTTTGCCAACTATTTGGACCCTGTTCCAGCTGCGTATTTCAACTTCAGTTACCCCGTCAGCATAGGCTCACTCTAGTTTCACTGGGGAAGTCTGCCTTAAGAGCCAGAGCATGCTGATGAAATATTAAGGGTCATGGCAAAACCAATAAGAGGAGGTGACGTTCAGAAAATGCCTGGCAAAAGGCCTGCAAAGGGGAAAGAAGGGACTTTTCTAATTGAGAAAGCATGGTTGTCATTATCATTAACATTTTTAAATGTCTCAATTTTTAAGAGAATTCTTGTGAAACATTGTGTTTGGGAAACAGGGAGCTCTGACTTAAATACATTTTACTGTCTTAAAGTATAAGGATCTAATTGGAGCAAGCTGATTTCAGATTTTCCTGATACAGATAACCTTCTTTTAAAATATGAGTATTTTTCCACATGATAAATGCATGTTTTTTTACTAATAGAAAAATACAAAAAATCTTGAAGCATAAAAATGAAATAAAAGTGACCTGTAACCCTGTTACTTAGAAGTAATCACTATTAATTTGGTAGTTTCCCTTTTTATTCCACTGAATATATGTGTATCTTTCAAATGAAATTATGGTATTATGAGTATTTGTTAATATTTCCAAATTCCTCTCCAGGCATTTTGCACCAATCTTTATTTCCATCAAGAGTATAATTAGTTTGTCTAACTAAATCCTTGTTAGCCTTATAATTTAAAAAAAAAATTGTTCCCAATTTTATAAATAAAATGTTATTTAGTAAGGTCAAATTTTGTTTGTGTTTATACATTTATTGGCTGTTTTTCTATTAAATTATTTATCCATGCCTTTTCCCAATTTTTGCAGTGTGACAATCAGTGGTTTTATCCCCCTTGGTCTAGAGGAGCTCTTTGTATAGATACAAATTTATTTAAGAAGATCAAATTTCTTATTAACAAAAATAGGACAGGTTGATCACCCTTATCGGTGATATTTATTTCCTGTGACCTTTGGTGAGAAGCCCTGTATTCTTGCTCCCAAAGGCAAGCCAGTTTTAAAGTACTGAACTCTGAACTTTTTCATTATTTAAGATATTTAAGCAGGAGTATTACCTTTGGATAAATATTCAGTGAATCCTGATTTAGAAACTGGGCCTCTTTTATTAAGAATGATAGTCATTTTAAAGTTATTTGATAATTGAAATAATGTATTCCTCCAGAAGGTATGAATCTCTTAGGACTGAGAGATTAAGACTCTTGGTCAAAACAGTTACTAAAAAAGTATGAAAGAAACGAACAATATACAGAGTGATACTGAGTTGGAGACAGGGGTATGACTATTGTTTCAATATGTGTGGCTGCATAAAAAAAGTATTAACAATCAGCTGTTCAGTTATCCTGTAGAAAGTGGGAGGAAGAGGAGAGGACTGGTAGATAGGCTTTTATGAATAATTTTCTTTTAGGCTCATTTACCAAGTATTAGGTACTTCCACTTCTTGTGAAGATTACTTTCTTGAGATCATGAACAAGATTGAGACAATCTTTAACCCCCCGAGTCATGTGGACCCTTAATTAACTGCTCTTCAGTGCATTCTGTAAAACTTCCTCACTAGATCTTACAACCAAGATGAGAAAGGGGGAGAATTTTAATGCCGGCTTCAAGCTGGTAAATTTTTTTTTTTAGAACTGATCTCCTCAGAGTTTTGCTGTCTCTTATGTAAGCCCTTAATTGTGCCTCAAATATCTTCAAAAGTCACAGTTTTTTGTTTTTGTTTTTTCTCCTCTCAGTAGGCCAGAAGTAAAACAAAGAGACCGCATGTGTGGTGTGACAGGGTGTCTTCATTTGTGGAACGTCCCTCACGTAACGCGTGTGAGCTGCTCAGAGCGCGGTCGTTCCCGTGGCTGCAGGCGGCAGCTCCGTGTTCAGGCTCTGCTGAATGGCCCCAGCTGCTGTCTGATGGAACAGCCCGCGCTGGCCCCGGATGACAGGGTTTAGACCAGGGCTTAGACCTCTGGGACCTGCTGAGTACCCTGCGAACAGTCCTGTTCCTTGGAGAGAGAATGAAGATTAGTCACTTGTGGCTCCCAGAAATTCTTGCATAACTTGCTGGTATCTCAGGACAGCTTCCTGGGGATACTTTATCCACCACAAGCCCCATCCCCTCCTCAAAGCTCCCCCTTCTCTCAGATGGACCCCTGGTATCAGCCTGGGGCTCGAGTTCCACCCCAGAGGGCAGGCGTGCAGTCCAGCTCTCTTCTGTGAAATCACGGCCCTTCCTCCTCCCGAGTCCTCACACTGCTGTTTCTGTCGGGCCCCGGCTTTGCTCCCACTGTCTCAAGCACTGTCCCTCTCTTGACCACACATATGGGAACGTTCTCTCTTGAGGACTGCTCATACTTGCTGTAGAATTGTTATGTCCTGGGTTGGTCAGTAGGTTCGTTTGGGTTTTTCCCTAAGAGGTAACAGAAAAACCTGAGTGAACTTTCTGGCCAACCCAATATAAACCATTCAGAAGATTCCAGATCTCCTCCTGGCATTTTGTTTCCTAATCCTCGTATTTCTGAAGCGTAGAGCCTCAGATACCAAAAGGCTTCAAGAAACTAATTGCGTCAGGCTTGGTGTTTTTAACGTTCTTTTTTTCACCTTCCTCGTCCCATTTCTTTTATGCTTTTGATTTTTTCCTCGCCCCCTGCCACTCCACCTGAATAGCAACCCCGCAATTATGCATGGAGTTGAGTTTACACCGCATAAGATAAGGTGGTTTATAAAATAAAGTCATTAACCTTTTCTCAATTCTCACACTCCTTAAGTGCATCTGTTCTTGATTTTCTCATCTTATGCCTCGAGTTTGCTTTATACTTTGTTTGCATTTTGTTGTTTTTCTCTGAGATTATTTCTAGCTTTTTGCTGAGTTCCTAAAACTGTTTCTGATTAAATAAATAGCTGTGATAAGGCACATAGGAATCTTAACAGAAAAGAAATATGTGCCTGATTGACCTCCTTCATCCTCTTATGCCTTATTTCCTCCTAAAGCTAAAACATCAGAAGAGAACAATTATCACGGTATATTATCAGTGGATTTGGAACTCTTTTATTGCTGATTTTGTTGGAAATGCTGGTATTTCGTCAGCAAAAGCTCTTTTATATCTTCTAGCTAGCTTTGGATTTTCTCAAGCTGATAGCTCTTTCCTACCAACTTGATAAAGAGTCCATATGCTCCATCCTGGGATGTGAATTCACCCTTTCCTTGCATTCAGCAGGAACTTGCCTGAAGTGTTCATCACCAAAGAGGCTGCTGCTGCTGCTGCTAAGTCGCTTCAGTTGTGTCCCACTCTGTGTGACCCCATAGACGGTAGCCCATCAGGCTCCCCTGTCCCTGGGATTCTCCAGGCAAGAACACTGGCATCGGTTGCCATTTCCTTCTCCAATGCATGGAAGTGAAAAGTGAAAGTGAAGTTGCTCAGTTGTGTCCAACTNCCCCATAGACGGTAGCCCATCAGGCTCCCCTGTCCCTGGGATTCTCCAGGCAAGAACACTGGCATCGGTTGCCATTTCCTTCTCCAATGCATGGAAGTGAAAAGTGAAAGTGAAGTTGCTCAGTTGTGTCCAACTCTTTGCGACCCCATGGACTGTAGCCCATGAGGCTCCCCCATCCCTGGGGTTTTCCAGGCAAGAGTACTGGAGTGGGGTGCCATCGCCTTCTCCGACCAAAGAGGTTAGGACACCGCATCCCAGTCATTGCCAAACGGTTGAACTGAAAGTCTTGAGGAGCTTGCTGTGCTTCCTTGTCTTTTGATTTGCTGTGTCATTCATGCCACTGTCAAGAATACCATTTCTCTGTTGCGTATTCTTTCATTCTTCTGGATGGAATTTTGATAGGAAGTTATCTCGGGGCACCATGGTATGTAAATTGATTGTAGGTAACAGTGCAAACCTTTTATTCTTGTGAAAATTAAGTCTTTGAATTTAAAATACATTTGGTTTTTCACATCTCAGTATCCAGCCCTCTTCTCTTCTAGTTGACTAGTAAGGGGATTAATCTCTTTTTAGACGTCTATTTTCTTTTTGGCTGTGCTGGGTCTGGGTTGCTGCACAAGCTTTTCCTCTGGTTGTGGTGTGAGGGCTTCTCACCGCAGTGGCTTCTGTGCCGCAGAGCCCGGGCGCCCGGGCACATGGGCCTCAGTGGTTGCGGCTCTCTGGCTCAGCGGTTGTGCATGGGCTCAGTTGCGCCTCAGCATATGGGACCCTCCTGGATCAGGCATGGAACCTGTGTTTCCTGCATTGACTGGTGGATTCTCTACCACTGAGCCACTAGGGAAGCCCAGTTTCTTTTTTAATTGCTTGTTTTAAAATAAGATAAATAAGCATGAGCTTATGCCTTACCCTAAAGCAGCATAGTTGTTTAGGAAATACAGGTGATTTTGTTTTTCTTGATCCCAGTTATACTATCTGACTATTAGTTCAACAACAGTTTGCCTTAAATATTTACATCTTGGATTCTTCTACCCCTGTCCAAATATACTCCTTGCCCTTTTATTTTAATTCTAAATCAGTTTATTGGAATGTTTGTTGTCAAAGAGCATTCCTTGAAAGAATCTGGAGTATCACTGGCTACAGAGTAAGGTTCAAGTGCATTGATTTCCTGTTACTCTGTTTCATTCTTTTCAAGTTATTCCCAGTCAGGTTGGATGAGGTTTTCTCTCTGGAAAAAATATATATTTTTACTTTAAAAAGGTGATATTAGTATGTATTTGACCCATATCACACTCCCCCCCCCAAAAAAAAAAAGGAAAGTCTTTTTCTCAGGAAGTTACAGGGAAACTCTTTCGTTTCACAGAAATATACAAGCCGTGGTCAGTTGACCATAAGTTTAATCCACTTTTGCTGATTAGCGAACCCACTTTCCAGCCTAAAGGAAAAGTGATCAGAATAGCAGACATGGATGGTTTCTAGCTGTGAATAGTGACGTAGCTCAGTAGGGTGCGAGGCGGAATCCCAGTCCCTCTGGGCTTGTCACTGCACATGTTTATGCTTATAAGCTCCATCTGCAGGAGATGGCAGTGGGGTGAGCACTGAGTTTCATCTTCTGTGACACACGATTCCACATTCCCAGAGTATACGGCACAGGAGGCCAGCCCGAGCTGCCATCTCTGAAGCCACTCGTGGGTCTGTCAGCAAGGCTGGGGGCCGAATCTTCTTCCACTCAGAGGCGGAACACAGTTTCAGGTACACTTGTGTTTCCCTTGCGTATCTTCCACTTCTTGGAAACATTTTAGATGGTGGTATCTTTGGTGTGATTGAAGGCAAAAGCAGAAGGGAGTGGCAGAGGATGAGATGGTTCAACAGCATCATTGACTCAATGGACATGAATCTGAGCAAACTCCGGGAGAGCATGAAGGGACAGATGACCCTGGTGGACCACAGTCCATCGGGTTGCAAAGAGTCGGACATGACTTAGTGACTGAACAGTAACAACAACAACAAATCTTGTGAGCCACTTATCATGAGATCCCCCCAAATTGGAAAGGTTGAGGTTATTTTTATTTAAGAATCCGATAGTACTGCTTTACACCAAAGAAATTTAGATTTATGAAATGTTATATAAATGATCTGACCAAACTCCCCCTTCCCCTTTGTTTTTTTTTGAAGAAAGTACGCTCCAGAGATTCAGTAGATTCAGTGACCTTTCAAGATAACAGAGATTGTTTATGCTGAATTGGGATTCGGAACTTACCACCATGATGGTAGAATCTTTGACTGTTCCTCTCCGCACGAAGGGACTCTAGCCTAGGCAGGGTCAAGACCTTAAACCATAATAGCTGCTCTGTGGCATCTGTTGGCTTTTCCTAGCATCTCCCCAGTGTGATCCAAGTCAACCAGTGCCCTTGAGATGCCTGGAGATTCTTCTGAGACGTATGCTGGCGGTTGGTCAAAATACTTACCCTACAGCCAAAGTTTTCCTTCCATATAAACTTTGGCCATTACTACTTGGAACTACTTGCCAACAGAGGCTATATTCCCAGTGTTTGAGGGAATTTCAGAGGAAGCTGAAATTCTCTGCCTGTCAACACTGACCCATTCCTAACAGTGTTGACAGACCCATCCCCAGCCAACATCCTTGGTTAGTCAGGTTTAAAGGCTAAGACTTTTTAGGAAGAACACGAAATAAAAGTGAGAAGAGTTCCAAGCCAGGAGAAAGTGAATCCTGCCCCGTGCTCTCTTGTTATGGATTTAAGCCCAGGTTGACCATTTTGTTCGTTTGTTTGTGGTCAGATGTGTCTCTTTGCGACCCCGTGGACTGTAGCCTGTCCGGCTCCTCTGTCCATGGGATTTTCCAGGCAAGAACACTAGAGTGGTTGCTGCTTTCTACTCCAGGAGATCTTCCTGACCCAGAGACTGAACCTGAGTCTCTTGTGTCTCCTGCGTTGGCAGGCAGATTCTTAAATCACTCTGATTACCTGGGAAGCCCTGTTTATTTATAAAAATGTACCAAAAGCCATCCTGATTTTAGGCCACGATATGGAATATTCTCCCATAAACAGACATGCAGTTCTAATATGATGTTTTTATTTGGGGGTGTTGTGAGTGGGAGGACAGGTTAGTCAAACAAAGGATTCGCTGTCTTTTTTCTGTCCAAGTGAGTATGCTGACAATGAATCATTGCTTTGAATTTTTGATTGAAGTTTCACTCAACAGCACTCAAAGCATGGAAGCAGGAAAGTAGTTACAAATAGATCATTGGTGAGACATCAGTGGCTTCAGTTCATCATGTAAGCAGAAAGCACCTTACTTTCTGCAGCATAATATTGAATAAACACAGTGAAATGGCTGATGTGAGCATATTCTGTAGATTTTTGCTATGGGATAGGAATGAAACAGAAAGGAAGTTTAAACTTGAGGAGAGAAGGAAAAGATAGTAAAATATCCTCTGATGTTTCCAGGATGGGCACTGTTTACAAGGATGGGAAACCAGAGGGGAGACACCAGAGTTCTAAGAGATACTCTTTTTAAAACCATCACTTAAGCTCAAATAAACATACAAACTCTTTGAAATATTTATCTTTCTGAAAATATGGTATTTAGCATGTTCTTATGAAAACATTTGTTGTCTTACCAAGTCCTTATGAATTTCCATATGGAGTCATAAAAAAACCTGTGTTGCCCCGAGGTTTGGCTATTTTGCAGGGTACACATATAATGTACTCATATCAAACCCATGTCCGTACAGCTTCATATTCCTTATGGGAGCTTGGATCACTATCAACTCTTCTTCTCTTCCATAGGATGACACCAGAGAGCTGTGAGCAGATTAGTGGGGCAGGAATCTAAAAAGCAAAAATCTGGACAAATATTTGATAGTTTTCTGTACTTTTATAGAGGTGCTGAGATGAGAATATTTGAAATCAAAACTATGTTGGGAAGTGCAGGACATATGGTCACCATGGATGTGAGGCTTCAACTCTTTCCACAGATTTACATCCCCTCTCTCTGTATTCTGCCATCTCCCCCAAATAGGGGAGCCATCGATCTATTCCACAGCAGTTTGCTGAGAATCTAGTTCTTTTCTGGTGCTATTCAGTTCAGTTCAGTTCAGTCTCTCAGTCGTGTCCGACTCTTTGCGACCTCATGAACCACAGCACGCCAGGCTGCCCTGTCCATCACCAACTCCCATGATGGAGTCCACCCAAACCCGTGTCCGTTGAGTTGGTGATACCATCCAACCATCTCATCCTCTGTCATCCTCTTCTCCTCCTGCCCTCAATCTTTCCCAGCATCNCAAAGAAAGCTAGTGGAGGTGATAGAATTCCAGTTGGGCTATTTCACATCCTAAAAGATGATGCTGTGAAAGTGCTGCACTCAGTATGTCAGCAAATTTGGAAAACTCAGCAGTGGCTACAGGGCTGGAAAAGGTCAGTTTTCATTCCAATCCCAAAGAAAGGCAATGCTGAAGAATTTTCAAACTACCACACAATTGCACTCGTCTCACATGCTAGCAAAGTAATGCTAAAAATTTTCCAAGTCAGGCTCCAGCAGTATGTGAACCATGAACTTCCATATGTTCAAGGTGGAATTAGAAATGGCAGAAGAACAAGATATCAAATTGCCAACATCTGTTGGATCATAGAAAAGCAAGAGAATTCCATAAAAACAGCTATTTTTTCTTTGTTGATTATGCCAAAGCCTTTGACTGTGTAGATCACAGCAAGACTGTTGCAAATTCCCATCTTAAAGAGATGGGAATACCAGACCATCATACCTGCCTCTGGAGAAATCTATATGCAGGTCAAGAAGCAACAGTTAGAACTGGACAGGGAACGACAGAGTGGTTCCACATCAGGGAAGGAGTATGTCAAGGCTGTATACTGTCACCCTGCTTATTTAACTTCTATGCAGAGTACGTCATGAGAAATGCTGGGGTGGATGAAACACAAGCCGGAATCAAGATTCCCGGGAGAAATACCAATGACTNCACATCAGGGAAGGAGTATGTCAAGGCTGTATACTGTCACCCTGCTTATTTAACTTCTATGCAGAGTACGTCATGAGAAATGCTGGGGTGGATGAAACACAAGCCGGAATCAAGATTCCCGGGAGAAATACCAATGACTTCAGATATGCAGATGACACCACCCTTATGGCAGAAAGCGAAGAGGAACTAAAGAGCCTCCTGATGAAAGAGAAAGAGGAGCGTGAAAAAGCTGGGTTAAAACTCAACATTCTAAAAACTAAGATCATGTCATCTGGTCCTATCACTTCATGGCAAATAGATGGGGAAGCAATGGAAATAGTGACAAACTTTATTTTCTTGGACTTTGAAATCACTACAGATGCTTACTGCAGCCATGGAATTAAAACATGCTTGCTCTTTGTAAGGAAAGCTATGACAAACCTAGACAATTAAAAAGGAGAGACAGTACTTTGCCAACAAAGGTCCATCCAGTCAAAGCTATGGTTTTTCCAGTAGTTATGTACGGATGTGAGAGTTGGAGTATAAAGAAAGTTGAGTGCCGAAGAAGTGATGCTTTTGAACTGTGGTGTTGGAAAAGCCTCTTGAGGGTCCCTTGGACTACAAGGATATCCAGCAGTCCATCCTAAAGGAAATCAGTCCTGGATATTCATTGGAAGGATTGATGCTGAAGCAGAAACTCCAGTATTTTGGCCACATGATGTGAAGAACTGACTTATTCGAAAAGATCCTTCTGCTGGGAAAGATTGAAGGGCAGGAGGAGAAGGGGTCGAAAGAATGACATGATTGGATGGTGTCACCGATTTGATGGACCTGAGTTTGAGCAAGCTTCAGGAGTTGGTGATGGACAGGGAAGCCTGGCGTAATGCAGTCCCTGGAGTCACAAAGAGTTGGACATGCCTTAGTGACTGAACTGAACTGGCCTGATGAATCATGGCCTTGATGACTAGGAGGTGGAGATGGGTGGCTTAAATCACAATATGAGGAAATACGTGTAGTTTAGTAAAATCTACAGTGAGTCATTTTGCTTATCTTAGTTTATCTTGGTTTAGAAGAACTCACTTCATGGCAAATAGATGGGGAAAAAATGAAAACAGTGGCAGACTTCATTTTCTTGGGCCCCAAAATCACTGTGGATGGTGGCTGCAGTCATGATGTTCAAAGACTCTTGCTCCTTGGAGGAAAAGCCATGACAGACCTACACAGCATATTAATAAAGAGTCATCACTCTGGCAACAAAGGTCCATCTAATCAAAGCTATGATGTTTCCAGTAGTGATTACAGATGTGAAAGGTGGACCATAAAGAAGGTGGAGTGTGACTTTTTAATAAGCTTTTTAATATGCTCTGTAGGTTTGTAATAGCTTTTCCTCCAAGGACCACGTGTCTTTGAATATCATGGCTGCAGTCACCATCTGCAGTGATTTTGGAGACCAAGAAAATAAATTCTGTCACTGTTTTCATTTTTTTCTCCATCTATTTGCCATAAAGTGATGGGATCAGATACCATGATCTTAGTTTTCTGAATGTTGAGAAAAGCCAGCCTTTTCATTCTTTTCTTTCACTTTCATCAAGAGGCTCTTTCGGTCTAATTACTAGATGATTTAGTTATTTGACTGATTTTTACCTTCCTGCACGTCTGTAAGGTCCATGCGGACAGATGGCTTTCTCTTTTTGGTCATGGCGTGTGGCATGTAGGATCTTAGTTCCACAACTAGGGATCGAACCAGCACCCCATCCATTGAAAGTGTGAGGCTGCTGGAGAAGCATAGTAGAGGCTCAGAAAATCTTTACGGAATGAACAAGTGGTTTCCTGCAGACATAGCATGTACTGTGTCACCTACTTAGTACTAATTCTGAATAAATATTAAATGTTCCTGAATGAAGATTGTTTTTATCCTGTCAACTTTGGCTGATAAGAATATCTCTTAAATGATCATGTAGTTTAAAGTATGGATCCAGAGTTGGAAGACACTGGAGTGTAATAAACATTCCCTGAGTGGTTTTCTGCGGCAGGTTGCTAAACTGCTCTGCCTTAGTTTCCTCTGCAGACAATCACAAAACTGTGGTGTAGAACACTTATTATGGTGTGTTTCATTTTAACTATTGTACTGTGAAGTGGTACTGCATTGTGGGATTTTTTTTTAATTGAAAAATGCTTTATTCTTAGAGATGTCACCATTGGAATTTAAAATAGGCAGGATATTCACGAAAGAAATTGCTTTACAATACAGGTAGTTTAAAAAAGAAAAAAGCAAACCATGGGGGTAGATTGAATGATTCAGTGCCTTTTAAGCCTTTAGAACAGGGGCTGGAATGTACCAAGAGATGAAGTAATAGATTGAATATATAGACTCCTCACTTGTTTAAAAAGTAATTATATGCTATACTTATTTTGCAATTAAATTTAAATAGGTTAGCCAGTGTTCAGAAGGAAAAAAAGCATAGATAAATGCACAGTTTGAGTATTTTACATATTTCTGTTTTTATTACAGTGACAACGCATTTAGAATGAATCAGTTATTGAATGTATTATGGAATCATTTTTTCTTATATTGTAACATAAGTTTTAAAACAGAGCTTAGGGGTTTCTTATGAGCTCTTTGTTCTTGATTTCTTGCAGATCCCCACATTAAGGTTTCTGGAAAGAAAGAAGATGTTAAGGAAGCCAAGGAAATGATCATGTCTGTCTTAGACACAAAAGTAAGTGAATGGTAAAGACACCCACATGTCAGAATCTTGTCTCTGCAAGGGGCTACTTCATGCTGTTATGAAAGAACCATTTGGAGAAGAAAAACCAGGACAAAGTAATGGTGGGTTTTAAAACGAGCACATGATTCTACAATGGATGTAAAGGTCTGTTTCAAATTTGCATAGGTTCTGTCATGTTGGGTAATTAAATAATACTTTCTCTCTGTCTCTGTCTCTCTCTCTCTCTATATATATATATGCTTAAATATATAACATGTATATGTGTGTATGTCTTTATGTATAAGTGCGTATGTGTGTATATGGTATCTTCAGAAATAGACACTGACCTTGATTAATACAGAGCAAGTAATAATGACTGCAAGAATTTAGCTTATTTGCTTTTATGATGTCCGTGGAAAACCAAAATTATGTTCTGTATAGCTGTGTGTATGTGATGGCATGAAATCTGACAATGTGTCTGGTATGTTCTCTCTCTCTACAAGTACATGTAGAGAGAGACAATATAGAAATGAAAATATTTAAAAATGTATACTTGTTCTTGAGAATTTATTTTAATAAACACTTCTAAATCACTTACCCTATGCCAGGCACTTAGCTGCATCATTTACAAATATTAATTTGTTTAGTCCTCATAACAAGCTCAGGAAAGAGATATTAGGGAATTTACATAGGATATAATAGCTGATGAGTGGGGAGGTGGGTTCAAATCCAGTCTGTCTGGTTCTTAACCACTATTTTTGCCATGTAGTATTTCATTGAAATTATTTTTAATATCTTCCTTCCTATTTTTTTGCTGTTGTACTTAAAAAAATAATTATTCATCCTATAATTATTAAAAATTTGCAATATCCAAAAATGGTTATCTTTTTTTCTTTTTTTAGTGATTAGCTAGTATTTAATGGATCTAAGTTTAAAATTTAAGAATTGAGAAAGTGTACAACTACTGATCTTTTTAAAATCTTGCTGTATTTTGAGTTTTTAATTTTACTTTGTAAGGACGGAAGAATTTCAATATCAATTTTATAAATGAGAAAACATTTCCTGTTAGTCTTTATAATTTTACGGCACTACATTTCCCCAAATTAAATACATGAATTCCAGTCTGACTATAATTATTCATTGTGTCTAAACATTTTACATTTGCCTTTAGTATAGTTAATTTTACACTCTGTACTGGTTTACTTAAGCCATTTTACTCCTGGAGATGTATACTTTGTGATTTCTTCCTCACTCTTCTTCCTACCGGCAAGAATAATTTACCTACTTTGTAAAGTTTGACATACAGTGATAGAGAAGTTGTGAAAATGTTTGTAAATCCTTTTTTATTCAGTTTTGAGCTTTATTTTTGTTTCTAGTTTTCTATCATTGTTCAGCATTTCTAAGATACATTTATTCACTCTTGCAGTTTTTTCACGTTTTTCAGTTATTTGAATTCATTTTCATGAATAATATCTATTAAAGGAAAAACGAGTAATTTATTTGTAATTATAACTAATTTGACTTGAATACTACTGTCCAAAAAATTATCTTGGTAAAGAGTATATCTTCCTATTTCTTCTGACAGATTTGTCTTTAAATGAAACATTTTTTATGAGCCAAGGATAGATAGATTAAAATTGAAAAATTTATAGATCAAGATGATCTTTGGAAATCTGTAAGAACTTCCACTTGTTGTTAATCCTGTTCCTTGTCTTTTTATGAGTCGTTCTTTCCTTTTTCATACATCAAGAAATAATACATTATTTCCATGTAGAGCAATCGGGTCACTTTGAAGATGGATGTCTCACACACAGAACATTCTCATGTAATCGGCAAAGGGGGCAACAATATTAAAAAGGTCATGGAAGAAACAGGATGCCACATCCACTTCCCAGACTCCAACAGGAATAATCAAGCAGAAAAAAGCAACCAGGTGCTGGGACTTTTCACGTGAGATTTTTGTGGGACAGGTTAAAGCTTGGATTTCCTGTATGCGCATCTTTTGGGGGAGATGAGAACGAGAGTACTTGTGAAGATGGCAGGTAGTATGGATTGTATGTCCCCCTCTAAGGAGACTGAAAGTGCTCAGCTTTTATAAGGAGATGTGTTGTAGATGGGCCTTAAATTCTTGACCTCCAAATGGTTGGTGGAAGAGAGGGAAGGTTGTCATGGCAACATTAAATGAAGTCCTTGCAGAAAGGCTCAGAAGGCATGTGAGTTAGGAAAGGACCTGAAAGCTCGCCTAGTCCAGGCACCTGTTGATAGCTGGGATTCTGTCTGCAGCATCACCAAGTGCTCATCCAGGTACCCCGGGCCACCTGAGAGGTGACGCATATGCAAGTGCCCGACTTTCTCACACTGGTTGAATTACATCTCTCTTTTATGCCCCCCCTCCTTTTTTTTTTTTTTTTTTTTTTAGTTCTTGGGTTTGGAAACCAATGGAGCTCACACGTCTACATCAAAATGCTGCCAGTACTTGAAGAACAGATAGTGTTCTTTGTATTATTTGGAAGTTTTCTCTCTTTTAATCATGGTATTAGAACCTGGGTGGCTCAGAGCTAAAGAACATGCTGGCCAGGGCAGGAGACCCGGGTTTGATCCAATTCCTAGGTTGGGAAGATCCCTTGGAGGAGGAAATGGCAGCCCACTCCAGTATTCTTGTCTAGGAAATCCCATGGACAGAGGAGCCTGGTGGGCTACAGTCCATGAGGTCAAAAAGAGTTCGACACAATTTAGCAACTAAACCACAGGGAAACTATCTATGTTGGCCACGAAGATGGATAAGACACTGTCTTTTCTCTGTGGGACTGATGGTGACAGTGGCATATATACACAAGGAACTAGATAGAAAGCCGTGGTAAAAAGCAAGAGCGGCAGTTATCTGACAACGTGGTGGGAGCACTGTCCTGGAGCCCCAGCCTCTCGCCCTAATGCCAAGAGCATTTCCTCAATTGCTGGATCAGAGGAAAGCCTAGAAGATCCTGAGAAAGGGCTGGTGGAGTCACAGAGCTTTTTGCCAACCGGCATGGAAGTAGTCCATTACCCTGCGAACATAGTGTGGCAGTATCATTGCACATTGACGCCCATCTCGTGTGCAAAGAGTTTAAACAAAAGGCGGAAAATGGAGTGAACACAAGAAAATGGGAAGAGGGTGGGAGGCCCCCTGTGGGCTGTGAGGTTTTAGGCAAGTCCAGGAGGTAATGTTGCTCAACTAACACAGATCACCAGAGCTTGTTAAAATGCAGATTCTGATTAAGTAGGTCTGGGCTGGTGCCTGAGATCCTTCATTAACAAACTCCGAGATAAAGACGATGCTGTACGATGCTGTTTTATCCTGGATGACACTTTGAGTAGTGAGGGAGTAGACAGCTGAGAAAGTGGAAGTGGATTCAAGAGCAATAAATCTGTGTTTTTTACTTTTGCAGGTATCTATAGCAGGACAACCAGCAGGAGTAGAATCTGCCCGAGTTAGAATTCGGGTAAGTATCGATTCCTTTTTGTACTATAAAGCAATGTCAGCGATGCTGGCATTATAAGGCAATAAAAATATTGTAATTTATCAATTTATAACCAGATCATATGTTCAACATGTAGGAAAGAGTGACAAAAGTTGTTTTAATGTCTCAAAGATGCTTCTTAGAGATGGTCTGAATTTTACCTGGCTCTGTTGCTCTGATGGTTTTGAAATGATCAAAAAAATGCCTGAGGAAAAATGCCACAGGCAATTCAAGTTATAGACTCTCAGGTTTTGCAGAAGTCTCCTTCCATTTAAAAACTTCAGATTGCCTACCCAAGCTTATGGCTGTAATAAAAGCATTATTGTTATTTTTTAAAATTTTAAATGATTGAAGGATGATTGCTTTACAATGTTGTGTTAATCTACTGTACAATGAAGTAAATCATCTATATGCATATACATATATATGGGGCCAGTGGCTTCTATATCTTAAAAGAATATATAAAGGCAAATTTAATTTAGAGATTTTTGTTTAGTATCTATAAAAAAACTACACTCCCATGTAGGGACAAGGAGACTTCCAGCCGTATTGCTTTTTGAGTTACAGCGGAATTTTGATGAAAATGTGAGCAGGATGAGGGAGTTGACGGGTACTGGGGAAATGAACACATTTTCAATAGGTTTCCCATATTTTTCTACATTTGCTTCTTTTTGTCCCCATTCTCTACAAGGATGGTGTTTAAAAAAAAATTAATGAACATTTAATTTTCATCTTGAGGAAAAAATCCCATCTTGAGAAAAGAATGTATGAATTACACCTATCTCTAAATGAATGGGCTTCCCTAGTGGCTCAGAAGGTAAAGAATCTGCCTGCAGTGCACGAGACCCGGGTTTTATCCCTGAGTCAAGAAGATTCCCTGGAGGAGGGCATGGCTACCCACTCCAGTATTCTTGCCTGGAGAATTCCATGGACAGAGGAGCCCGGCGGGCTACAGTCCTTGGAGTTGCAAAGAGTCAGACCTGACTGAGCGATTAACGTTTTCACTTTCAGTAGCTATGCAGTGACCTAACTGTCTGCTCTGGGTTCTATGATTTCATTTTAGGAGCTGCTTCCTTTGGTGCTGATGTTTGAGCTGCCAATTGCTGGAATTCTTCAACCAGTGCCTGATCCTAATTCCCCCTCTATTCAGCACATATCACAAATGTACAACATTTCAGTGTCATTTAAACAGCGGTCCCGAATGTATGGTGCTACAGTGATAGTACGGGGGTCTCAGAATAATACAAGCGCTGTGAAGGTGAGTGGTGTCGGTCATTCCAAACATTGTAGGTATAGGAATCATACGAGTTTTATTTTTAAAGGATTTTAAGAAAAATTTGTTTTCTGGAATTTTTTTTCTCATATTGCATTCTGGTTCCTCCCCCCCCCTTTTTTTTAAAAAAATATGTGTTTATTTATTTGGCTGTGTTTGGCTGTAGTTGTGGGATCCTTCATTGTGGCCTGTGGGCTTCTTTGCTGGCTAGCACATGGGCTTACCCCTCGACACGTGGAATCTTAGTTCCCTGACCAGGGATCAAACCTGCATACCCTGCATTGGAAGGCAGATTCTTAACCGCTGGATCACCAGGGAAGGCCCCACATTCTGGCTTTTAGGACATGTTGAATTTCCCCATAGCTGTCAGAAGCTCAGCAGAACCTTTCCCTTCAGCGTGGACGGCTATCACATGGGACTGTTTCTCCCCGACCTTTTCTCCTAGGAAGGAACGGCCATGCTGTTGGAACATCTCGCTGGGAGCTTGGCGTCAGCTATCCCCGTGAGCACGCAACTGGATATCGCAGCTCAGCATCATCTCTTTATGATGGGTCGAAATGGAAGCAACATCAAACATATCATGCAGAGAACGGGTGCTCAGATCCACTTTCCCGATCCCAGTAACCCACAAAAGAAATCCACCGTCTACCTCCAGGGCACCATTGAGTCTGTCTGTCTTGCAAGGCAATATCTCATGGTAGGTTTACTGAAATTAATGGTACAGTTTTTTTTTAAACCTCTTTGGGTACACTGTATGTTGCTGCACATACTGTAGCAATGTGGTATTTATGGAAGCACTTTGGAATTCTGGTTTAATAAGGAAGTTTCTTGGTAAAAGAAAGTAAAAGAATAAGGTACATGGTGCCTCCCAGATTTAATTTCATTTTATGGGTAATTCTCTTGCAGTATTTGTTTTTAAATTTAAACAACTGAAGAGGTTACATGGAAATAATTGGCTATATTTTGTGGATGGTGGTTATTTTTATTTGACATTTAGCATTAGTTTGTGTTTGACCAAAAAAAAAATCACTGTTTAAACAGAGCGACTAAAAATTAATAAATTTAAAATTTTACCCTACCCTCAAAAGATAATAAATTTGGTAGCATGAAACATTTGAACATTTCATAAATCTTTCATACCGTTTAAAAAATGCTGTAGTATTTGAGCTGTGAATTTGAGTGTCATGAATTGAAAGAAAATAAGTTACATAATTTACTACTGCTTTCAGTTTATAATATTCAGTCTGTCTATCCTTCCTATATTCATTAAAAATCCAGTGTGTAGGTTGATATATATTAACAGAATGGACTGACATACCATGTATTCTTATTAAAAAATACCATTATATTCTCCATTCTGGCTAGACCTTTAGTGACATTTGAATCCATAAGCTTCAGGCATGACCTTTACTGTTATTAACTTGCAGAATCTGTTTTTGAGACACTTTCAGAAAATCCAGATTTGTATTGTTGATTCCATTCCTCTGACAGATGAAAACCTGCTATAATCACTAAGAATTATGATATGTGATTTTAAGAAATTAATTTCACTGTGAATGATTTTTCTTTTAGCTAAGCTTACTTAGGCTACTTTTAATATACTGCTAGTTAGACCACATATTTGTATCCAAAGATTATTACGATTACTCTTCATGCTTTCTTTTTTTTCACACTTTTCAAGTTCTTTAGATATTGAGTTCAGTGAAATTTTCAAGCGATCAGCACAGTTATGAATTCATATTCATACTGTGCTCATACCTGACAAAAATACAGGTATGCAATGAGACATATTATTATTACTGCACGATACTGAAAGATTGAGAGAGAAATTAAAAGGCTTTAACTTAAATTTTAACTTAGTATCACCGTTTTTTATAGCAACGTCCTTATAAACATCTCTTATCCAGAAGAGAAATAGAACATGGTGATTTCTTTTTAATTCTGTTATGTTTGACAGTAACTTCTTCCAATGCTTATGTACAAACCCATCACAAAAAATGTGGGATGTAGTTCCTATACTCAGTAGATGAGGAGCCAGGAAGAAAGAATCAGAGAAAACGCACAAGTGCTGAAGCCTGCTACGCTGAAATGTGAGACAGTTACAGGAAAGGGTGACGGTGGCAATTTCCTCCAGGAAGGAGGTGAAGTTTGAGCTGCATCAAAGGAGAAGTAGGACTTGGGTTGGCAAAGGAGCCTTGTGATGAGTTAAGATCCTGAGGAACAGAACCTGTTGCAGACTGTCCATGGGTTGCTGTAGTTTGGAGAAGGGGTAGACAGACACAGAGAGACCTGTGGCTGCACAAGCCAAGCTGGGTGGAAGTGTGGAGTTTTTTAAATTCTGATACATGCTTAGATTTCATTCAGGAGACAGTAAAAAGCCTCCATTGCAAGTCTTTGAGCCAGACCACAAGATTACTACCCTTCATGTGGTTGAGAATAGAGTTTCTGGCACCACCAACAAAGCTGAAGTCAGAGAATGGAAGAATTTTTCCAAGGGGGAGAGTACGTAAAAAAAATCATGGCCAGAAAGAGAAACACAAGACACTTATTCCCATCATCCAAAAGATAGTTTCTACCCCTCAATATTATTTCCACACCAGCCTTCTAAGCTCTGTGAAGGAATATAATTTAGCTTCGACCCTTTGGTTTATTCTTTTTTAATTAAACTTTTTATTTTGTATTAGAATACAGCTGATTAACAACGTGATAGTTTTTGGTGGACAGCAAAGGGACTCTTACTCTTTAAAAGAGTCTATAAAGTGTTGTATATCTGTAGGTGTGTTAAACTATCGGATGCATAGACAAATTGTGTTTTACCCCCCACACTTCCACTGTGGCATTTTCTAGGGTTGTCTTCCCCTTGTGCTGATGTTTGATATGAAGGAAGAAATTGAAGTCGATCCACAGTTCATTGCTCAGCTGATGGAACAGCTCGATGTCTTCATCAGTATTAAACCAAAGCCAAAACAGCCAAGCAAGGTGGGTTCAGCATCTGGGCCCAGAGAGAACCAAGTACCATATCACATTCAATATAGTGTGATGTTCATGTAAATGAATATCTGCATATACATGGCACTTGATTTCTATACACTAGACAGTTACATATTATATTTTGCTTTATATAAAGGCAGATTTGTAACAGCATTCGTTACTGTTCTTTTTCTTTATATATGTGTTGGTTTTTGGAGTCTATTTGTGACCACTATTTTAATTACATATATGGGAAGGAGACTTTTTTTTTTNCTATCTATGTTGGCCACGAAGATGGATAAGACACCGTCTTTTCTCTGTGGGACTGATGGTGACAGTGGCATATATACGCAAGGAACTAGATAGAAAGCCGTGGTAAAAAGCAAGAGCGGCAGTTATCTGACAACGTGGTGGGAGCACTGTCCTGGAGCCCCAGCCTCTCGCCCTAATGCCAAGAGCATTTCCTCAATTGCTGGATCAGAGGAAAGCCTAGAAGATCCTGAGAAAGGGCTGGTGGAGTCACAGAGCTTTTTGCCAACCGGCATGGAAGTAGTCCATTACCCTGCGAACATAGTGTGGCAGTATCATTGCACATTGACGCCCATCTCGTGTGCAAAGAGTTTAAACAAAAGGCGGAAAATGGAGTGAACACAAGAAAATGGGAAGAGGGTGGGAGGCCCCCTGTGGGCTGTGAGGTTTTAGGCAAGTCCAGGAGGTAATGTTGCTCAACTAACACAGATCACCAGAGCTTGTTAAAATGCAGATTCTGATTAAGTAGGTCTGGGTTGGTGCCTGAGATCCTTCATTAACAAACTCCGAGATAAAGACGATGCTGTACGATGCTGTTTTATCCTGGATGACACTTTGAGTAGTGAGGGAGTAGACAGCTGAGAAAGTGGAAGTGGATTCAAGAGCAATAAATCTGTGTTTTTTACTTTTGCAGGTATCTATAGCAGGACAACCAGCAGGAGTAGAATCTGCCCGAGTTAGAATTCGGGTAAGTATCGATTCCTTTTTGTACTATAAAGCAATGTCAGCGATGCTGGCATTATAAGGCAATAAAAATATTGTAATTTATCAATTTATAACCAGATCATATGTTCAACATGTAGGAAAGAGTGACAAAAGTTGTTTTAATGTCTCAAAGATGCTTCTTAGAGATGGTCTGAATTTTACCTGGCTCTGTTGCTCTGATGGTTTTGAAATGATCAAAAAAATGCCTGAGGAAAAATGCCACAGGCAATTCAAGTTATAGACTCTCAGGTTTTGCAGAAGTCTCCTTCCATTTAAAAACTTCAGATTGCCTACCCAAGCTTATGGCTGTAATAAAAGCATTATTGTTATTTTTTAAAATTTTAAATGATTGAAGGATGATTGCTTTACAATGTTGTGTTAATCTACTGTACAATGAAGTAAATCATCTATATGCATATACATATATATGGGGCCAGTGGCTTCTATATCTTAAAAGAATATATAAAGGCAAATTTAATTTAGAGATTTTTGTTTAGTATCTATAAAAAAACTACACTCCCATGTAGGGACAAGGAGACTTCCAGCCATATTGCTTTTTGAGTTACAGCGGAATTTTGATGAAAATGTGAGCAGGATGAGGGAGTTGACGGGTACTGGGGAAATGAACACATTTTCAATAGGTTTCCCATATTTTTCTACATTTGCTTCTTTTTGTCCCCATTCTCTACAAGGATGGTGTTTAAAAAAAAATTAATGAACATTTAATTTTCATCTTGAGGAAAAAATCCCATCTTGAGAAAAGAATGTATGAATTACACCTATCTCTAAATGAATGGGCTTCCCTAGTGGCTCAGAAGGTAAAGAATCTGCCTGCAGTGCACGAGACCCGGGTTTTATCCCTGAGTCAAGAAGATTCCCTGGAGGAGGTCATGGCTACCCACTCCAGTATTCTTGCCTGGAGAATTCCATGGACAGAGGAGCCCGGCGGGCTACAGTCCTTGGAGTTGCAAAGAGTCAGACCTGACTGAGCGATTAACGTTTTCACTTTCAGTAGCTATGCAGTGACCTAACTGTCTGCTCTGGGTTCTATGATTTCATTTTAGGAGCTGCTTCCTTTGGTGCTGATGTTTGAGCTGCCAATTGCTGGAATTCTTCAACCAGTGCCTGATCCTAATTCCCCCTCTATTCAGCACATATCACAAATGTACAACATTTCAGTGTCATTTAAACAGCGGTCCCGAATGTATGGTGCTACAGTGATAGTACGGGGGTCTCAGAATAATACAAGCGCTGTGAAGGTGAGTGGTGTCGGTCATTCCAAACATTGTAGGTATAGGAATCATACGAGTTTTATTTTTAAAGGATTTTAAGAAAAATTTGTTTTCTGGAATTTTTTTTCTCATATTGCATTCTGGTTCCTCCCCCCCNATGTATGGTGCTACAGTGATAGTACGGGGGTCTCAGAATAATACAAGCGCTGTGAAGGTGAGTGGTGTCGGTCATTCCAAACATTGTAGGTATAGGAATCATACGAGTTTTATTTTTAAAGGATTTTAAGAAAAATTTGTTTTCTGGAATTTTTTTTCTCATATTGCATTCTGGTTCCTCCCCCCCCCTTTTTTTTAAAAAAATATGTGTTTATTTATTTGGCTGTGTTTGGCTGTAGTTGTGGGATCCTTCATTGTGGCCTGTGGGCTTCTTTGCTGGCTAGCACATGGGCTTACCCCTCGACACGTGGAATCTTAGTTCCCTGACCAGGGATCAAACCTGCATACCCTGCATTGGAAGGCAGATTCTTAACCGCTGGATCACCAGGGAAGGCCCCACATTCTGGCTTTTAGGACATGTTGAATTTCCCCATAGCTGTCAGAAGCTCAGCAGAACCTTTCCCTTCAGCGTGGACGGCTATCACATGGGACTGTTTCTCCCCGACCTTTTCTCCTAGGAAGGAACGGCCATGCTGTTGGAACATCTCGCTGGGAGCTTGGCGTCAGCTATCCCCGTGAGCACGCAACTGGATATCGCAGCTCAGCATCATCTCTTTATGATGGGTCGAAATGGAAGCAACATCAAACATATCATGCAGAGAACGGGTGCTCAGATCCACTTTCCCGATCCCAGTAACCCACAAAAGAAATCCACCGTCTACCTCCAGGGCACCAAGGAGTCTGTCTGTCTTGCAAGGCAATATCTCATGGTAGGTTTACTGAAATTAATGGTACAGTTTTTTTTTAAACCTCTTTGGGTACACTGTATGTTGCTGCACATACTGTAGCAATGTGGTATTTATGGAAGCACTTTGGAATTCTGGTTTAATAAGGAAGTTTCTTGGTAAAAGAAAGTAAAAGAATAAGGTACATGGTGCCTCCCAGATTTAATTTCATTTTATGGGTAATTCTCTTGCAGTATTTGTTTTTAAATTTAAACAACTGAAGAGGTTACATGGAAATAATTGGCTATATTTTGTGGATGGTGGTTATTTTTATTTGACATTTAGCATTAGTTTGTGTTTGACCAAAAAAAAAATCACTGTTTAAACAGAGCGACTAAAAATTAATAAATTTAAAATTTTACCCTACCCTCAAAAGATAATAAATTTGGTAGCATGAAACATTTGAACATTTCATAAATCTTTCATACCGTTTAAAAAATGCTGTAGTATTTGAGCTGTGAATTTGAGTGTCATGAATTGAAAGAAAATAAGTTACATAATTTACTACTGCTTTCAGTTTATAATATTCAGTCTGTCTATCCTTCCTATATTCATTAAAAATCCAGTGTGTAGGTTGATATATATTAACAGAATGGACTGACATACCATGTATTCTTATTAAAAAATACCATTATATTCTCCATTCTGGCTAGACCTTTAGTGACATTTGAATCCATAAGCTTCAGGCATGACCTTTACTGTTATTAACTTGCAGAATCTGTTTTTGAGACACTTTCAGAAAATCCAGATTTGTATTGTTGATTCCATTCCTCTGACAGATGAAAACCTGCTATAATCACTAAGAATTATGATATGTGATTTTAAGAAATTAATTTCACTGTGAATGATTTTTCTTTTAGCTAAGCTTACTTAGGCTACTTTTAATATACTGCTAGTTAGACCGCATATTTGTATCCAAAGATTATTACGATTACTCTTCATGCTTTCTTTTTTTCACACTTTTCAAGTTCTTTAGATATTGAGTTCAGTGAAATTTTCAAGCGATCAGCACAGTTATGAATTCATATTCATACTGTGCTCATACCTGACAAAAATACAGGTATGCAATGAGACATATTATTATTACTGCACGATACTGAAAGATTGAGAGAGAAATTAAAAGGCTTTAACTTAAATTTTAACTTAGTATCACCGTTTTTTATAGCAACGTCCTTATAAACATCTCTTATCCAGAAGAGAAATAGAACATGGTGATTTCTTTTTAATTCTGTTATGTTTGACAGTAACTTCTTCCAATGCTTATGTACAAACCCATCACAAAAAATGTGGGATGTAGTTCCTATACTCAGTAGATGAGGAGCCAGGAAGAAAGAATCAGAGAGAACGCACAAGTGCTGAAGCCTGCTACGCTGAAATGTGAGACAGTTACAGGAAAGGGTGACGGTGGCAATTTCCTCCAGGAAGGAGGTGAAGTTTGAGCTGCATCAAAGGAGAAGTAGGACTTGGGTTGGCAAAGGAGCCTTGTGATGAGTTAAGATCCTGAGGAACAGAACCTGTTGCAGACTGTCCATGGGTTGCTGTAGTTTGGAGAAGGGGTAGACAGACACAGAGAGACCTGTGGCTGCACAAGCCAAGCTGGGTGGAAGTGTGGAGTTTTTTAAATTCTGATACATGCTTAGATTTCATTCAGGAGACAGTAAAAAGCCTCCATTGCAAGTCTTTGAGCCAGACCACAAGATTACTACCCTTCATGTGGTTGAGAATAGAGTTTCTGGCACCACCAACAAAGCTGAAGTCAGAGAATGGAAGAATTTTTCCAAGGGGGAGAGTACGTAAAAAAAATCATGGCCAGAAAGAGAAACACAAGACACTTATTCCCATCATCCAAAAGATAGTTTCTACCCCTCAATATTATTTCCACACCAGCCTTCTAAGCTCTGTGAAGGAATATAATTTAGCTTCGACCCTTTGGTTTATTCTTTTTTAATTAAACTTTTTATTTTGTATTAGAATACAGCTGATTAACAACGTGATAGTTTTTGGTGGACAGCAAAGGGACTCTTACTCTTTAAAAGAGTCTATAAAGTGTTGTATATCTGTAGGTGTGTTAAACTATCGGATGCATAGACAAATTGTGTTTTACCCCCCACACTTCCACTGTGGCATTTTCTAGGGTTGTCTTCCCCTTGTGCTGATGTTTGATATGAAGGAAGAAATTGAAGTCGATCCACAGTTCATTGCTCAGCTGATGGAACAGCTCGATGTCTTCATCAGTATTAAACCAAAGCCAAAACAGCCAAGCAAGGTGGGTTCAGCATCTGGGCCCAGAGAGAACCAAGTACCATATCACATTCAATATAGTGTGATGTTCATGTAAATGAATATCTGCATATACATGGCACTTGATTTCTATACACTAGACAGTTACATATTATATTTTACTTTATATAAAGGCAGATTTGTAACAGCATTCGTTACTGTTCTTTTTCTTTATATATGTGTTGGTTTTTGGAGTCTATTTGTGACCACTATTTTAATTACATATATGGGAAGGAGACTTTTTTTTTTTAATTTGCAATCTGGTAACTTTAAGCTTTACTAAGTCGCCACAGAGTTGGTGAGGCTAAGT
This sequence comes from Neotragus pygmaeus, assembly GCA_006410875.1. Lineage (NCBI taxonomy): Eukaryota > Metazoa > Chordata > Mammalia > Artiodactyla > Bovidae > Neotragus > Neotragus pygmaeus. Next base: position 482,405 of record SJYV01029207.1, on the reverse strand, counting down.
GTTGTGTTATATCCACAAGTGTGTGTACAGATCCAAAGCAGTTTTTAAAATGCTTGGTTTATTTACTACTTGTGAGCCAAGTAGTATCATAAATAGTTCAAATAATTACGTGTCCCTAGTTCAGCTTTCTTGGAGCTTCTCTTTTAAGATGTTGTAAAATTTCAGTAATTACGTGTGCTGTCAAAAATTTAATGGGATAGGTCTGATGATATTAAGTGCTGGTAAGGATATGAGGAAAGAGAAATGTTCCTGCATTAAACTGGGTAAGTTGGCCCAAGTACTTCAAAAGTAGTTTGTGATCATTTGATCACAAAAACACTGATATTCTACCACCAGCGATTCTATTTCTAGTCACACATGCTGAGGAAACCTTTGTATCAGAAGTTAATCGACAAGAGTGGTATTGAATAAAAAAAAGCAAGTTGATGAGTTAAGTCAGAAAGAGGAAAACAGATGTCATATACTAATGCATATATAGGAAATCGAGAAAGATGGCACGGCTGAACCTATTTGCAGAGCAGCAGTGGAGACGCAGACCCAGAGAGCAGACTTATGCACATGGCCGGCGGGGGAGGGGGAGAGAGCGGGATGTATGGAGCGAGTAACATGAAACATACATTGCCGCATGGAAAAGAGACAGCAGGAATTGACCGTATGACTCAGGGAACTCAAACCAGCGCTCTGCGATGACCTAGAGGGTGGAATGGGGGGGGGGAGAGGGATGTTCAGGAGGGTGGGGACATGGGTATGCCGGTGGCTGATTCATACTGGTGTTTGGCAGAAACCCAATACTGTAAAGCAATTATCCTTCAATTAAAAATAAATAAAATTTTAAAAATGTGGAAAAAAACCAAGTTACACAACAACACATACTAAATGGTAACATATATTTTTATTATAGTAGATAAAACACCAAACAGTCGTGCCTTTAAAATTTCTGAACTATGAATTTTATCATATATGCATATAGTACATATATAAAAATATGTATTGTTATATATATGTATGTATGCAAATAATGTAGTCAGTGTCCAATATGAGAAAAAAAATCATGCCTTCCTCAAAACTTTAAAGGAAAAGATAGGATTGAGTCTAAACGAGCTTGCTATATTGAGTTTAAAATTAGAGAATAGGACATTAATTTTATGTATTGTGAAGCTTCATATTTGACTAATTTGAGTTGACTAGAGTTGCTGTAGGTAGTACTCGGATGAAAAGATGCAAACAGAAGAGACTTTGCAGGTAAAGATGGACAGGCCCAGGAAGAGTTCTGGAGTTCAGCAAGAAGTGAGCAGAGGTCAGGGGAAAATGGTAAACGAGAGCTCTGAAACCTTGCAGCATCCCAGAGCTTTTTAATCATGCCTCCCCGGCCTCCAGGCTGACCACTGCTTTAACTGCTTTGTCAGCTGACCACTGCTTTAACTGCTTTGTCAGCCACACATTTTCTTTATTTTCCATTGGAGGCTTTCCCTCATGGTTCAGATTTCCAGTTCTCTAGATGAGTCCATTGAGGAAAAAAAAGATTTATTGTTTGGGAATTTATTTCGCCATAAGCTTTGCCATAGATATGTCATCAGCGAGGAAGAGTGGAACCTCCAGGTCCATTAGTTAACTGGTAGACTGCAAATGTCAAATGTAAATGACCATTACTGTACAGTCTTATCTGTGGTGACAAATTTGATTTTTAAAACCTGAGATAAATGGGGGGAGCCTTAATGTAAAGACAAGAGGACATAAACGAGAATGGGCTGTAGGACAGATGGGCCTGGGCTCCTCTAGCCGCCCCCTGCAGCTGCACTGTGACTTTGGGTCTTCGCTGAACACGGATAATAATTTCACCCCATAAGGTTTTGCAGGAATTAGAGTATTTGTGCAGCTTCCATCACAGTGCCTGGGATGGAGGACACATCGAGTAAGTGGTAATTAACCTTTTGTGCTTTTACCAAAAGGAGTAAACTTAGGAAATAAGTGGTTAGAATTTGCAGTTGACTTTAAGGCAGCATTAATCCATACCCTGAGTGGAATACTTATTATCATACTCATTTTCTCACCCCCTTCCCCAATTCATTGTAGACTACTTGCGTGTCACTTTTTTCTTTCTCATTATGTGTTTTCATAGTCTGTGATTGTGAAAAGTGTTGAGCGAAATGCCTTAAATATGTATGAAGCAAGGAAATGTCTCCTCGGACTTGAAAGCAGTGGGGTTTCCATAGCAACCAGCCCGTCCCCAGCGTCCTGCCCTGCTGGCCTGGCATGTCCCAGCCTGGATATCTTAGCTTCTGCAGGCCTTGGACTCACTGGACTAGGTATAAAATTTATTATTACAGCCCTTCTCAGTCACCAGAGGATTGCTTATCCAGTTCCCTTTCTTTCTACTGTCTGGGGCTACATTTTAGAGGCTCTTTTTTCCTTCTTTAGGTCCTATGATCAGGTGAAAAGCAACACAACTCGGATCAATCTATTTTGATTTTTTTGTTGCTGTTAGACTCTCTGGATTTCTGTTACCCAGATTCTTTTTATTTCTGCATAAATAATCAAGGTCTGGCTGTTTTATTTTCAGTGGCTGTGTTTGTTCTTCTAAATTAAGAATGCCATGGAGGGTGAAGTGAGCAGGCTGACTATAATTTATGTGTTTGTTCTTTCTTGCATTAGCAATATTGCCATCAGTCCCTAGAGATAAAGATTATCCAGTTTGCTTTACAAAAAGTAATTGCAAATCTGCATGTGGGGTGGGCAGAGGGGGAGGTGAAAGCAAGCGGAACTGTACTCCCAGTGGTTACTTTTGCCTCGTCGAGACACAAAGGAACCCTAGCCTGCATGGGAAGCAAATGGACCTGCATTTATATCTGAGGTGAAGAGAAAGATGAAAGGAAACATCACCTTGGTGCTTTAGTTTTTTAAGAAAGCAGGGTGAGCCATTTAATAGTCATGGTGTGATACGAACTGTCTCATTTATAGATTCCCATTTTGTTGGATAAAGTTCACTGCTTTATTACAATTATTCTAGGTTCACTGCTTTTTTGTACATTTTAAGTAGCTTGTGTATAAAAAGTTAATGCAATAACCCTTACAAATCATTCTGCCTCGGTGTTGATTTGAAACAAAAGATACTCTTGTGCGTGCGCGCTCAGTCACTCCATCAAGTCCAGCTCTTTGCGACCCCAGGGACTGTGGCCTACCAGGCTCCACCATCCATGGGATTATCCCGGCAAGAATACCCAAGTGGGTTGCCATTTCCTCTTCCAAGGGTTCTTCCGACCCAGGGATCAAACCCACAGCTTCTGCGTCTCCTGAATTGGCAGGTGGATTCTTTACCACCTTTACCACCTGGGAAGCCCTGACAAAAATACTCTCAGCAGTCTTTAAATTTTTTAGTAGCTATTCTAGCTTTTTAAAGATGTAATGTGGTTATAATATGATGAAGGTTCCAAGTAGCCCTGCCCAGACACCATTAGAAGTAAAGACAAATTTTCCTCCTTGGCCTGTAATCTCCCAAAGCTGTTCTTCCACTGGAGATGTTGAACAGAGTTGCAAGAATACAGCACTGCTTGTAAGTCAGGAAATGCCAGTCAGGCACTTTGGCAGGAACTGAGATCTTTCCAATGTGGTATGAAAGCTTTTTCAGGGAGGCCAGCCTCTCTGCGGATGAACCAAGTAAACTGTCCTATTGCAGGAAAACATTTCCCAATTCACTGCTAATTGTAAGTGGTTTAGAAAGAGTTTTTTTTTTAAAGCAGATGACACGTGAGTTATGCAGAGAAATTAAAATTGGGTGTCCACTTGAGCACAGTTTCGTTCATGCTGGCTCATTGAAATGATCGCAAAGCAGCTGGTGGTGCTCCAGGCCCTGAGGTCTATCCTGGTCTGAGCTCCCTTGTCCTTCCATTTCTGGATCTGTTTGTGGACAAACAGGGTCCAGTGTTGGAGCTGTGTATCATGCGGTATTTCATGTGAATATTTGAGAGAAGGTAATCTGTCACTCATACCTTGTGACTGGAAAACATCAGATTCTATGAATGTGCATTCCTAACGGCAGTATCGATGCCATCTGTAAGTTACAATCTTTAATTTATGTGCATTGACTTTACATTCATCTTTTCAGGTCTTTTGGGACCCACCACCTTATCTCTCAACACTTCGACAACCCCAAACTCACTCTTAAATGCCCTGAATAGCTCAGTCAGTCCTTTGCAGAGTCCGAGTTCTGGCACCCCCAGCCCCACACTGTGGGCGCCTCCACTTGCTAATACTTCAAGTGCCACAGGTCAGTAGTATTTAAGTACAATCGAAGATGTGTATTCTTAGGTATTATTGGTTTCTAAGTAAAATTTACTAGTGGTTCCATTTCCTCAGGGAAAAATTATGGCTCAGAGCATACTGCAGCCAAAAAATTCTCCAGAGTGTCAATCAGTTAAAATGAAGCATAATTAAACAGTGAATTTTTCATAAAAGTAATATGTAATCTTCAAATGTGACAAGCAGATCAAGAAAAAGAGTATGATACAAACAGAGCAATGGCAGAAACACCTGAGGGTCACTGACCTAGTAATTAGGAAATGCAGGTTCTAGTCTGACAAATTAAATGCACTTGCAAAGTCTAGCTCTTAATAGTTTCCTTGTCTGTACAATGAAGAGCTTAGATTAAATACTCTCTAAAATGTTGTTCCATTCTAATACTCGTATGTTTTTATAGTAATGTGTTAAACTATTAACAGAGGTATCAAAATTGAATTTTCTTCAACATTGACAGCAACAAGTGACTTTGTTGTTGTTACTTAAAATAACAAAGCAATGCTTCTTGATTCTGAGTTGCTTTGTATCTAATACCTGTCTTCGTGAAATGCTGTTGTAGGTTTTTCTGCTATACCACACCTTATGATTCCATCCACTGCCCAAGCCACGTTAACCAATATTTTGTTGTCTGGAGTACCCACTTATGGGCACACAGCTCCGTCTCCCCCTCCTGGCTTGACGCCTGTTGATGTCCATATCAACACTATGCAGACAGACAGCAAAAAAATCTCTGCTGCTCTAAATGGACACACACAGGTAATGCCCTTCAGTGAGAAGCTTGTGATTTATGCTGTTCGTAAATGAGAAGCCACTGGTAACATGTTTAAACTTCTACCTGAAATGAATTTTAGGATTGTGACCATATCTCTGTGCTATTTTCTACCGTTATTTCAGTCTCCAAGTATAAAATATGGTGCAATATCCACTTCGTCACTTGGAGAAAAAGTGCTGAGTACGAATCACGGTGATCCATCCCGGCAGACAACTGGATCTGAGCAGACATCTCCCAAATCAAACCCCACGGAAGGTATCTTTCCTTTTGAACTTCAGCCTGCTCTGTTGATTGGATAAAGGGATCATAGAAAGTCTATGCAGTGATTTTTGAGTTGGTTATGCTAACTAGTTATGACTCATCCTGCCTCAAGGATGCAGAAGGACAGTATCTTGAACAAAGTTCCAAAGAACATGGTGAAAGAGCACTTTCCCATTCCATTGGAACTTCCCAAATTAAAGTGAATGTAATTGTGCAGCAGGAAAGCATTAATTTGCTGTGTAATTTTTTTTCCAAATAGAGTATTTCTTTTTTTTTAATCTTTTTTTTTTTCAAAGTAACCTGGGATTTGTGTTCCTGCTTTTATTTTTTTTTTTAATTTTAATTGGAGGCTACTTTATAATATTGTGGTGGTTTTTGCCATACATTTCTATCAATCTTTAAAAAATACAAAGGTCTACTTTTCAAATTTCATATTGCACTTTTAAGATAGCTTAAGTTAAGGTATCATCTCTGTAGCTGAAAGCTGTTATGCTGTGTCTCCATAGAGTCAGAATCTGGTTAGTTTCTATTGCAGGTAGTTGTTGATAGTAAGGTGATATTTTGATTTTTTTTCTTTTTTGATGTGGACCATTTTAAAGTCTTTATTGTATTTGTTTACAATACTGCTCTGTTTTATATTTTGGTCTTTTGGCTGTGAGGCATGTGAGATCTTAGCTTTCCGACCAGGGATTGAACCCTTCACCCCCTGTATTGGAAGGCAAAGTCTTAACCACTGGACTCCCAGGGAAGTCCCCTGGATTTTTACTTTTTTTTTTTCTTCTCCTCTACAGGTTGTAATGATGCTTTTGTTGAAGTAGGCATGCCTCGAAGTCCTTCCCATTCTGGAAATGCTGGTGACTTGAAACAGATGATGGGTCCCTCCAAAGTTTCCTGTGCCAAGAGGCAGACAGTAGAACTACTGCAGGGCACGAAAAACTCACACTTGCAGTATGTGTCTTAATCCTGCAGCCCTTGCCCCTTTGGAAGAAAGCGTGTGCAGACTGTGATGTTACACTCGACAGCTAGTGCTCTTTGGTCAAAGTGCACTTGATGTTTGTGTTTTTTTTTTTTTTCTCATTTCTTCTTACAATTACCTTCTCTTTTTACTTTTAAAATTGTATTAAGAAATAGTATCTGGTAACCTTCCCTTTATTATAGAACAGAATTCAACTAAGTAAATTTAAAGATCGAATTGATTTTATTCAACAGTTTATGAATCAGCAGCATCCCGTGGCAAATGAGATACTAAATCTTAGTGTTTTATCTGATTTGAAAAGGATCTGGATATTTAGTGACTGCTGCTGCTGCTGCTAAGTCGCGTCAGTTGTGTCCGACTCTGTGCGACCCCAGGGACAGTAGCCCACCAGGCTCCCCCGTCCCTAGGATTCTCCAGGCAAGAACACTGGAGTGGGTTGCCATTTCCTTCTCCAATGAATGAAAGTGAAAAGTGAAAGTGAAGTCGCTCAGTCGTGTCTGACTCATAGCAACCCTATGGACTGTAGCCTACCAGGCTCCTCCATCCGTGGGATTCTCCAGGCAAGAATACTGGAGTGGGTTGCCATTTCCTTAGTGACTATCTATCATTTAACTTAGCAAAACTTTAAGGTTTTAGGTTACAAATAATATTTTAGAGAAACTATTTTAAAAATTTACTGAAAAACTTTTATCTCATTTACGTTTGCAGTAATCCCCTTTTATCTTTAGAGGATATGTTTCAAGACTTGCAATGGATGCTTGAAACCATGGATAGTCCTGAATTCCACATATTCTCTGTTTTTTCTATACATATATAACTATGATTAAATTTAATTTATAAATTAGGTACACTTAGAGATTAACAAAAACTAACGAACACTTGCAGCAGTATGAGTTATGTGAATGTGGCCTCTCTCATTTTATCTCTGTCTCTAAATACCTAATTGTACTATACTCACCCTTCTTCTGGTGATGATGTGAGATGATGGAATGCCTGTGATGAAGTGAAGTGAGGCGAGTGATATAGGCATTGTGATATAATGTTAGGCTATTATTGACTTTCTGATGATACGTCAGGAGAAGGATCATGACTCTGGATCGTAGAGCCATGTCACTGTTTATGGTTGGGGAGTCTCAGGATGGAGTAGAGTGAGGTGGCAAGAAGTTTCATCATACTATTCAAAACAGCAAACAATGTGAAATTTATGACTTATTTTTGAAATTTTTCTTCTAATATTTTCAGGCTGAGGTGGATGGTAGGTAACTAAAACCATGGAAATAGAAACCACACATTAACGGGGACTACTGGATTCAATTTACTTGATTTATATAAGCACTTAATCTTTTAAAGCCACTTTAATAGAGCTTTTTTACAAATTAATTTTGGCAGTACCATCTGTAGGTGGAAACTTCAGTACCTCTCTAACACATACATTGTTGTTGTTTAGTTGATAAGTCGTTTCTAACTCTTTTGTTATTCTTTTATAGCCCACCAGGTTCCCAGGCAAGAATACTGGAGTGGGTTGCAATCTCTTTCTCTAGGGGATCTTCCCAACTCAGAGATCAGACCCACACCTCCTGCACTGGTGGGCAGATGCTTTACTGCTGAGCTGCCTGGGAAGGCCCCAACACATACACAGACACACATGAATTGACAGAGACCTTTTGGGTTCCACTTTTAAATTACTGCTGTGGCTCAAGTACAATGATACAGAATTTAACTAGTCATTAAAAAGTTTTGGATTTAAGTTGTTTTCTCGTAGGTGAAATAAGTCTGCTCAAAGGGGTGAAGTTTTTATTGCATTGGTGGGGAAGACACTTAAAATTTTTTTTGCCCACCTATGTTTCAAATGATCTTTTCCTTTTGTTCATCTTTTGATGGGAATTAAATCCCAGTTTTTGGGGGGGGTTATCAATTTTATTTTATTTTTTCAAACTTTAAACTTTTTATTTTATATTGGGGTATAGCCGATTAACGGGCTTCCTAGGTGGTGCTAGTGGTAAAGAACCCACCTGCCAGTGCAGGCAGGTTTGATCCCTGGGTCGGGAAGATCCCCAGAAGGAAGGCAACTCACTCCAGTATTCTTGCCTGGAGAATCCCATGGACAGAGGTGGGCTACAGTCAGTGGGGTCACAGAGAGTCAGACGTGACTGAAGTGACTACGTATGCACGCATAGCCTATTAACAATGTAGTGGTATGTCCAGGTCAACAGTGAAGGGATTCAGCCACATATATACATGTATTCATTCTCCCCCAAGCCCCCCTCCCATCCAGGCCAGTGCGTAACATTAACAGTCCATGCGCTGTGCAGTAGGTCCTTGTTGCTTATCCATTTTGAGCGTAGCAGTGTGTACATGTCAGTCCCAAACTCCCTAACTATAAGGAATGTCATATGATATTTCTCCTTGTCTGTCTGCTTTACTCAGTATGACACCCTCTAGGTCCATCCATGTTGCTCCCACTCAGAAAATGGGCAAAAGACCTGCATGGACATTTCTCCAAAGAGGACATTCAGACGGCCAACAGGCACATGAAAAGATGCTCAGCATCGCTAGTTATTAGAAAAATCCAAATCAAAACTAGAGTGAGATGTCACCTCACAGGTCAGAATGGCTATCATCAAAAAATCCACAAACAACAAATGCTGGAGAGGGTGTGGAGAGAAGGGACCCCTCCTACACTGTAGGAGGGAATGTAAACTGGTACAGCCACTATGGAGAACAGTATGGAGGTTCCTTAAAAAACTAAAAACAGAGCTACCATGTGACCCTGCAATCCCACTCCTGGGCATGTGTCCAGAGAAAAACATGATCTGAGAGGATACGTGTACCCCAGTGTTCATTGCAGCACTGTTTACAAGCCAAGATATGGAAGCAAACTAAAGCCCACAGACAGATAAAGAAGATGTAATACCCATATACAATATTACTCAGCATTAAAAAGAATGAAATGATCCCAGAAGTTTTTAATGCAACATTTGCATCTCAAAGGTACAGGGAAAGAATAAAATTTCCTCCAAGGACTTTGGCTTCCTAAGGCCAGAATTTCTATAATACTTTGGAGATAAATAGGGGAGGTTTTAGGACTGATAAAAGGAATATATGTTAATAGTGAGTAAGTTCCTAGTTTTGCAAAGATTTCTAAGATAAGGAAAAAGTTGTTCTTAATTTTCCCCCAATTTGGATTGCAGCCTAAGTGACATTATAGTTTGAGCCACCCATCCAAGTACATTATCCTTAATTTGCTTTAAAAAAACAGGGAGATGGAAATCAAAAGATTTCTGTGTTCTGGATTTAGAGCTGTTTGCCTTTGAATAATTTAGTGCATCCTTTCACAAAGGCTTTAGAGTATTTTTCTTTCCCTCTGGGTGCATAGGTAGTTTGATTTTGCTTAAGGGAAAAGGTGTTAAAAAAAACTCACATCAGCTTTTGAATGTCAGCTTCCAAATTTTGACCAACTTCTGATTACAGATCTACTTCAGTTAAGTTACTCAGTCATGTTTGACTCTTTGTGACCCCAAAAACTGCAGCATGCCAGACCGTCCTGTCCATCACCAATTACAGGAGTCCACCCAAACCCATGTCCATTGAGTCGGTGATGCTATCCAACCATCTCATCCTCTGTCATCCCCTTCTCATCCTACCCTCAATCTTTCCCAGCTTCAGGGTCTTTTCAAATGAGTCAGCTCTTTGCATCAGGTGGCCAAAGTATTGGAGATTCAGCTTCAACATCAGTCTTACCAATGAACACCAAGGACTGATCTCCTTTAGAATGGACTGGTTGGATTTCCTTGCAGTCCAAGGGACTCTCAAGAGTCTTCTCCAACACCACAGTCCAAAAGCATCAATTCTTCGGCACTCAGCTTTCTTTATAGTCCAACTCTCACATCGATACATGACCATTGGAAAAACCATAGCCTTGACTAGACGGACCTTTGTTGACAAAGTAATGTGGCTGCTTTTTAATATGCTGTCTAGNTCCATACCATTTCTGTCCTTTATATAGCCCATCTTTGCATGAAATGTTCCCTCAGTATCTCTGATTTTCTTGAAGAGATCTCTAGTCTTTCCCATTCTATTTGTTTTCCTCTATTTCTTTGCATTGATCACTGAGGAAGGCTTTCGTATCTCTCCTTGCTATTCTTTGTAACTCTGCATTCAAATGGGTATATCTTTCCTTTCTCCTCTGCTTTTCACTTCCCTTCTTTTCAGAGCTATTTGTAAGGCCTCCTCAGATAGCCATTTTGCTTTTTTACATTTCTTTTTCCTGGGGATGGTCTTGATTCCTATTTCCTGTACAGTGTCACAAACCATAGTTCCTCAGGCACTCTGTCTCTCAGATCTAGTCTCTTACATCTATTTCTCACTTCCAGTGTATAGTCATAAGGCATTTGATTTAGCTTATACCTGAATGGTCTAATGANTTGATTCCTATTTCCTGTACAGTGTCACAAACCATAGTTCCTCAGGCACTCTGTCTCTCAGATCTAGTCTCTTACATCTATTTCTCACTTCCAGTGTATAGTCATAAGGCATTTGATTTAGCTTATACCTGAATGGTCTAATGATTTTCTCCATTTTCTTCAATTTCAGTCTGAATTTGGCAATAAGGAGTTCATGATCTGAGCCACAGTCAGCTCCCGGTCTTGTTTTTGCTGACTGTATAGTCCTTCTCCATCTTTGGCTGCAAAGAATATAATCAGTCTGATTTCTGTGTCGACCATCTGGTGATGTCCATTGTAGAATCTTCTCTTGCTTTAAAAAAAAAAAAAAAAAAGCTTTTAACTCTCTTGTCAGTTTTCTGTATAGACAAACGGTAAATATTTCTGGCAGTGTTGAACAACCCCTTGGACTTAAAAGCTATTCGAAATGAGGGTGCAAAAATTATTTTATTTTCCTTTCTTTATTGGGTACTATACACAGAGATCCAGGAGTGCTGGCTCTGGTAAGAATTCTCACCCTTAGCTGACTTCTGCCAGTTTTCTGAGAATCGCATCTGTAGGCTCCAAGGAGGGTTTAAAATAGAAGGTTAACTCCAGTGTCTGTCAGAATTTGGCAGAGTTTTTCATTCATTTCTATTTAATTTCCCTTAGCTGTTTAAGGGAGTAATGTAGCAGTTTCCAAGAAAATCCCTCAGAATCTCATCCATTTTGGGAAAGGCCCATACTGAGACCCTCCTAAGAGGATGTCTGCTGATGCTGAAAACTCGGCCTCTGTGCAGCAGCGCTGAATTGAATCGCAGAGTGATGCTGGGGTGAAATAGAGAAGAACAGCTTTATTACTTTGCAGAGCAAAAGAGGACACTTCAGGCTTGTGCCCTGGAAAACTGTCCCAACATGGGAGGGTTTAGTGCGGAGTTTTACAGTAATGGTTCCAGAGCAGGTTGCTGATGAGGGTCAGGGCGTGTGCAGGCCTCCATTCCTCAGGCGGTCTCCTCCCCCGAGGAGCTTCCTAACCTACCCAGCTTCTCTGGTTCTCAAGGCCATCAAACCATGAGCTTCCCTCTGGAATGACGACTGCATCATCAAGTAGTTTCTCTTCCCTTTGTTGGTTTTAGTTCCCTGCTGCTGCTGCTGCTAAGTCGCTTCCGTCGTGTCTGACTCTGTGCGACCCCTAGAAGAACTCAGAGGTTAAGTGTATCTGACTGAGATGGGGCCGGGACCCTGCCCCAGGGCCGCACTGCTGTTTCTTGGCCGTCCTCCCTTCTCCCTGAATCCCCTTCCTCCCCTGGTTAGCAACTGTTCAGATCTGCCCTTTGGAACTCAAGGGAGATAGATCCTACAGGCCCGAGCTTGTTCCCTACATAGAAGAAACCAGGGCCACAGAAAGGCTTCAGGACTAGAAGCCCCGCGACCACTAACATGGTGGGCTTTTGTTGTGGTCTTGCAGTCTCTTCAGAGTGGAAAGACAGTTCAGACAGGATTACTAGAATGAGTACTCAAAGAGGATAGGGAGTTCCTGGTGGTCCAGTGGTTAGGACTCTGCGTTCTCACTGGTGAGGGCCTGGGTTCCATCCCTTGTTGGGAAACTGAAATCCCACAAGCAGCATGACATGGCCAAAAAAAAAATAAAAAAATAAGAAGTGTAGAGGACAGCAGTAGCAGATAGTCATATTATCTCTTGTTTTAGGAACTTCTTGCGTCTTTAATTTTTCATTAGCCTTTTTGCAATGAATCTTTCAGTGAAGCTATTTTGGAATTTTGAAGCCTTTTGGAGCATTCTGCATGTCAATTAAAATAGGTATCCTCCCCCCTCCCCCCTTTTTTTTGTGGGAGTGGGGCAGGAAAGCTCTTGCTTTTAAATGTAGTTCTTAAATGATCTTATATAATTGGAACATTCCTCATAATGGCCATTCTAATTATAGGCTGTCTTTAGTAACACTGACATTTTTATAGATAGTTACAGCTTCCAGGGCCATAGTTCTTAGGTGTAAAATCAGCAAGTGTACCAGAAGGTAGAGTGCTTAACTCTTTGAATATTAAGGATCCCATTTGTTTCAGCTAAGCCTTTTTTGGGTTTGGGGGAGCCACATTAATATGTGCTGTGGGCCTAGGGATTGTGTGGTATTTTACAGTGAGCCTTGTTGCATGAAAATCTTCTTGAGGCTGGTGGATGAACTAGTGTCACGCTAACCTAGACAGCTTATGTGACCAGCTTATTTGAACTCAGGAGTCCTTAAGTTAGGTGGAGAGTACTTCATCCACTTGTAAAGGCTTCACCCTTGCCCACTAATTTTTGCAAGTCTTTGGCCACAGAGATTCCTAATAGCAGTAGCTTGTACAAAAGAAGACGAACAAACACGTACACCTTAAATCGGCAGTAACCAAAAGATTCTTCTGTGTCCCAGCCAGTTAAAGGCCCTGTGTGCACCCCAAGAATTCCTGCCATGGGACCTTGGCCTGGGGAAAGAACTGAACCAGCAGACCTCAACAAGTGGGGACTGAGGACTAGGGGCTCCACATATATGGTTCCCAAAGCCTGGGGGTTTCCACCAATTAAATGACTGCCATGGTCTGAAGTAAAGGGTAGGGGCTTGAGCTCCAGGCAGAGCCATCTGCCAGATTCAGCTGACCTGCCCTGTACTGGGAAGCCCATTAGATTGGGAGCTCAGTGCAAAGAGAGCAGAACTCAGAACGGAAAGGAACTTACCTACAGACCTCAGAAATAGAGACGGAGAGCTGAAAAGGGTTTGCAGGTGCCACACCCATGTCTTATGCCCAAAGTTCCTGGAAGTCTCCTTCAGTCTTATTACTGCCATCAAATCTGTTAGAAAAAGAAAACTAAACTCAGTTTAAAGATCAAATTTGCTTTATTCAACAATTCATGAATCAGCAGCATCCCATCTAGTAAATAGAAAGAAGCTCCAAAATGTTGTAGAAAACATTTTTAAAGCAGCCAAAAGGAGGGACAAGGAAGTCTTCCCCAAAAGAAAGGATTATTTTAGCCAAGGTCACCTTTCTGCGAAATCAAGTGGGCCTTAGGAATCATCACTATGAACAAAGCTAGTAGAGGTGATGGAATTCCGGCTGAGCTATTTCAAATCCTAAAAGTGATGCTGTGAAAATGCTGCACCCAGTATGCCAGCAAATTGGAAAACTTAGCAGTGGCCACAGGACTGGAAATCTTTGGGATTTCATTCCAATCCCAAAGAAAGGCAATGCCAAAGAATGTTCAAACTATTGCACAATTGCACTNTTTCAAATCCTAAAAGTGATGCTGTGAAAATGCTGCACCCAGTATGCCAGCAAATTGGAAAACTTAGCACTGGCCACAGGACTGGAAATCTTTGGGATTTCATTCCAATCCCAAAGAAAGGCAATGCCAAAGAATGTTCAAACTATTGCACAATTGCACTCATCTCACATACTAGCAAAGTAATGTTCATAATTCTCCAAGCCAGGCTTCAACAGTACTTGAACCATGTACTTCCAGATGTTCAAGCTGGATTTAGAAAAGGCAGAGGAACCAGAGATCAAATTGCCAGCATCTGCTGGATCATCAAAAAAGCGAGAGAGTCCCAGAAAAACATATATTTCTGCTTTATTGATTAGGTCAAAGCCTCTGACCGTGTGGTGGTGGTTTAGTCATTGTGTCTGACTCTTGCGACCCCATGGACTGTAGCCTGCCTGACTCCTCTGTCCATGGGATTGTGTAGATCACAACAAACTGTGGAAAATTCTTCAAGAGATGGGAATGCCATACCACCTGACCTGCCTCCTGAGAAATCTGTATGCAAGTCAGGAAGCAACAGTTAGAACTGGACATGGAAAAACAGACTGGTTCCAAATTGGGAAAGGAGTATGTCAAGGCTGTATATTGTCACCTTGCTTATTTACCTTATATGCAGAGTACATCATGTGAAATGCTGGGCTGGGTGAAGCACAAACTGGAGTCAAGATTGCCAGGAGAAATATTAATAACCCCAGATATGCAGATGATACCACCCTTATAGTAGAAAGTGAAGAGGAACTAAAGAGCCTCTTGATGAAAGTAAAAGAGGAGAGTGAAAACACTGGCTTTAAACTCAACATTTAAAAAATGAGATCATGGCATCTGGTCCCATCACTTCATGGCAAATAGATGGGGAAATATTGGAAACAGTGAGAGACTTTATTTTTGGGAGCTCCAAAATCACTGCAGATGGTGCCTGCAGCCATGAGATTAAAAGACGCTTGCTCCTTGAAAGGAAAGTTATGACCAACCTAGACAGCATATTAAAAAGGAGATACAACTTTGCTGACAGGTCCATCTCGTCAAAGCCATGGTTTTTCCTGTAGTCACGTATGGATGTGAGAGTTGGACTGTAAAGAAAGCTGAGGGCTGAGGAATTGATGCTTTTGAAGTGTGGTGTTGGAGAAGACTCTTGAGAGTCTCCAACCAGTCCATCCTAAAGGAAATGAGTCCTGAATATTCATTGGAAGGACTGATGCAGAAGGTGAAACTCCAGTACTTTGGCCACCTGATGCGAAGAACTAACTCATTGGAAAAGACCCTGATGCCGAGAAAGATTGAAGGCAGAAGGAGAAGGGGATGACAGAGGATCCCCTTGTCATCGCTGACATGATAGACATGAGTTTGGGCAAGCTCCAGGAGTTGGTGATGGACAGGGAGGCCTGGTGTGCAGCAGGCCATGGTGTTGCAAAAAGTCAGACATGACCGAGTGACTGAACTGAACTGACCTTCCTTTGGGAGAAAGCAGGGGTCTGTCTGGCAGATTACGTCACAAGGGTTGGCCAGGAAATTCCAGATAAGACTGTTAACACTGTATTATAAGGAGAGGCTGAAACTGCAGTTAGGCTAGAAAGCTTTGATGTTGATGTTGGGTTTAGCACAAGTGACTCCATTTTGGGCCTGTAGTCTCTGTAAATCTTTGTTTTCCTGCCCTTCTTTTAGCTGGTTGGGTTTATATGTGGAGCCTTTAAACCACCTCTTTCGCTCTGAAACTTGAACATTCTCTCTGCTCTTCAGTAATCAGCATGGTGATTTTAACTCTGAATTTTGCTGTAAGAAATTTTCTCAAAGTGAATTCTTCTTCATTTGGCTTTGAATTTCCAACTTAAACTATGGCTCCCTGTTCCAAGTTAGTTAATTGTTCACTCTGATAATGAATACATGGTAGTATCTTGAATTTACTTATTACCAAAGACTGTGAATATAATACCTGTGAATATATTTAATATATATTAAATATAAATATAAATATGGGTTTCCCTGATAGCTCAGTTGGTAAAGAATCCGGCTGCAATGCAGGAGACCCTGGTTTGATTCCCGGGTTGGGAAGATCCATTGGAGAAGGAATAGGCTACCCACTCCAGTATTGTTGGGCTTCCCTTGTGACTCAGCTGGTAAAGAATCCCCTTGCAATGTTGGGAAGATCCCCTGGAGAAGGGAACGGCTACCCAATCCCAGTATTCTGGCCTGGAGAATATATAGTCCATGGGGTTACAAAGAGTTGGACATGACTGAATGACTTTTCACTTCTTTCACTTATATTAAATATAGTTCTCCCTTGCCATAGCACTGTTAAGGATAACAAATGTGTTATCTTTACTTTCTTTCTCCATTTATTTTATTTTTTCAAATAGGCAGTCTGTTCATGTTTTAAAAATGCAAAACAGTGGAAGGTTTCCACATTGAAAAGTTTTGCTCCCATCCATTTCATCCACCCAATTTCCTCTACTGTCTTTTATATCCTTACAGAATAGAGTGTCTCTAGGCAAGTATAACACATGTATTTTTTTAATTAAATTTTTTTACTGAAGCATAGTTGCTTTAAAATGTGTTAAATAATAATTCTATTCTTACTTCCTCCATTCCTCAGCAAAATCTGTTTTGCTTTTATGAAAAGAAAAATCGGTTCTACTTTTATAAAATCTTTGATTTTCATTGTTCCCATTTTGTCCAAATCTGCTTTATCTGTGTTTTTCTTGACATGGTACTAATATGACAAATTAACATTATTTGTTATAGGGGGCTTCCCTGGTGGCTCAGATGGTAAAGCATCTGCCCATAATGTGGGAGGCCANGATTTTCATTGTTCCCATTTTGTCCAAATCTGCTTTATCTGTGTTTTTCTTGACATGGTACTAATATGACAAATTAACATTATTTGTTATAGGGGGCTTCCCTGGTGGCTCAGATGGTAAAGCATCTGCCCGTAATGTGGGAGGCCAGGGTTCGATCTCTGGGTTGGGAAGATCCCCTGGAGAAGGAAATGGCAACCCACTCCAGTATTCTTGCCTGGAAAACCCCATAGACAGAGGACCCTGGTAGGCTACAGTCCAAGGGATTGCAAAGAGTTGGATGTAATGAGTGACTTCACTTTCTTTCTTTCTTAGAGGAATAAGGTTAGAGAAGTAATTCTGGCTTTAAAACCAGCAGTGATGTGCAAGGCCTATTTCCTTGCCTTCGCTTATGCTGTTCCGAGTTGCTGCTGTTCAATGGTGAACCTGCAGGCGCCCTTTCAATTCCAGGTCACAAGCCTGTGTGAGGCCTCTGTGAACTTTTGTCAAACAAACAAAGCTCTTTGCTCTTCCTGTTGTGTTCTAATAGCCCTTTCTAAATTCCTCTGAATTCCCCTGGCACAACTCAATAGTGAAGGATACAAAAAAGAATGCGTGAACAAATCAGCTCTTTGACTAATACTGTTTGTTATTTCTGTTTGACTTGAGCTTAACCTTCAGTTGGAGTTAAGCTGAGGTGCATGTTTGGGGCACTACAAATTCTTATAATTCAGGTAACTCTCCCTCGTTTTAAGAAGCACTTTCATGAGGTGTTCTTTCCTTGCACCTTGAACAGATACTAAACAATATTTGTTTATCTGCTGCCTTTATCACAGCAGATTTGTAGCAACAACATGTGTATTGCACACAGATGAAATGGGTTATCTGCATGCTTTCAGACTGACTCAGTTTGTTCAGATTAGGTGAACATGGGTCAGAGATATCTCCTTGATGTCTATAAATTAGAAATCTTGTCTGTATGTCTATTCCATATATACCATATACAGAATGTCATATATACATATTTACTGTGTGTGAATATATATCTTGAAATAGTTTCAACACCATGTTGAGAGTCAGCAAATCTGCATTCATATCCCATCTCTACCGTTTACCAGAGGCGGGACTTTGGATAAGGTACTTCCCTCATGTGAAAAATGGGGATAGTAATACCGCCTACCTCATAGCACTGCTGTGAGGATTGCATGAGATAATACGGGTAAATGGTGGACATGCTAAACCTAAATAGTAAACGTGGCCCCTAGCAGAGGTGTGGTCCGTGTGAATGTAACAGTGGCGTGTGCAATTCCAAACTCTTTCTTTCGCAGCAGCACTGACAGGTTGCTCTCAGATCCTGAACTGAGTGCTGCAGAAAGCCCACTGGCTGACAAGAAGGCTCCGGGGAGTGAGCGTGCAGCTGAGAGGGCCGCCCAACAGAA
This sequence comes from Neotragus pygmaeus, assembly GCA_006410875.1. Lineage (NCBI taxonomy): Eukaryota > Metazoa > Chordata > Mammalia > Artiodactyla > Bovidae > Neotragus > Neotragus pygmaeus. The sequence continues at coordinate 464,162 of SJYV01029207.1, read as the reverse complement.
CAGTGAAAGGGCCCGCCTTGCCCCACGGTCATCATACGTCAACATGCAGGTAATGAGTTTTAAAAAAAAAAGAGAGAGTCATCCAAATATAAGCTGTCTAGATTGAGGGAAATGGGGAATTCAGTGAGCCTTTAGCAGTAGAGCAGAAATTCCATTTTCCTTCTCCATGCTCAGTTCAGTTCAGTTCAGTTGCTCAGTTGTGTCTGACTCTTTGCAACCCCATGGACTGCAGCACGCCAAGCCTCCCTGTCCATCGTCAACTCTTGGAGTTGACGCAAACTCATGTCCATTGATTCGGTGATGCCTACCCAAAATTAAGTTTAAATATATATGCAGTAGATAGGAATTCGGAGAAGGCCATGGCACCCCACTCCAGTACTCTTGCCTGGAAAATCCCATGGACGGAGGAGCCTGGTGGGTTACAGTCCATGGGGTCACTAAGAGTCGGACACGACTGAGCAACTTCACTTTCACTTTTCACTTTCATGCATCGGAGAAAGAAATGGCAACCCACTCCAGTGTTCTTGCCTGGAGAACCCCAGGGACAGCGGAGCCTGGTGGGCCGCCGTCTCTGGGGTCACACAGAGTCAGACACGACTGAAGCGACTTAGCAGGAGCAGCAGCAGCAGTTAGGAATTGGTTTTGCTATAGACATTAAAAATGAAATGCAGGATTTAGTTTAAGTGAGGAGAATTCTTTAAAATATTAAAAGTGATCTAACATGGTCTATGTCACTGTGTCTTATGCAAATGACATTTTTCATCTGTTACGTAAATAATTTAGATAAATATACGAGCTACTATTTCTGAGCATTTACTACCTCACGACATAGTCTTAGATAAATAGATATAATATCCTTCTATCTGTGAAATGGGGAAGATGAATTTGTTTGGTGCTCCTTAGACAGTTATAAAAATAACGAATGTGAGGTTTTAGTTTTTTGAAAGGAGATACTAAATATTATTGATGATTATGTTGGTTCACAGATTTTTATGATTATTTTAAACAATTTCCTTAGCACAGATTTTCTCTGTATTCATTTTCAAACTATTGGTCCAATTACAAAAAAAAAACAACTATTGATCATGGAATCAATCAGATTCTGTTGATCATGGAATGACCATGACTATTGATCATGGAATCAGATTTCTGAAAATCCGATTTTTATATTGATCACAACAGAAAGATAAGGATTCTGTGCTTTTAGAGATGTCTATAAACATTTGGCTTCAGTGTCTGAATTAATGGGTAGACTTACCTGCTTCATAATAAGGTATATCATCTCCATCTCCACACCTCCAAAAAAGAAAAAAAAACTTCACAAAATCTTAGAAATAAAGAAGTTGTCACAAATATGTCAAAGAAATTAATTCATGAAACTAAATTATACTTCTGTAATTCCAGTAAAAAATACAGCACAGTCCTGCTTGTTTGCTTATACTAATCCTTTGCATTTGAACATTTTCATGTTTTTCGGTGAATGTTTGTACAAAAGCCATGGCCTTTACAAGGTGCAAAGTTAAAAACATTTGTTGCATTTTCTCTGGTCGACATATTTTCAGTTTTTACCCATTAAAGCTCTCTCATTTAAAAAGTATCAGCTTCCTTTACGGTCCCTTTGTGAGTTTCGTCCATCTTGTGAGTCCCATCAAGTTTATACCTGTAGTGAACCATATCCTGTTCCTTTCTTTTAAGATGGATGAGAGTATTCCTGGTGATAGAGTTTCAATTTAAATAGACGTTATTTATTTCATTAGTGAAGAGCTGACTTTTAAAGTCATTAAGAATTAAAATGATAAGAGTTACTGAGCTTTGATAGGGAGAGCGATTGAAGACTTCTGTGATTTCTGGAGCTAACGATGACCTTTGTCTCCTGACCATTCTTGGACTTCTGAATCTCCAGCTCTTTTTTCACATTTATCTCACTTTCTAATTTATTTTGTGGTTATTTCTCTTATTCATCCCTGCTGAGCCTCCATATGATTTGAAGCTATAGATTATTTTTGATTCGTTGTTTTATTCTTCCACAAAGTGCAGTATCTATAACCAGAAGGCACTCAATAAATATTTATTGAACAAGAAGGCACTCAATAAATATTTATTGAACAAGTAACTTTAGAATCTCTCCACATCTTACCTTAGACATTAGTCATTAAAAGTTGATTTTAACTCGCAGAGCCATTTTAGACCTAGGATTTCAAAAACATTATCAAACTGTGTTATCTAAAAATCTGACCCTCCTGTTTCCTGCCATGTTCCTTCTGGTTGGTCAGAGTCAGCCAGTTTACTTTCATTATTTTGACCCAATCATTTGTAGTACTTTTTGCTTTTAGAACTATATGGACACCCTGCATATGATGGTATAGTCCTCCAGGAGGAAGGGCCAAGGGCTCTTGTCAATGAGTTCTTGCCCTATCTTTGAGACATTTTTTCCCCTAACTTTCTGAAGTATAGTTGATTTACAATATTGTGTTAGTTTCAGTTGTATAGCAAAGTAGATACAGATATATATGTATATATCTCTGTTCTTAGTTTTTTATTTATAAGAGACATTTTAAAATCAAGCCTAAGTTCCTGAAACACGAGAGTTGAGAGCCCTGAGTCAGCATTTGAGATGTAGCTATATCTGGACTTCTTCAAAACCTACCTCGGTCTGTATGTAGACCCATCTGTGACACAGTCATTTATTCATTGTGGATGAGAAGAATGAATGGTGCCATCCTAGTCCTGTGCAAGATAAGATAAATAAGTTTCATTTTTTAACTTAGGTTTATATTTTTATTCAGGTTTAATGTTAATGCTCTGCTTGTGTCACTATTAAAGCTGGATGTTCGTCATTTATGTCACTTTAAAAGCATCAGTTCAGTTCAGTTCAGTCACTCAGTCGTGCCCGACTCTCTGTGACCCCACGAATCGCAGCACGCCGGGCCTCCCCGTCCATCACCAACTCCTCACCAACTCCCGGAGTTCACTCAGACTCATGTCCATCGAGTCCGTGATGCCATCCAGCCATCTCATCCTCTGTCGTCCCCTTCTCCTCCTGCCCCCAATCCCTCCCAGCATCAGAGTCTTTTCCAGTGAGTCAACTCTTTGCATGAGGTGGCCAAAGTACTGGAGTTTCAGCTTTAGCATCATTCCTTCCAAAGAATACCCAGGACTGATCTCCTTTAGGATGGACTGGTTGGATCTCCTTGCAGTCCAAGGGACTCCAAAGAGTCTTCNGCATGAGGTGGCCAAAGTACTGGAGTTTCAGCTTTAGCATCATTCCTTCCAAAGAAATCCCAGGGTTGTTCTCCTTCAGAATGGACTGGTTGGATCTCCTTGCAGTCCAAGGGACTCTCAAGAGTCTTCTCCAACACCACAGTTCAAAAGCATCAATTCTTCGGCACTCAGCCTTCTTCACAGTCCAACTCTCACATCCATACATGACCACAGGAAAAACCATAGCCTTGACTAGATGGACCTTAGTCGGCAAAGTAATGTCTCTGCTTTTCAATATGCTATCTAATTTGGTCATAGCTTTTCTTCCAAGGAGTAAACATCTTTTAATTTATGGGTACAGTCACCATCTGCAGTGATTTTGGAGCCTAAAAAAATAAAGTCTGACACTGTTTCCACTGTTTCCCCACCTATTTCCCATGAAGTGATGGGACCGGATGCCATGATCTTCATTTTCTGAATGTTGAGCTTTAAGCCAACTTTTTCACTCTCCACTTTCACTTTCATCAAGAGGCTTTTTAGTTCCTCTTCACTTTCTGCTATAAGGGTGGTGTCATCTGAGGTTATCAGGGAAATGCAACTCAAAAGCACAATGAAGTATTACCTCACACCTGTCAGAATGGCTATCGTCAAAAGACAAGAAATAGCAAGTGTTGGTAAGGGAAACCCTAAAAGGGAACATTAGTAGACTGTTAATGGAATTGTAAATTAGTATGACTACTATGGAAAAGTATGGAGATTCCTCCAAAAGTTAAGAATAGGATTGCCATATGACCCACATATCCCACTTCTGGGTGGAATGAGGAACAAAAGACACTAATTCATAATGATATATGAATTAAAAGGTTCATGGCAGCATTATTCATGATAGGCGAGATATGGAAGAAACCTAAGTAGCCATCTACAGATGAATGGATAAAGATGTGATTAGATAGATGGACAGATCTTAAGAAATAAATAAAATGATTATATTACACGACTTAGGGACTAAACAACAAGGACAACATATATATATATCTTATTTGTTGTCCTTGTTGTTTAGTCCCTAAGTTGTGTATGAGTCTTTTGTAACCCCATGGACTGTAGCCCAGCAGGCTCCTCTGTTCATGGGATTTCCCAGACAAGAATACTGAAGAGCATTGCCATTTCCTTCTCTAAGGAATCTTCCCAACCTAGGGGTCAGACCCACATCTGCTGCGCAACTTCTGAATGGCAGATTCTTTACTGCTGAGACACCTATATATATTAATCAGTCATTTAAAAAAGACGTGAAATCCTCTGTGACAACTTGCATGAACCTTGAATACATTATGCCATGTGAAATAAGTTAGAAAGACAAATACCATATGATTTCACTCAGATGTGGACTCTAAACAAATGAATGAACAAAATAAAATGAAAACTAACACAGAGATACAGAGCAGATTATTGGTTACCACAGGAGAGAACTAGGGAGTAGTGGAAATGGGTGAAGAAAGTCAACTGTATGGTGATGGATATTGTCTAGACATGCGGTGTGATGACATTGTAGTATATACAAAGGTTGAGTTATAATGCTGCACACTTGAAAATTATATAATAAAAAATATTTCAGATTAAAAGGTCTGCATTAACAGTTGAAGAGTGATATTAACATTGTATTTTTAGATAACAAAGAGAAAAATGCAAAACAGTATATGCATTGTGTTAACTTTTATTTTAAATAACTATTTTAGCAAGAGTAAGCAGAAGAATGACAAATTAGAAGTCATGAAATTGAATATCTGAGGTTTATTGACAATTAAGTGTGAAAGATAATGAGGTGAAATAGTTTCTGATTTGATATCACTATCAATTTGCATATTCTAACACATACAAATTAACAAAGAATGGAAAAGAAAATTTGAAAGGAATGCAGAAAAACAAATGAAACAAGAATATATCAACATGATAACATGGAGTGAAGGAAGCATAAATTAATACAAGTAATATTGACATGTATTGTCAGTCTAGTGAAGTCACTCAGTCGTGTCTGACTCTTTGCATCCCTATGGACTATAGCCTACCAGGCTCCCCCATCCAAGGGATTTTCTAGACACGAATACTGGAGTGGGTTGCCATTTCCTTCTCCAGGGAATCTTCCTGACCCAGGGATCAGACCCATCTCTCCCGTATAGCAGGCAGACACTTTACCATCTGAGCCACCGGTCTACAGACATAAAAAAGATATACAAATATGTTTTCATCTATATTTGTTCTGGTATAGTGATACTGAAGTAATACTTTTGAAACTATTTTTAACAAATGAGTAAATATATTAATATTTTCTAGGAAAAAATTTCTCATTGTGGGAGAAGAGGAAAATACATATGTAATAACAGAAGTTTAGATTGAAATCAGAAGTATCAGAATAAACTCATAACTTAATAAAACAAAATAGTACTAGTATATACATAACTATATGTTATTATGTATGTATATGTGCAAGTAACAGATATGTGCCTACATATGTGATTCATATATTAATATATATGTATGAAATGTCAAAATAACACATAAGGCAACTTGAGGCTTCCACTCTCTTAATTGTAAAAAATTTGAAATTATATGAGTAATAGCATTTTATTTTAAAGTTTTAATAAAAAATCTATTTGTCTGTATTTAGATTAAAAAGATCTGCATATGGATATACAACTGTAAACTTTTTTAAACCGTATAAGAAAAAAAGAATTAATCTCTATTTTATCAGTGCTCAAATTAGTGTGTAATTGAACTCTGACTTCTCTCAGAAGGCAAATGATATCACACATGAAGTGTGTGAAATCACTTCATGTAAGTGTTCTGTGATTAAAACAGGAAGGTCACATATATGCTCAAATCTCATTTTGGTAGTTTTTGTACCAGACTCATTTCAACATAAAATCAGGTATCTTGAGAACAGCTATATTTTCACACTTTATCCACACTGATTAATGTAAGTTTGCTTCCTGAAGAAATGCACAGATTGCCTTTCACTGAACTTTGTCATTCTCTGTCTCTGTAAATTCAGTTTATCTGAAGTCTTCTTTGTTATGTTATCTGTTCTCATGTACCTGAGCAGGTCTGAAAGTTCAGGGCATTAGATTTAAGATGTCAAATGACTTTTTAAAGAAAATGTTCATTGAAATCGGTTTTTAGGGTGTGAAATTGTAACTTTGAAGATCATTTTAATTCCCCACCAACAGTCTAGGAAACGTACTCCTGTTGAGGCTTGGGGCTCCATCTTCCAGTGCACTACTGATTCCCTGAAGGAGGGCATGGTGAGAAGTGCATCTCCTTTTCTCTTTTGATTGTAAGAATGCTTTATATATATTTTCTCACTGAATATTGGAGTTGGGACATCCATAATTCACACACCATGATTTTTCTCAATAAGTTTGTAAGGTGAAATATTCTTGTTAGTTAAATGTTCTTAAGGCAAAATTTTCAAAGAACTTTGAAATTCTAGTTAGCTTTACTAGAGGCAAAAGTCTTTTAGAAGAAAGAGCTTGTCTTCTCATTCCTGGGTCAGAAGTGCTGCAGTAAATATAGCAAAGACATCTTATGTGTAAATACCGCTATCCATCAATTCTAGTTATAAATTGTTGAGCCTATTTACATAGAAGCTAAAAGTTTACTAATAGAAGATCAACTACATTTCCCTTTTCTCTGCAGACTCTTTCTGAACTATTGTTTTTATTCTACTCTCTATTTATTTGTGCCTCTTCCTATAGATTATACTTTTGCCTTTTAATTGCATCAAATACCTAATCTCTAGTGTTTATTTTTAAATATTTATTTTTAAAGAAATTATTCCACAATTGTTTTCATGGATGAAAATTGATAAGATGTTTAATACATGTTCTAATGTATGTTAATGCAGTTAAGTTTGGGAAACCAGTCAAGAATATCATGAGCTTTCTTCTGATTTTGTATCCAGCCTCACAATGATTATATTAAGTATTTTATTTTACTATAGCAAGAGCTTACCCAGTAAAATGTAGAAATATACTATAAAATGAGGTTAGAATTATAATGTTAAATTTGTCTAATATAGGGTTTTCTCTTTAATGGTTATGATACAGGTTTTAAAAATGCTAATAATTAAATTTGTCTAAAATAATTTATACTATTCCAGAGTAAACTTTATTGGGCTTCCCTGATAGCTCAGTTGGTAAAGAATCTGCCTGCAATGCAGGAGACCCTGGTTCGATTGCTGGGTTCGGAAGATCTGCTGCAGAAGGGTTAGGCAACCCACTCTGGTATTTTATTATCCTAATGTAAATATATTTTCAAGTTTGTATTTATTTATTGCGTGTATTTTCAGAGAAGGCAATGGCTGCCTACTACAGTACTCTTGCCTGGAAAATCCCATGGATGGAGGAGCCTGATGGGCTGCAGTCTGTGAGGTCGCACAGAGTCGGACACGACTGAAGTGACTTAGCAGCAGCAGCAGTGCATGTATTTTAAGTTATATTTTGGTATGAATTTACCTCCTGTTCAAGAAATGTCCTCCTATAAGGTTCTTCCTGTCACAGAGTCTAAGAGCTGTTTCACTTATTGGATTTTTAGTGATTTAAAACAGAAGTGACAAAGAGGAAAAGTATAGAAATTTGAAATCTAGAAAATGAAAGAAAGTGTTGAATGTTAAAAAAATTCAATTTATCCATATAATGAAGGTCATGTGTGTGTTTGTTGGTCATTCGTGTCTGGCTGCTTGAGATGCCATGGACTTAGCACTCTAGGATCTCTAGGATCAATTGTGCATGGAATTCTTTAAGCAAGAACACTGGAGTGGGTTGTCATTACATTCTCTGGAAGATTTTTTTGACCCAAGGATCAAACTCAGGCCTCCTACATTGCATGCAAATTATTTTCTGCCTGAGCCACCAGAAAAGCCCCAATAAAAGTCTTGGGGTAAGAGAAACATAAAAGTTTGGAGTTGGGAAATTATGTTGGCCTTAAAGGGGGCAAGCACTGGGATTTGAGACATTTGTGATCAGAGGGGAAGAAGTGAAGATAGTGCACTTTCATACAGGACAGTAGTGAAATTTTTCACAATTTCAGAGAAATATTGGGTTGATCAAAAAGTTCACTCAGGTTTTTCCTTAAGATGTTTTGAGAAACCCAAATGAACTTTTTGGCCAACACAATATAAACGAAGAACTTGAGATGTTTAAAAATAACTGCAATGAGAATAGTGTTTTTGATGTTATTAAACTAATTTGTATCCATTTCTTTTTAAAGCAGATTCAACCCAGTGACCCCCACCTTAAATACAAATCATATGCTTTCTGCATAAGATTTGTATAGCTCTAGATATTGTAAATATTTTTGGCAGGAGAAAGAATTTGTCAAAACAATTTACTGCCTATTTGACTTGTGAAATATTATACCTGGAAGACTGAAATTGGAACCTCTGAAAGTATAAAGAATTTTCCAATTTTACCTAGGAATATCTCCTATGAACCATCTTATACCATTATTAAATATTATCATATCATCACTGAATATTAAAAAAAAAAACAATCTGTTTGGACCCAGTTATGATCGAAAGAAGAAAGTGATGTGATGTGATGCAAAAGACCATGTTCACATATTGTCATGTTCCCATACCTTTCTTGTGATTTCTCCTTATCACTAAGTATATTAATGAATTAAATAGGTTAATGGACAGTGGTAAAGACTGCCCGTCAATGCAGGTGATGGAGGTTCGATCCCTCGGTGGAGAAGATCTCCTGGAGAAGGAAATCACATGACAACCCGTTCCAGTATTCTTGCCTCGAAACTTCCATGGACAGAGGAACTTGGTGGACTGCAGTCCAAGGGATCACTGACATGACTGAGTGACTAGGCACACAGGTTAATGGAAGGCAGTATCTTTATCTAAATAGAGAGAATTCTGCTTGATAACAGATAGATGTGTGCATGTGTGTGCGTGTATGCGTGTGTGAGTATATCAATGTGTATCTCTGTTTGCTTACTTGAATCAATTGATTTGGCCATCCCTGAGACTTTCTCACCTATGTTCTTATATTATTGTTTAATCTGGGAAATAATAAGCATTACTTCTATAAATATTCCTCTTCTGCTTTTTTTTTCTTGAAACTTTATCTAGTGTGACCAGCAGTCCCAGTCCTGTAGGGAGTTACAGATATTATAGAGAAATCTAATATGTCAGTGATGAAGAAGAAATGTCAAATTTTCCAGAGTGATAAATGCCTATCACCTAAAGAGAAGCATGAGGAATGAAAACAATCATGTTGAAAGCAAAGACAAAATAGAATAATGTTCGCAATATATTGAAGAAAGAAAAATTAAATTTAGACTTACTTATGTAGTAAAGTACTCACTTAAATACGATGGTAAAAATAATTTTTCAAATTAAAAGAAATATTTAGAAAATTTACATAAAAGTTCTTTTCTGAGTGGACTTCAGAGGAATTATTTAAGCAACACCAGAAATAAATCTGGGAAAAATTAATGCTATATGAGAAGTAAAAGAAAGTAAATTACCTAAGACAAGTGTATCTTTACCTTCATAAGATTTATCAGAGAAAGTGAAAGGATGAGAGAGGAAAAAGAGGAAAAATTTATCGATAAAATTAGAAATTCTAGAGGATACTAATGATTGACAATTGCCTGAGAGTGGAAGCAAATAAAGTATGTGCTAAAAAAAAGTATGCTTTCTTATTTGATGGGTTAATATAGTTAAAAGGTATTTTAGGAAAATAGACAAAGCGATTAGTAGTTTGCATGTAAGACAATGCTAGTCTGGACTTCTTGTTTAATGAGCTATTATTATACCACTTTGAAGTTGTAAAGATTCACATGTAGGTTTTTGTCCACTGGAGATATAAATAATTTCTTTTTGGTAAAACAAATATCACAAAACCTTATGATTTATAGTTTTACAAACCTTGTTTTATAAATAAGAATCTCATACAATGATCAAACTTTCAAAAAGTGATGGCTAATGCTTCACTTTGCTTTCTAAATATTGTGCAAAATTTCTTCTTTGACCAATTCTAACCCAGATATAGTAGGGAAGAAGAGTCTGTGGAATATCTTTTTGACCTATGTAGGTTAATACTTGGAAGAAGGAAATGGCAACTCACTTCAGTATTCTTGCCTAGAGAATCTCATGGACAGAGGAGCCTGGTGGGCTGCTGTCCATGGGGTCACACAGAGTTGGACACAACTGAAGCGACTTAGCAGGCATGCATGCATTGGAGAAGGAAATGGCAATCCACTCCAGTGTTCTTGCCTGGAGAATCCCAGGGACGGAGCCTGATGGGCTGCCATCGATGGGGTCACACAGAATCGGACATGACTGAAGTGACTTAGCAGCAGCAGCAGCAAGTTAATACTATCAGAGCAGTAAATAACTTCACATTATTCTTAAAACAAACAAACAAACAGATTTTATTCTCCATTTTCAATGCTCATATAAGCCTGTTCATTTCAATTTAATTTCTGGAGTACCCATAATTAATATTTAAATATGTTTCCCAGTTGACACAGTGATGAATCCACCTGCTAATGCAAGAGACACAAGAGACTGCAGTTCAATCCCTGGGTGAGGAAGATCACCTGGTGTAAGAGATGGGCAGCCCACTCCAGCATCCTTGCCTGGAGAATTCATTCCATGGACAGGGGAGCCTGGCAGGTTATAATCCATGGGGTCGCAAAGAGTCAGAAACAACTGAAGCGACTTAGCATACACACACAATGTTTAAATACAGAGCCTCATTACTATTTATTAATTTAAAGCATATTCTAACAAATGCCCTGTACACTTTGAAGGGATTTATATCATAGACACCATTGGCTTTATTCAGCTGAATATTCAGTTTATCATGATTACCTGCTTCATTAGCCAGATAGTGAATGAATAGCAAGTTTTGTGCATCAAACACAACAGTCAGTTATTAACATCATGACTCATTCAGGAAACATAAAGTAAACTGCAAGATATCAATTCTTTCTCATAAGAATGACTATAATCAAAAAGACATACTGTAACACGTGTTGACAAAAATGTGAAGAAACCAAAATCCTTATACATCACTAACAAAAGTATAAAATTCTGTGACTAGTACGCAAAACAGTTTAGCAGTTACTCCAAAAGCTAAAGTAAAGCTAGAATGGATCTAGCAATTCCATTCTTAGGTATCTGTCAAAGACCAACAAAAACACTTGTCTACAAAAAGACTTTCATGTCAATGTTTATAGAAGCATTAATATTCCCAGTAGGGAAAATGAGTAAGCAATTTAATGTCTATCAACTTGTTTATGGTTAAGCAACATGATATTCCAAAGCAAGGAACATTATTAAGAAAAAAAAAAAAAGTATTGACATAAGCTGCCTCATGGATGAACCTCAAAACGTGTGATAGTAAAAGAGTTGCATGGGACCACATATTCTGTAAATCCACTTACGGGAAATGTTCACAAAAGGCAAGAAAGAGACATAAAACAGATCAGTGGTTTCATGGATGTGGGATGGAAGCAAGAATTAATAGTACAGGAATAAGATGAACGAAAATATGCTGAAATTGTCTTAATTTGATGATGTAATCACTCAGGAAAGTTACCAAAAATTCTTGAATTGTCCACAAGAAATGCTTAATAGTATAATCTTTAAAATACATCTCAGCAAAGTTGTTAAAAAAAAAAAAGATTATGCCTAGAATATTTTCATGTTGTGTTTCATTTTCTTCTCAACAACAGCTTCCTCAAGATGGAAATATTAAAGTTTTGAAGAAAAATAAATACATTGCTATAATCACCATGCATTATTATACCTAAGTAATTTGTTACACTATTTACAGATTAACAAGAAAATATCACTGTATTTACATTTAAATGAAAACAAATCCAAGCCCCTCCAACAATAATTACAATATTATTATTAAACATTGGTGAATTTTATTGTATGTAAATTATCTTTATAAACTTTATGTAAAAATGCCAAAGAAAACCATCTGCTACTAACAGAGTATACAAAAGTATAACAGAAATAAACAAGGAAAAAGTAGATAACTCAGAGGAAAATAAGCAAAAATTATGAACAGATAGATCACAGATAGAAAACACTGAATAGTTAACAAGTATGTGAAAGTACACTCAATATGGCCAAATATCAAGGAAATGAAATTTAAAACAACAATAAAATTAAAGTTTATATGGATCAGATTGTCCAAATTAAATAAAATTTGCTATGTGAACATGTGAAGTGTTAACAAAAATAAAGAAAAGGGAACTTTCATTTTCTGAGGATTATGCATAACTTAGAATAGTCCTTATATAAAGTAATTAAAAATAACTTACATAAATTATTAATTTATATAAGAAGAACATGGAGAAGGAAATGGCAACCTGCTGAGGTATGCTTACCTGGGAAATCCCATGNAGAGGCCAAAAGTCCATTCTATATGTCTGTGTCTCTTTTGTTGTCTCACATACAGGGTCATCATTACTGTCTTTCTAAATTCCATATATATGTGTTAGTTTACTGTATTGGTGTTTTTCTTTCTGGCTTACTTCACTCTGTATAATAGGCTCCAGTTTCATCCATCTCATTAGGACTGATTCAAATGTTTTCTTTTTAATGGCTGAGTAATACTCCATTGTGTATATGTACCACAAAATTCTTTTGAATGAGTGTTTTTGTTTTCTTTGGGTAAATACCCAGAAGTGAAATTGCTGGGTATGGCAGTTCTAGGTTTGATATTTTTAGGAACGTCCATACTGTTTTCCATTGAGAAGGCAATAGCACCCGACTCCAGTACTCTTGCCTGGAAAATACCATGGATGGAGGAGCCTGGTAGGCTGCAGTCCATGGGTTCGCAAAGAATCAGACACAACTGAGCAACTTCACTTTGACTTTTCACTTTCATGCACTGGAGAAGGAAATGGCAACCCACTCCAGTATTCTTGCCTAGAGAATCCCAGGGATGGGGGAGCCTGGTGGGCTGCCGTCTATGGGGTTGCACAGAGTTGGACATGACTGAAGCGACTTAGCAGCAGCAGCAGTAGCAGCAGCATACTGTTTTCCATAGTGTCTGNTGGAGGAGCCTGGTAGGCTGCAGTCCATGGGTTCGCAAAGAATCAGACACAACTGAGCAACTTCACTTTGACTTTTCACTTTCATGCACTGGAGAAGGAAATGGCAACCCACTCCAGTATTCTTGCCTAGAGAATCCCAGGGATGGGGGAGCCTGGTGGGCTGCCGTCTATGGGGTTGCACAGAGTTGGACATGACTGAAGCGACTTAGCAGCAGCAGCAGTAGCAGCAGCATACTGTTTTCCATAGTGTCTGCACCAGTTTACAGTCCCAGTTACAGGAGGCTATGCCTTATTTATTAATTTGTTATTTCTTCCCAAGTGTCTAACAGTGTCTGACACTAGTAGGTGCTTGGTAAATGTTTGTAGAATGAATATACAAATGAGTTATGCACACACAAACATCAAGATGATGAGGAAAAGGCAGGAATGTAAAGGAATCGAGCAGAATGTAATCAAATTAATTCTGTCTTGGACAACAGAAGAAAGTCTGCCCAGTAACCTGTAGCTACCAAAGGTGAAGAGAAGATTTTTCACATTGACAAGATGTAGCTACATGAAAAGTTTAAAGCATAGGCTTTGAACAGATATGATTAAGACTCAGCATGAGTCAAGTGGCTGTGTCTGTAACAGCACCCACATGTCTGTATAAATAGGTCAATAGACAAGAACTGACAGAGTAATCACAAGATATGCCCCTAATGTCTTTTTTCAGGATTTTGAGTCCTGAAACACATATCTTAGACTATTTAAGAATACTTGGGGAAAGGTGATTTAAATGAGCACAGTAAACAGTAACAGCTAGTTGTTACCACCAATCAAGTGGGCCATGTTGTCAGAGCCTCAGATTTGGGAAAACAAGTCGTGGTGTCAGCCAACTCTACATCAGAAACCAGGGTCTGTTCTTTTATCACCATGTGTACTGTCAGTAGCTGTCTGAAGTCTTCCTGTTAGTCCTGGGCTAGGTCACCCACCACTGACAGGAGGAGGGAGCTGAGAGGTAGGCTGGGGCCAGAGGTATAGCCAGGGTAAGAATCATCTCCATTTTATCTTCCAACATAAATTAGCTCTGTGCCTCTCCTCTGTCCTTATCCCCTTTCCTTTCACTTAACGCTAGATAATTAAAATTGACTGTGGAAGTTAGCTTCATTGAAATTAAGGACTAGGGTTAAGATAGGGGATTCATTAATTTAAAAAGATTGATTAAAGCAGCACTGTTCTTTGGCCTTTGTCAGATGTTTTAAGAGCTTGGGGTAACTACTGTTAAGTAGTTAAGATAAATCCAAATTTTTTTTTTTTAAAGCTGTGTACCATAATAAATATTTATCACTAAGAGTATTTTAAAATATTTTTAAACTTTTACTGGTATATTGCTTAACTCAGCATCTGTAAAGTATTATCATTTAAACACGAACAACAAAACATGTCATCAATGTAAGAAGGAATGTAAATGTCTTTTTGCTGTTCAGCCCCTAGGTTATATCCAGCTCTTTGCAACCCCATGGACTCCTGCATACCAGGCTCCTCTGTCCTCCACTATCTTCCAGAGTTTGCTCAGATTCATGTCCATTGAGTCAGTGATGCCTTCTAACCATCTCATCCTCTGCTGCCCTCTTCTTTTGCCTTCAGTCTTTACCAGCATCAGGGTCTTTTCCAGTAACTTGGTTCTTTGTATCAGGTGGCCAGAGTATTGAAGCTTCAGCTTCAGCATCAGTCCTTCCAATGACTATTTAGGATTGATTTCCTTTAGGATTGACTGGCTTGATCTTGTCCAAGGGACACTCAAGTCTTCTCTAGAGTTTGAAAGCATTAATTCTTTGGCATTCAGCATTCTTTATGGTCCATTCGTACATGACTACTGGAAAAACCATAGCTTGGCCTGTATGGACCTTTGTTGGCAAAATGATGTCTCTGCTTTTTAATGTGCTACCTAGGTTTATCATAGCTTTCCTTCCAAAGAGCAAGCGTCTTTTAATTTCATGGCTGCCAGTCACTGTCCGAAGTTATTTTGAAGCCCAAGAAAATAAAATCTGTCACTGCTTCCATTTTTTTCTCATTTATTTGCCATGAAGTGATGGGACTGGATGCCATGATCTTAGCTTTTTTAATGTTAAGTTTCAAGCTAGCATTTTCACTCTCCTCTTTCACTCTCATCAAGAGATTCTTTAGTTCCCCTTCACTTTCTGCTATTGGGGTGGTTTTATTATCTGCATATCTGAGGTTGTTGATATTTCTTCTGGCAATCTTGATTCCAGGTTGTGAGTCATCCAGCCTGGCATGGTGTACTTTAAATAGAAGCTAAATAAGCAGAGTGACAGTAGACAGCTTTGTCATACTCCTTTCTCAGTTTTGAGTCAGTCAGTTGTTCCATTGTTGTTTCTTGACCCCCTTATAGGTTTCTCAGGAGACAGGTAAGGTAGTCTGGTATTCCTGTCTCTCTAAGAATTTTCCAGTTTGTTATGATCCACACAGGTTAATGGATGAAGCAGAAGTACATGTTTTTCTGGAACTCCTTTGCTTTCTTTGTGATCCAGTGAATGTTGGCATTTGATCTCTGGTAGCTTGCACATCTAGAAGATTTTAGTTCATATACTGCTGATGCCTAGCTTGAACGATTTTGAGCATTACCTTGCCTGCATGCAAAATGAGCACAATTGTACAGTAGTCTGAGCATTCTTTGGCATTGCCCTTATTTGGGATTGGAATGAAAACTGACCTTTTCCAGTCCTGTGGCCACTGCTGAGTTTTCCGATTTGCCGACATAACGATGCAGCACGTTCACAGCGTCATCTGGTTTAGGATTTTACATAGCTCAGGTAGAATTCTGCCACCTCTGTTAGTTTTGTTTGAGTAATGCTTCCTATGGCCCACTTGATTTCACACTCTAGGATGTCNCGATTTGCCGACATAACGATGCAGCACGTTCACAGCGTCATCTGGTTTAGGATTTTACATAGCTCAGGTAGAATTCTGCCACCTCTGTTAGTTTTGTTTGAGTAATGCTTCCTATGGCCCACTTGATTTCACACTCTAGGATGTCTGGCTCTAGGTGAGTGACCACACCATAGTGGTTATCCCACTTTTTTGTATAGTTATCCCTTTTCTGTATAGTTCTTTTGTGCTTTCTTGCCACCTCTTCTTAATTTCTTCTACTTCTGTTAGGTCCTCATCATTTCTGTCCTTTATCATGCCCATCCATACATGAAATAGTCCCATGATGTCTCCAGTTTTCTCAAAGAGATCTCTAGACTTTCCCACTCTATTTTTTCCTCTCCTTCTTTGCATTGTTCCTTTAAGAAGGCCTTCTTGTCTCTCCTTGCTATTCTCTGGAACTGTGCATTCATTTGGGTATATCTTTCCCTTTCTCCTTTGCCTTTTGTTTCTCTTCTTTCCTCAGCTATTTTTAAAGCCTAGTCAGACAACCACTTTGCCTTCTTCCTTTTTTTTCCTTTGGGATGATTTTGGTCACTGCCTCCTATACAGTGTTATGAACCTCCATCCATAGTTCTTTAGGCACTCAGTCTACCAGATGTAATCCCTTGAATCTATTTGTAACCTCCACTGTATAATCATAAGGGATTTGATTTAGGTCATACCTGAATGCCTTAGTCATTTTCCGTACTTTCTTCAATTGAAGCCTGAATTTTGCAATAAGGAGCTCATGCTCTGAGCCACAGTCAGATCCAAGTCTTGTTTATGCTGACTGTATAGAGCTTCTTCATATTTGGCTGCAAAGAACATAGTCAATCTGATTTCAGTGTTGGCCATCTGGTAATGTCCATGTGTAGAGTCATCTCTTGGGTTGTTGGAAATTGCTATTTGCTTTGACCAGTGCATTCTCTTGACAGGACTGTTAGCCCTTGCCCTGCTTCATTTTGTACACCACGGCCAAACTTGCTGCTGTTCCAGGTATCTCTTGACTTCCTGCTTTTGCATTCTAGTCCCCTGTGACGAAAAGGACATTTATTTTTGCTGTTACTTCTGGAAGATCTTGTAGGTCTTCATAGAACTGGGCAGCTTCAGCGTCTTTGGCATCTGTGGTTGGGCATAGGCTTGGATGACCATGATGTTGAATAGTGTGCCTTGGAAATGAACTGAGATCATTCTGTCATTTTTGAAATTGCTCCAAAGTACTGTATTTCCAACTCTTTTGTTGACTAGGATGGCTGCTCCCTTTCTTCTAAGGATTTTTGCCCAGAGTAGTAGATATAATGGTCACCTGAATTAAATTCGCCCATTCCCATCCATTTTAGTTCCCTGCTTTCTAAGATGTCATTTTTGTACTAAGTCTTTAAAATATGGTGTGTTATTTCACATTTACAGAAAATTTTTAAATTTCCACTAGTAGATTTCAGGTGCTCAATAGTCACAAGTTGCCAATGGCTACTGTACTGATCAGAAAAGTTTTAGGTAATTTTGTTGACACCCTTTTCAAAGTCACCAATATATAGGTTTTCTCTGGGAATCTCTGTTATACCAGTTGGTCCACTGTAATTCTTGTTTTTTACATTTTTTTATTGGAGTTCAGTTGCTTTACAATCTTGTGTTAGTTTCTACTGTAGAGCACAGTGAATCAGTGATATGTACACATATATTTCCTCTTTCGGGGAGCTTCCTCTAATTTAGGTCACCACAGACCACTGAGGAGAGTGTGCTGAGCCGTACAGTGGACTCTCATTAATTATCTATTTTATACACAGGATCAATAGTGTATGTATGTCAGTCCCAATCTCCCAGTTCATCCCATCACCCTCCACTCCTTCCTCGGTGTCCATACATTTGCTCTCTACATCTGTGTCTCTATTTCTGTTTTGCAAATAAGATCATCTGTACCATTGTTTTAGATTCCACATATATGCATTAACATATATGATATTTGTTCTTCTGACCTACTTCACTCAATATGATAGTCTCTAGGTCCATCAATATCTTTATGTATGATCCAATTTTGTTCCTTTTCATGGCTGAGTAATAGTCCATTGCATATATGTACCACATTTTCTTTATCCATTCCTCTGTTGATGGACATTTAGGTTGCTTTTTTTCCCCTTAAAGAAAGTAAATTTATCATTTGGACGGCAAGTTATATGGTCAGCCCGCCTGCTTCCATCCTGTCAAGCCCAGTGGTCGCTCCAGTGCCATCATCATACTCTGCTTTGTGTCACTTTTGAGTCAAGACATCACTGGTCATTACTCCTCAATCTTTTTGGTGATTCTGGGGTCTTACCTTCAATTGGTGAAGTGTTCCAGGGCTCAGGGCCTCTTCACTTTGGTCCTAGATCCTTTCCCCTACACATTCTTCCCCAAAGAGATGAAACATCTGTTTTTAAAAGAAAGAGAAACCTTATGAAGAGATTCCTTCCCCTTGAGACCTATCTAGGACTTCTGAACCAGGAGATGAAAACAACCAGAGAAAGTGATCAGTGGCCATACAGAACAGCGTTCTTATTAGATTTGGTGAACGCATTGATCCTAGAGGAGGCTAGATGGATCTTATTAGCTCGGTGAGTGTCCTCTGCTCTCATCTCTCTGGGAATCCCTGCCAAAGTGGCATCTTTGGTAGAATTCCCAAAGAGAGGAGAGTTCATTGTTGATCAGGGTGTTTGATTCCTACCGGAATCTAGCACAGCTCTGCTAGATTCTCCAAAGCTGCTCTTGAACGGTGTCAAGTACTTGGTCCAGCTCACTAGTCTGTCACCCAATTGTGGATGCCATTGGGTCTGAGAACCACAGACAATATGGAGAAATCTTTACCCACCAGATCAGGAGGAGAATCCAGGTGAAGCTTGACATGGCTGTCTTAGAATTTCCCCTAAGAGATGGATATGTTTCTGTTGTATGTTAAACACAGGAACTGCATCTTTCTTTTCATTTCACATGTTCCTCTTCATTTTGGAGCACTATTTCATAAACTCACTGCCCAGTTATGTTGGAGGGAAATGGGATTTATATGTGGTAATATCACAGGATTTCTTTGACCACAGGAAAGCACAAGTGTGGATCCAGAGGCCCGGCCTGCATGCAAGAGGGGCCTGTAACTTTCCTTACCTTTATTGTGTCCTAGGGATCTTCCTTCCAATTCCTCATTTAATTCACATCAAATCAATTATAAAGAGCAAATGTTTCTGAATGCTGAGGGAGAATATGATTAATGATTATTAACTACAGAGACATTGTTGCTGAATTGCTGTCTCCCAAGTGTACCGTTTTAAATGGCAAGAGCCTCCCTGAAAGCAATAACCAGCATTTCCTTAATGAAAAGCCAATGTTTCAGTAAAGGATTCGCTGTGTTTCTGTAGCAGCTGCTCTATTCAGCCCAAAACAATGAATCTGAAATAGTTGAGTGATTGAAACTTTTAATTAAACCGTGTTCTCTCTGGGCATCTCCACGTCAAGCCTGCCTCTCCTCTGCCTTTCAGCGGAGCACTATCTCAGCAGCAGCAACTACATGGACTGCACTTCCTCGCTGACAGGAAGCAATGGCTGTAACCTGAGCAGCTCTTTCAAAGGCTCTGACCTCCCTGAGCTCTTCAGCAAACTGGGCCTGGGCAAATACACAGATGTCTTCCAGCAACAAGAGGTCAGTCAGATTTTACTTTCCCAGGTGTCTTTGCCTTGGTTGTATACATGATGACTTCTAGAGGGAAATCCCTCATTGACCCATCACTGTGCTTTCACTGAGCATTTATTCAAGTCTCATAGCTTGTTTTTGCCAAGAAAATTGTCGTTTCTTGTTTATTTAGTGCAACTGGTAAACACAGGGTGGCAGAAATATAGGAAATTGTGCTTGCAAAAACACACATAGCCATCCTTCACCAGTTTTAGCTAAAAGACCTAATGAGTGTTGTGATTCACATTAACTTTTGATTCATACTTTCCTGAAGGTTGGCACCAACTCTGTATTTAAGAAGATTTTATTCTTTCATCATTGTTATCTTTATTTGTGGCACTTAAAAGTTAACAGCATCATAGTTATTTTTTGACACCATACTAATTATATTACTGAAGATTGTTCTCATAGAATATAATGTGCTTTTTATATATGTTAACTTATTAATTTACTGTTTGGGTTTTGTCTGAACTGAGACAGAACGAAGATGTCTTCTGAAACCTCCCTACCATGGATTTTGGTCAAACTGATCAGCATGGCCATGAGGCACTGGCATAAGGAGAAGACCCCCTACGCGTGGTTCTTTCTAATCATGTTGTCATATTATCAAGGCACCAGAAACTATTCAGAGAATGGTTCTCTAAATTTATCCATTTTCCAAATCCCAATATCATCCAAGTTTCATGCTAGTTGGCTTTACTTCATGGGAAGAGTACATGCCAGTAATTCCCTGGCATGCATTAGTCAATAAAGAATCTACGATTTTTATTAGGCACTTTATAGCATAAATTTAATGTACTGTCCATAATTTAAGTTTAATTGCTGAACTTTTTTGTTCTTTTCACACCCCCCAAAATGTTGTCATGTGTATTTTGGACTTTAGGACAACTATTTTGTTTCCTTTTTTCTGAATTAGTATTCATTTAACCAAAGATTTTCTAAGTTGAATAACACGTTCATATTCTGTGCACTAAAGAACTGCATTTATTTACTTAGTCTTGCTGGTTAGATGCAGGTGGCTAGTTGAGAAGCTCATAGCTGAGGAGTTTTAACTTGTTCATGCACATAGGGTTTTAGAAATAAGTAACTAGATGTTATTTGGTGATATACTGGGTTTGTTTTTAATCTGTATTTCCTATTTGAAGATGCACAGAAATTAATTTAATATGGGTGCTTGTTATCTAGTTACTTCAAAAAGGAAGAAAACATGAAAATATAAAGTCATACTGGCAAACCGCAACCTGCAGACCTGCTGCCTAATTTTGTAAATAAAATTTTGTTGGAACACAGCCATACCAACTCAGTTACCTCATATTGCCCATGATAGTGTTTGAGCTAAATCAGTGGAGTTTGAGTACTTGCAACAGAGAGAATATTGGCCCGGTGAGCCTAAACTAGTTATTCTCTGGCCCTTTAAAAAGAGTTTGAGGATCCCTGAAATAGTCTCCACTAGATAGAATTGCTAAAAAACAAACAAACAAACAAAAAAAAACAAAAAAACACGTATCTCCAGACCTGTTACAAATGATAAATGAAAGGGATTTTTAAGATCTGAATGTAACTTTCAAAATCAAAACAGAAAATTTCAAANATAGTCTCCACTAGATAGAATTGCTAAAAAACAAACAAACAAACAAAAAAAAACAAAAAAACACGTATCTCCAGACCTGTTACAAATGATAAATGAAAGGGATTTTTAAGATCTGAATGTAACTTTCAAAATCAAAACAGAAAATTTCAAATTAATTGCTATATAATTTGAATAAAAGGTGTATTTTACTATTTTCAGCTGTGTTGAAATTTGGTGCTGTTCTCTTCATATAGGATATTTTCTCATATACAGATAAGACTTGGAACAGGAATCTCCATTACGTAACTGTGTGAGATTTAATATATTGTAAGCAGGATGAAGATTAGCAACTTTCACAGATGATATGTCTGAATACATTATTGCTAACCATAGCTGCTGACTGTTTGACCCCTTTGGTGAGCACACTGCATTGTATCTAGGATCATGTTTAATGCCCTGAACAACCCTGTGAGGTATCATCAACCCTGAATGCTCACAGCTAGTAATTGCGGAATCAGAACTTGAACCCAGGCCTCTCTGGCTTCAGAGCCCATTGCCTTTCTGTCCCTCCAGTGGTTTTCAAGGCAGGATGGGATTATTGGGGTGGCTCCCTCCATACATTTTTGCTGATGCCAGGAAGTACAATTATACTGTCTCTTGGAATACTTCATATATGCCACTCTCAGAGATGGTTAGCTGGACTGAGCCAAGGGAATCATGGGTCTGAGTTACAATGTGAATTCTGCTCTCATTTTTATATAGAGCACAATTAGAGATATGCTATATGGTATTATTCAGTCCCTTTTAATGGAGATATACTTACCTGAGTCAGAATCTAAAACTAAGAAATATTTTCTCTCTTCTGGACGGGTATATATTCTTTATCAGATCACGAAAAACCATGCCATCTCTTTTCCCCTTTTTGCTTTGGCTNTGGTATTATTCAGTCCCTTTTAATGGAGATATACTTACCTGAGTCAGAATCTAAAACTAAGAAATATTTTCTCTCTTCTGGACGGGTATATATTCTTTATCAGATCACGAAAAACCATGCCATCTCTTTTCCCCTTTTTGCTTTGGCTTCCAGGATGCTAAGACCTAAGTTTGTTGCAGTAAGACTAAGTATACAAAGTCTTCTGCTAGAATCATCCATTTCATTTGACCACCTTTATGACTTAACTGTTGTCCCTTAGGTGTTTGTAACAGCATCATTGATCTTTGGAAGCAGGCAGAGCATAATAAGTATAGCAGTTAGTTGAACTTATACTGAGGAAGAACTAAGTACTTACTATATTGACCATAGATTTACTTGTTCACCCACAGATCGATCTTCAGACATTCCTTACTCTCACAGATCAGGATCTGAAGGAGCTGGGAATTACGACTTTTGGTGCCAGAAGGAAAATGCTGCTTGCAATCTCAGGTGAATATAACTGTTCTTCTTTGTATCTTAAAACCTGAAGACTCTCTGCCATGGTCTCAGCCAGTGGGGCTGGTTCTGCTTCCTACCTGGCAGCTTTGTGGTTGGGGTTTCAGAGTGTTTTTCCACTAACAGTGTAACAAATGCTGAGGATACCCCCACTCCTTCACCAAGGCACTGCCTGAAAACCTGCCTTGACAAGTGTCATCCCTGAAAACAGATCTCTTCTGAGAGATCTAACCAGAATTTCCCTTTGCAGAACATGGGGATGGAGGAGCAGTTTGAATCTCTGTGTTGCAGTTGTGTTAAGCGCTAATCATTGGGTTCATGAGAAATTATTCTGGATTGGCTCTCATTCATTCTTTAAATACATGTGTCCTTGTAGAGCAGCTGAGATCATTGCAGCAGAGAGGAAGAGAATGTTCTTCGGTACAGCTGGAACCTGGCAGTATTTCTTATCTTAATGCTTTTTAACTTTCCCCAAACTTTTAATAGAATTTGCGAGTCACAGAAGAGGGGTAGTATCCTGACAATAGTCTCAGAATGAAGGAAAATCTGAAGGTCTGTCTCCCAGACCACTGCCTTTGCTCATCTTTTGCGTGTATTAAGAAAATGCTATGTGTGTTTACTAGGTACCTCCCATGTGAAAGGAATGGCCAAGAGTCATCTGAGTGTAAGCCAAGAGTCATTACAGTGTACCTCTAAAAGGTGTTTAGGGAAATATGAGGAAGAAACTTGGGAGGCAACAAAATAAGGTTATGGAAGATTTTCTGATTAAGTTCACAAATGCCAATTTTATATGTGTGCTAGTCTCTCAAAAAGAGACAGCAAGGGCAGAAACCAAAAGTTAGGTGTGATGAGAAAATTATGTTGCTTTTTCAAAACATCAAATTTGCAGGCTATGCCTTTGAGGCCAGCAGTGGCATCCAACTGGTGAAAGTTCTTTATAAACAACATTTGCTAATCAAATCATCAAATGAAATTAAAAGCCTCAGTGCTTTTCCATTTTATTTTAGCAGCAGATTGCTTTTCCATTGGATTATAGAAGCAGATCAACCCCACCGACCTTCCCACAGGAAATCTTATATACAGACCTAATATCCGAAGCAGATATAAGGAGAGTAGTCTTGAAATGGGGTGGAAACTGAGCTACTGAGCAGCCTGGTAGGCCTCTCCATGGATAGAGCTCTGTACATACCAGTTTGAGAAGTCTCCTTGCCCGCTGTGTACCGAAGCAGCTGCACTGATGGAGCTCCATGGCGGCCACTGTTTTTCTTGTTCACTCGTAAAATTAGCTTGGTTATAGTGGAAGGAACACTGTTCACATAAGGAGGTCCAAGATTTGTCTGTCCAAGTCATGCACCCTTGGGTGAGTTTCCAGATCTCTTTTGATTTTTGTTTCTTCATGAAGATAGACTGGAGCATATGATCATGTCAGGTCACCTTCCACTTCTAAGATCTGTCCTTCCGTATGGTATATCATCAGACACAGTGAAGATAACCTACAATTTTAACAATATGTATCATTAGTAGGGTACTCCCCCTTGTTTTTTGTTTTTAATTATCTGTGGCAGTAGAATAGCTTTCAACTTGTTTACCTGAAAGCTAAGTTTCAGAAGGCTACTTCTGGACCCAAATTAACTTCATATATTTTTTATATTTCTTTCATTAATTTGAAAATGAAATTAATATACTACTTGGTACTTTATTAACTCAATTACCATGTCTATACTGTGGGACCGCATATCTAAATGTGGGGCCGCACATTTATACCGTAGAAGTGTATGTTTCAGAACTCTATACTTTTTCATTAGAGGTCTGTGGAACGTCTGTGACTGTATAATGAAAATTAAGTCATTTCTTTGTGCAGCAACCCAATTCCAACTGTAAAACTTCTAGCAACAAGCAGATGTCTCTAAATGTTTTCATAGATTCCAGGTAGATCATCAGTACTTTTACTCTGAAATACATTGGTGATGATTTTAGGTCGGTTTTGGTGCAGGGGGTGGGGGTGGGGTTAGGGTGCAAAACATGAGGGGTTTTCAGTTCTCATTTAAGAAAAATATTTTCTCTAGTCATCATCTTCAGTGTGGTTCTATTGAGGTTATATCCTGCTTCTACAGACTGCCTCTCTCAGTGGGGTTCACAGGTCCTCTTGCTTTTAAAGGGAATTAGAAACTTTGAATAAGATGCCTTATGAATGCTCTGTACAGCATGAAGTGTTTGATTATTTTAAGGGTGATTTTGGTGAGTGCATTTGTTTGAACCTGGTAAATCATTTTCTCTGTAAGGAGTAAGTTTTTGAGAAACCCTTCACTGAAAAGCTTCTTTTTCCAATTCAGTTCCTCTGATAACAGAGACATTCATTTAAAGTCTCAGGACACTTCACTTCTAGATAGACGCAGGGTGGCAGGGCGGCCTTAGCATTTGTCTTGTGGTTACATAGGTTGGCTAGATACAGAGTTTGCTCAAATTACTTTTTAAAATTTTTGTAGATTTTTAACTTATAATTGAGCTGTTCCTTCAGTATCAGGTTTTGGTTTGCTTTTAATCTTGGGCCAGAAGACACATATTTTAATATTACAGGAGGAGATGAGATTTCTCTCCTCTAGAGATGGATCAGAGAAAACAATTTTTTTTCCCCCAAATACATGATTTTTGGAAAATCCTTGGATTTCTCTTTGAGTATGGTAGTGATTGGTTAACTAAACATACAGGGACTAAGTGACAGGAAGTTTAGCATCCTATTGACAGGCTTTCCACCACAGCCTCAGGTAGATCTAACATTTCCCGACCTATTCTTTTAGTTTGTGACTCTGTTCAGATCCGCAACAAGATCCTGAGAGCTGCCAGGATTGTGTGAACCTTGGAATTTCAAAGCAAAAGGTTGGTATTTTCTCAAACTATCCCTTAGGCTTACTGAAAAAAATCAGAAGAGGGAGCTTGCTTTTTAATTTAAAAAACAAAAACTAAAGTCTCTTCAGTAGGGCTTTGATCCTTGATAATTTCTCTTAAAAGATTTCTTTCTCTGCTTCACACTTGGAATATCTCTATGTATGTACTCTTAGAAATTACATCTTTAGGGAATGGCTGAAATTCTTCATGATCATTTATTCTCTCAAAAATCTAGTTGATGTGACTTTTCAGAATGAAGTTTTCAATGTCTATTAAAATTTTTTGTCTTCGATGGCCCAATTATTCTCCATGAGCATTTGAAAACAGTGTTTGATCTAACTTCTTTCTTTTCCTTCTCTGTAGTGGGGGAATGAATGTCCTCCTGACTCATGGGTTCTTGCCCCCAAAGAAAATGGAGGCCAAAGAAAGTCTCCTATCTGAAGGTGATAAAACTTTTCCAGGCTGTGTTTAAGGGGAATCGTTTATTTTTAACTCTCCTATAAGTTTGCCTTTAAATATATTCAATTCTGTCTTGAATTGTGAATTTTATATATTGTTTTTAAAACGAGATACATGTAATAGGAATGTTATTGCTACTGTGTTTCTGTAGGAACTTGAGACACTAGCCATCTGTATGCATGCCTGCATGTGTCTATTGCTTGTAATATTTTCCTTGCTTCTTTATTTTCTAAGCTTTGTTTTTCTATTTAAAAAGTAATTTTGGTATAGACATAAATTGTGAAGGAAAGCTCTGTTATCTGGCATACCTGGAACTACCAGTTTCTCAGCTTTGTACTCCTGATATCTCAGGTAGTCTCTGCCCAGTGGATGGATCACAGCAGCTTGTGGCCTAGTCCTGTGCATCAGGCAGGCAGGGTTTCAGCTTCACCAACAGCCACGTGGGCAGGTTACTTTGTCTGTTTGTAAAACACAACTTTCTTACCTATAAAATTGAGGATAGTAATACTATCTGCCCCTTAAGGAGGAGTTGAATAGCCCACAACGAATGTAGGCTGTAATAAATTACTGTTGTTTCTCTTCTCCCCTAAGACCTAAATGTGCACAGGACATCACCCCTATGAGACAGTCAGTTACATTTTGGAAAGCAGTGGGGTGAAATGTTAAGGGTTCTGGTCCCTCTTTAAGAACTTGGGAGACAAGAGTGTGTCTGGCCATATGGCTGTCCCTGGCCAGCTCTGACCTGCTGCCACTTGCTTGAGTCTGTTCTCATCCCCAGCATTCCTGTAGCAAGCTGTAACCTCAGAATTTAGAATGGGGTTGTGTGCGTGAAAATGGTTGAAGAAGTACTGTATACTATGCAGATTATTGAAGGTACTGAATCACGTGCTCCGCCACCCTCCTAGAGAAAGACAACAGCTTTAAGCATATGAACTATTTAATCCGTATATTTGAGATAGAATAAATCTGAAGATAATTTGACCCTTGAATCACATGAGAGTTAATCCTCATGTGACTTATAGTCACCTTCGTATCCAGTTTCTTTGCAGCTTCCACCCACCCTGTAATACTGTGGTATTTAGTTTTGAAAAACATCCATCTATAAGTAGACCCACTCTCTTCAAATCTGCAGTATTCAAGGGTCAGCTGTATTTGCATCTGGTGGCTATCAGAAACACTGCTTTCTAGTCTGATAATTCTATTTACTTGTATGTATTCATTAGTAATAATTACATCAGTTGACTTGAGGATTTGTCGATGTGTGTGTGGAGGGGAGGACAGGGCATTGTATATCATAAACAAGGTAGGCTGCTTCAGTTTTTCACTATTCTGATGAATAATTTTTAGCTGGGAAAAGACAAACTAAACAGCACTCTGGTTCAAAACTAAATTATTTAAAACTAAATTCCAGGATCTTATTAGTTTTTCCCTGAAAAATCTGGATTCACATATTGGTTGTTTTCAATTGTATTGATTTCCTTAACTGTTGCTGTTTTTACTAAGTTGATTTTTTTTTTCAAGGAAACCTCTTACTAATATATTTCTTCTTATAACTCTTTCTGACTCGAGTGTAGGCACCATGAGTCAGTGGAGCCACCGGCTGTGGCTTAACATGTCAGTGTGCTTTTCTGGTATTCTCATCTTTAGGTATGAGGTCCTCTTTTCATGCCTGACTTAAATAATTTAATGATCACTCTGACATGGATGAGTCTAATGAGCTGTAATAATGTTCTGTGTCACTGGTAATACATCCTGTCATATACCTTTCACCAATTTTGACAGTCCCCCTCCCTTTGCCTCTGAAAGGACATTTAGGGTAGGTCAAACTATTTTGTATATTTGGGCTTGAAAGGGTTCTGATAATGACATATTCCCCAGAAAGTTTATAAACTGCAGTAAAATGATTTGCTGTCCTTGGTTCTCTCAGCTACACATGCTACCTTTCATATCAGACTTTTGATTTTGAGCATTTCAAAAATGTCTTGATGGTCAACTTAAAGGTTTTCCTTTTGCTACCTACCGGACTCCCCCCGGCCCCCGCAAACCTACTGCATCACCATTTTCTGAGCTCTTCTGCCAAGTCCTGAAGATTATAGAACTTCTCCCTTGGGTTCCTAATAAGTCTCTGTTTCTCTCTCCAGAACTAAATAAAAACCGAAGAAAGCTCTTTGAACCGCCAAATACACGCACCTCTTTCCTGGAAGGTGGAGCAAGTGGGAGGCTACCCCGTCAGTATCCCTCGGACATTGCTAGCGTCAGTGGCCGCTGGTAGCAGTACCCTCCAGGCATATGCCCTCCAACTGTCAAGTTGGATGGATAAGATCTGTGAACAGCCTTCACTGCACACCGTCCTCAGCATTCTGGGTGTCTGGTATCAGGACCAAAGCATCTTATTCACGCCTGAACTTTGTGCCAAGAAGGAAGAAAAGAGAGAAGATGTTCTTATGTCATCATACCAAATGCCACATGCAGATTACTTTTTTTTCCTAATGGCAACTGGACAGAATTTGCAATATGGGGGTAGGGCTTTATATTCTCTTTTTTATTTACCTATATAACATGCACTGATTTTTTACTTAACATGAAGGATGAGTTGACATCTGGGATGCCAGAAAACACAGAAATTATTTTGTTTGCTTGTTTTAGTATTTGGGGATTTTTTTTTTTAAATAATCAAAGTGGAATTTTCTGTTACTGCTTTAAAATATTGAGGTCTTTCAGCACTTTACACTTTCTAATTTCTTGTCCTGTGGAAATTATCTCTCTCTCATTTTTATGTCACCTGATGTATTGGTACAAATCAGATTTAGTCACATTTTTCTGACTGCGTTAAACTTTTATTTGAAATAGTACTGGTTTATTAGTTTTTGTGCAGAGTATTCTGTGACTTTGGGAAACCTAAGTGACTCCACTTGGTTATGGACCAGTTCTGTTCATTTATGTCAGCATCCTAGATATACTTTATAATGAACCAAGTTCACTGGAACAGGTGCGAGCAAAGAAAGACCAAATGGACTTTGCAATATTTACCCTTTGCAGTCATCATATTTAGCTGCTGCCTTTATTGCTAAAGTGATTTTAATGGTTGTCTGAAGGCAAAGGGCTATTTTTAGTATACTGCCACTAAAGGACACTTATTTATATCAAACTTTTATTTTTTAGATATTATAAGCATACAGTACATAACTGATTAAATTGATATCTACTAGAGATTTATGGTAGAGAATGGACGGCATTCAATAACTGGAGCCCTAGATTGTCACTTTATTTAAAAAAGACAAATAATCATCTGACAAGACAGCACTGTTGCCATGAGGAGGAAAAATACATTACTGTCCTTATGTACACATTAGCTGTGCTCCATATGGTCACAGGACTTTCCTAAAACCATGTCAGTCTGCTTGAAGTAGACTTAGGTTTCTTGAGACTGGAAAGGTTTTATTTAAGTCTCTATCTAGGGTGACAGTTTATAAAGATAGCAGAGTTCTGAAGGAGGAAAAATAAGACTATTCTGTAAGCGGCTAAACTCATTGTAACAATCTTGATACTGTGAAAGTCCAAGAAATCAGGCAACATTGTTTTCTAGGTCTTTTCAGACATCTTTTTGTGGATTTATGAAGGGTTTTCAATCCATGAAGACAATCACTAAGTGCCTCTCTTTCTTCAAAGCAATATTATTTCCAAGTGTATGAGTTTGTTGGAAAACGTTCCCATTAGGAAATGTGGTGACTTCCCTGTACTGTAATGACTTATTTATGTTCAGTATTCAAGACTTGCTTCTGCATGGACATAAACCACTGTCAAGTGCTTCCACAGAAAGCGTTTGAGTCGTACAGACTGGGGGCTTTCGTACAAATGTGGGGTAAGAAATACTTGGGTAATCATTAAAGTAAGAACAGAAACCAAGAGAGAAATATTGCACACAGAAAAATTTTCACTTAAAAAGTACTGGTTACCTTGAAGGCATAGGTAATGGGTCTGTCCTAAAGTTATCAATTATAATAGCACTAAGGGGAAGATCCCCTGGAGAAGGAAATGGCACCCCACTCTAGGATTCTTGCCTAGAAAATCCCATGGATGGAGGAGCCTGTTGGGCTACAATCCATGGGGTCGCAAAGAGTCAGACAAGACTGAGCGACTTCACAAGGGGATGTCCATTCCTGAAAGGAACTGTATCTACTTATGGATATAGAACTAAATTGTTCCCTTTGCAAGCAGAACGGAATCATCCTGCACGCAGGGAACATGGGTGCAGCTCAGCACATAGAGCTCCCTGACATATACAGCTATATGAACACATCATGCCACTCAATTCAGCATAGAATAAGAATTCCAGATTTGTTTCCTGTGCAAAAATACAGCACTCTAAATGTTACCATTTCTTTAATAAGATCTTGGTCCCTGCAAAATAGTCATTTGGAGTCTTTTCCCAACTCGCCACCATGCATTTGCAACCGGAGGAAGATGGAATGAATTTGCAGTATAGAGTGGATATAGGTTTTAGAACAGTGCTTTGATATTATGCCAAAGGGAAAACTCTCCCAATTAAACTTAAATAGAGTGGCTAAAAAAAATAAAAACACTGGAAATTACTTTTCTCACTTTCTCGATGCAATGAAGGGAATATGACACTACAGTATATGGTGATGTCAGTGTTATATGATGCACAAAATATTTGGATTATTTGAATAAATGTTTTTAATCAATCTGTGCCTTAATAGTGACCGGTTATCTGTAAATATAGAACAGATACAGATTGTATTTTTGTGTGGGTTTTTGTCCTTTTAGTGATTTTTTTAAAAATGAGAAATGGAATTAAACATTGAAAATGGGAATTTTTCTAAACTAATCAGTTGTTATATGAAAAATAAATTTATATAACCCCTTTGTATTGCCCTTGCTACATGAAATGTGTCTTTGTTTTCTAACTTTTCTATTCTCAGCAGAATTGAAAGACATTTCTGCAAGTAGAATTAAATATCCACTGTCCATGCTCTTGTTTTGCATTGACAGTCCCCGTTTTCAGCAAAAAACTAAGGCACTTTATTTTAGCCAGAGAATCTAGCACCAGTAATCAATCATTGTTTCTGTGGCCACCAATAGGTACATATAGAAAAAGTAAGATGATGAAACAGGTTTTATTCTTGTTCATTCTTCTTTTTTAAAAATATAGACTCAAGTGTGTGATCACTTTGACAACCTCATCCATCAGCAGAGGAGCTCCTTACTAAAGTGATGCCGGGCTTCCTGACCCAGGTGCCCATTTCAGAGCCTGACTGTGCTAGCATGCTGAATGGCTATTGTGCCCTGCTCTGAGATTGTGTCTGAACTCACTCTCAAACAGAATGGACACTGGACTGTTAATTCTGAGATTTGTCTATATCTCAAAGAAACCCTAGCCCCGCCACCCATTATACTCCCAGAATTATCCCCAATTACCTGTGCTGGTGGTTCTTAAAAATTGTTTCTAGCACAATAGTTCTTTTGATAACTGAAATATTACTGTGAACCCAATATTCCAGTATTCCTTCATTATACAAATAGTTAAATGAAGGCTAAGTACCAGGCCCTGTTCTAGGAACACCAGTAAATGAAACATAAACCCTTATCCTCACTAAACTTACATTTGAAATGAAGAAAGATGGAACTGTTGAAGAGCGATTGAAGGATGAAAACACCTACCGTTCAACACAGGCCTCCATGCATTTACAGCTTTTCAAGGGAACCTGAGTGCTGTCTAGAAATCACACTTTTTGACAAAATGATTGAAGTACCCAGCTCATAGAAACAGGCTTGTGCTTTCAATGCACAATATTATTCACAGCCTCCTTTCCTCCTCTGTCTACATTTCATAGGTTTAATCACATTCTTGAAAAGAGTACGTGATCAAAAGTGATGGTGCAGCTTTATATGATGATGCATCACTTCTTAGATTTGACTTCATGTGACTCCGCCATATTCAGAAATCAGATTTACCTTGAAAGAACATGAGGTTTCTACCCTTGAGGATACTCTTGAGAATGCAGTCATAGAGAGTGGTATCACCAAGATGGTGACAGTTCATTCCTCCTTCACTTCAACTAAAAGAAAACCTAAAAACTATTCATGGATAAGATACCAGTAAGAGGGGCTTGCAACAACCAGCCCCTGGATCTTGGCAGTCTGAGTTCCTATCTGCCGTGCCCAAGTAGTAGTCCCAAGCAGCGGCTTTGCTCATCTGCAGAACCAAGAAAGTAGCACAGTCTGACCAGGGAACTCGGAGGGGTGCAGGTTTGGCTGATTCATGTCCTCAAAGGAGGAGTTCTTCACGCTCTGGAGCCTGTGGTCTGCCCCATCCTCTGTAGATTGTGACTGCCCACCCCATCTGCAGGGAGGGCTGGCAGAATACCTGGAAGTGGCTGACTAACCCGGTAGTATTTGACCTGGGAGGAAGAAGGGCAGAGCTGACCTCAAGAGCAAAGCAAGCAACCCTGTTTGAGCAGGGAGCCTGGGCCAATTGGATTGGCTTGAGTCAATACCACAAACAGAGAGACTTCCTGTCTTGGAGATGCTCCTCCCACTGCATTGAGGAAGGGAAATACATTCACAGTTCCTTCGGGCTTTCTGATCAGGGAAGCTAACCAGAGCACAATCCATAGCCCTTCCAATAGTCCTGCTTACAGTGTTGCTTAAAACCCATGAGCCACAGCCTATGGCTTTTCCCATCTGCAGAGCAAAACTGGTGGCCTCAAGATAATCTGTGTACACTTTTGCCAGATTTTGGTTCCCAAACCCATTGCCTGCGCCCTGTCCAGCAATCGTGCAAGGCAAGCTACTTCATAGCCCCACCTGCTGTTGAGTAAAAAGCTCAGTCATGACCATTTAACAAGTATCACTTGCAGAACCAAGAAGGTAGCGCAGTCTGACCAGGGAACTCAGAGGGGTGCAGGTCTGCCTGATTCAGGGCTCAGAGGAGGCATTCCAGGCAAACGTGGAACACATCCTATCATATCCCTTGTGCAGGGAACCAAGCAGCAGTATATCCAACTATTCTCAGCTAGTGGCACAGGCCTCACTCCCACCTTAAAAGCCCAAACAGTTGCCTTGCCTCAAATAGATCCTTAGCAGCTCCCCACCTGCCCAAAGACCTTACCGATAAACATGCCCAGAAATCCAACTGAACTGACTAATGAAAACTTCCCTCTGCCAAGGTGAACCAGCAAAGTATGGAAAAGGAGACCACTTATGCAAATAAACCAGTGTAAGAAATCAAGGATCATAAAACATTATGTAAATATGACACCATGCAAGGAAATTAATAAATGAAAAGCTGTTAAACATCAGGCAANCTCTGCATAGAAGTTAAATAAGCAGGGTGACAATATACAGCCTTGACGTACTCCTTTTCCTATTTGGAACCAGTCTGTTGTTCCATGTCCAGTTCTAACTGTTGCTATGAATAAATCTTGTGGAGGTGATGGAATTCCACCTGAGATATTTCAAATTCTAAAAGATGATGCTGTTAAAGTGCAGCATTCAAAATGTCAGCAAATTTGGAAAGCTCAGCAATGGCCAGAGGACTAGAAAAGGTCAGTTTTCATTCCAGCCCCCAAAAAGGGCAGTACCAAAGAATGTTCAAACTACCGGACAACTGCGCTCATTCCACATGCTAGTAAGGTTATGCTCAAAAACCTTCAAGCTTGCTTTCAGGAGTATGTGAACTGAGAACTTCCAGATGTATAAAGTTGGATTTACAAAAGGCAGAGGAACAAGAAATCAAATTGCCAACATTCACTGGATTGTAGAGAAAGCAAAGGGGTTCCAGAAAAACATCTGCTTCATTGACTATGCTAAAGCCTTTAATTGTGTGGATCACAACAAACTGGGGAAATTCCTTAAAGAGATGGGAATACCAGATCACTTTACCTATATGCAGAGTGCATCATGCGAAATGCTAGGCTGGATGACTCATAAGCTGGAATAAAGATTGCTGGCAGAAATAACAAACTCAGATATGCAGATAATTCCACGTTAATCACAGAAAGTGATGAGGAACTAAAGAACCTCTTGATGAGGGTGAAAAGAGAAGAGTGAAAAAGTTGGCTTAAAACTTAACATTCAAAAAACTAAGATCATGGCATCTGGTCCCATCACTTTATGGCAAACAGAAGGGGGAAAAGTGGAAGCAGTGGCAGATTTTATTTTCTTGGGCTCCAAAATCACCGCTGGCAGTCACTGCAGCCATGAAAATTAAAGATGCTTGTTCCTTGGAAGGAAAGCTGTGACGAACTTCTGTGTTAAAAAACAAACATCACTTTGCTGAGAAAGGTCCATATAGTCAAAGCTATGGTTTTTCCAGTAGTCATATACAGATGTGAGAACTGGACCAAAAAGAAGGCTGAGTACCGAAGAATTGATGCTTCTGAATTGTGGTGCTGGAGAAGACTTGAGATTTCCTTGAACTGCAAGAGAATCAAGCCAATCAATCCTAAAGAAATCAATCTCTGAATATTCATTGGAAGGACTGAGGCTGTAGCTCCAATACTCTGGCCACCTGATGTGAAAAGCTGACTCTGGAGAAGACCCTGATCCCAGGAAAGATTGAGGGCAAAAGGAGAAGGGAGTGCAGAAGATGAGATGGTTAGATAGCATCACCGACTCAATGGACATGAATTTGAGCAAAATCTGGGAGATAATGAAGGACAGGGAAGCCTGATGTGCTGGAGTCCACCGTGTTGCAAAGAGTCAGACATGACTGAGTGACTGAACGACAATAACAAACGCATGAACAAAATAAGTTTAACAAAGAAATAGAAACTACTACCAAACAAGGTGAACATCAACAAACAAAACAGAGAAACTCAAAATGGAAATTCCAGATCTGAAAAGTAGAATAAATGAATTGGTAAGTCAATAGAGAGCTTGAAAAACCCACTTGACCATGCAGAACAAAGAATCAGCAATGTGAAAAATAGGACATTATCTAGTCATAGGAGCAAAAAGAATGACAAGAATGCAGATGACAGTGTAGGAACATTCTGAGCTCAACTCCTCCCATGGACACACCAAATCTAAAACCACATATAGAACAATTTGAAAAGCGCTGGCCCATGACCACTTTAGCCCCACTCCTCCTGCCAAAGCCACAAGACACACGCAGTCTGTGTAAGGATGCTCCAGCACAAGGACATGTTTTCAATACTGGGAGAGTAACTGTTTCACCTAATTCATAAAAACAAACACAGGAAGTCAAATGAAATGAGAGGACAAAAGATATGTTACAAATGAAAGAACAGAACTCCACAAACACCCTTAATAAAACAAAGACTAAAACACAAACAGAAAAGCTCAATGAAATAAGGACTAGTTTTTAAAAGATAATACACAAAATAGACAAATATTTACCCAGACTCACCAAGAAAAGGAGAGGGCCCAAATGAATAAAATTAGAATGAAAGAGGAGAACTTAGCAACTTATAGAAATATAAACAATCGAAAGAAAAAAAAAGTGTTAGTCCTTCAATTGAGTCCAACTCTTTGTGACCCCATGGACTGTAGCCCGCCAGGCTCCTTTGTCCATGGAATTCTCTAGGCAAGGATACTGGAGCAGGTTGCCATTTCCTACTCCAGGGGATTTTCCCCACCCAGGAATTGAACCTGCATTTCCCTCACTGCAGGCAGACTCTTTAACATCTGAGCCACCAGGGATGCTCAAACAATCA
Organism: Neotragus pygmaeus; assembly: GCA_006410875.1. Lineage (NCBI taxonomy): Eukaryota > Metazoa > Chordata > Mammalia > Artiodactyla > Bovidae > Neotragus > Neotragus pygmaeus. The sequence goes on along the minus strand of SJYV01029207.1, from coordinate 428,223 downwards.
TAAGGGAATACTATGAACAGTTATATGCCAACAGAGTGGATAATCTAGGACAAATGGACAAATTCCTAGAAACGTAAAATATTTGAAGACTGAGTCAGAAAGAAATAGAAAATCTGAACAGAATAATCACTAGCAATGAACCTGAATTGGTAGTCAAAAAACTCTTCCCCCATCCCTGTCCAAAACAAAAGTCTAGGACCAGGTGGCTTCACAAGGGGAACTCTACCAAACACAAGAACTAATACTTATCAATATATCACACTAATAAAACAAAAGGGAAAAAATTATGATCATCTCAACAGATGCAGAAAAAGCATTTGAAAAAATCAACATCTTTTAACGATAAAAAGTTGACAAATTAGGTATTAAAGAAATGTATCTCAATATCATAAAGCCCACATGTGATAAGCCCACAGCTAATATATCATGCTCAATGGAGAAAGATTAAAAGCATTTCCTCTAAGGTCAGAAACAAGATAAGGGTACCCACCTTCACCACTCCATTCAACACAGTACTGGAAATTCTAGCCAGAACATCAAGCAAGAAAAAGAAGTGTTCAAAGTGTTAGTCACTCAGTTGTGTCCAACTCTTTGCAACCCCTACAAAGAGTTGGACACAACTCTACATGTCCAACTCTTTGTAGCCTACCAGGCTCCTCTGTCCATGGGTTTTTCCAGCCAAGAATACTAGAGTGGGTAGTCAAAGCCTTCTCCAGGGAGTCTTCCTGACCTAGGGATTGAAACTGGGTCTCTTGCATTGCAGGAAGATTATTAACCATCTGAGCCATGAGGGAAGTCATCAAAATTTGAAAACAAGTTAAAATTGCCTCTTTCTGCAGATGTTATGATTTTATATGTAGAATATCCTAAAGAACTTGCCAAAAGCTTTATGCTTAATCAATGTATTCAGTAAACTGGACACATGTAGAAGAATATAATAGACCTCTGTCTTACACCACTCACAAAAATTAACGAAAAATGGACTAGGACTTAAATGTAAGACCTGAAACTAACGTTAAAACTACCAGAAGAAAATATGGGAAAAAAGCTCCTTGACATAGGTCTTGGCAGTAACTTTTTGGTATGATTCCTAGAACCCAAGCAACAAAAGCGAAAATTAAAAAGTAGGACTATATGAAACCAAAATGTTTCTGCACAGCAAAAGTAACAACAAAGTGAAAAGATCACTTAGAAATGAGAAAAAGTATCTGTAATCCATATATCTGATAAGGAGTTAATATCTAAAATATATAAAGAACTCATAAAACTCAATAGCAAAAAATATTCAATTAAAATAGGGAAAAAACATAAACAGACATTTTTCCAAAGAAGATATAGAAATGGCCAACAAATACATGAAAGGATGCTTAAGATCACTAGTCATTAGGGAAATGCCAATTGTCGAAAAACCAGAGTTCCAGAAGAACGTCTATTTCTGCTTTATTAACTATGCCAAAGTCTTTGACTGTGTGGATCACAACAAACTGTGGAAAATTCTGAAAGAGATGGGAATGTCAAATCACCTGACCCGCCTCTTGAAAAATATGTATGCAGGTTTGTAGCCAACAGTTAGAAATGGACATGGAACAACAGACTGGTTCCAAATAGGAAAAGGAGTACGTCAGGCTATACTATTACCTTGCTTATTTAACTTACATGCAGAGTACATCATAAGAAACGCTGGGCTGGAGGAAGCGCAAGCTGGACTCAAGATTGCCAGGAGAAATACCAATCACCTCAGATATGCAGATGACACCACCCTTGTGGCAGAAAGTGAAGAAGAACTAAAGAGCCTCTTGATAAAAGTGAAAGAGGAGAGTGAAAAAGTTGGCTCAAAGCTCAACATTCAGAAAACGAAGATCATGGCACCTGGTCCCATCAGTTCATGGCAAATAGATGAGCAAACAGTGGAAACAGTGGCTGACTTTATTTTGGGGGGCTCCAAAATCACTGCAGATGGTGATTGCAGTCATGAAATTAAAAGAAACTTACTCCTTGGAAGGAAAGTTATGACCAACCTAGACAGCATATTAAAATGCAGACACATTACTTTGCCAACAAAGGTCCATCTAGTCAAGGCTATGGTTTTTCCACTGGTCATGTATGAATGTGAGAGTTGGGACTATAAAGAAAGCTGAGCACCAAATAATTGATGCTTTTGAACTGTGGTGTTGGAGAATTCTTGAGAGTCCCTTGGACTGCAGGGAGATCCAACCAGTCCATCCTAAAGGAGATCAGTCCTGAGTGTTCATTGGAAGGACTAATGTTGAAGCTGAAACTCTGATACTTTGGTCACCTGATGTGAAGAGCTGACTCATTTGAAAAGACCCTGAAGCTGGGAAAGATTGAAGGCAGGAGGAGAAGGGGATGACAGAGGATGAGATGGTTGGATGGCATCACCGACTCAATGGACATGGGTTTGGGTGGACTCTGGGAGTTGGTGATAGACAGGGAGGCCTGGCCACGGAGAAGGCAATGGCAACCCACTCCAGTACTCTTGCCTGGAAAATCCCATGGATGGAGGAGCCTGGTAGGCTGCAGTCCATGGGGTTGCTCAGAGTCGGACACGACTGAGCGGCTTCACTTTCACTTTTCACTTTCATGCATTGGAGAAGGAAATGGCAATCCACTCCAGTGTTCTTGCCTGGAGAATCCCAGGGACAGGGGAGCCTGGTGGGCTGCCGTCTATCGGGTTGCACAGAGTCGAACACGACTTAAGTGACTTAGCAGCAGCAGCAGGGAGGCCTGGCATGCTGCAGTCCATGGGGTCACAATCAAAATCACAATGATGTATCACCTCATGACCATTAGAATGGCCATCATGAAAAAAGAAGATAAAATAAATGTGGAAAGAATATGGAGAAATGGGAATCCTTGTACATTATTGGTAGGACTGTAAACTAGTATAGCCACTGTGGAAAACAGAATGGAGGAGTCTCAAAATATTACAAAGAAAGCTATTATATAATCCAGCAATTCCACTTCTGGAAATACATCCAAAGAAAACATAGACAATCTTTTAAGAGGTATCTACACTCCCATGTTCACAGTAGCAGTATTATTTGCAAATTGCCAAAGCACAAAAGCAACCTAAGGGTCCATCAGTGGATGAATGGATCAAGAAGTTGTGGTAAATATGTACAATGGAGTATTATTCAGCCATAAAAATGAGAGAATTCTGCCATTTTCAAAAACACAGATTGATCCTGAGGGCTTTATGTTAAGTGAAATAAGTCAAACAAAGAAAAACAAATGTAGTATGATCTTAAATTCACAGTCTAATTTTAAAAAACTCATAGTAAAAGGAATAATGATTGTCAGAGGCAGCGGGTAGGGAAGAATTTTGGAGGAACACAGTTAAAGGATACAAAATTTCAGTTATAAGATAATGAAGTACTAGAAATATAATATACAACATGATAACTATAGTTAACACTGCTATATAAGAAAGTTGTTAAAAGAGTAAATTCTGAGAGGTCTCTTTACAAAAAAATAATTTTTTTTCTTTCCCTGCTTTTTCTTTTTATTATATCTATACAAAGATGATGGCTGCTACACAAATTTATTGCAATAATCATTTCACAATATATGAAAGTTAAACCATTATGTGGTACATCTTAAACTTATTCAGTGATATATGTCAATTAAAACTGGACAAATACAGCAATATTTAGAAGTTAATTCCAAACAAAGAACTCTCAACTGTCTTGTCTCTGCTTTTTCTGGATATAGATGATTTTAGTACTTTGGTTTTTTAACCTTCCTACTAGTTTTTTGTGTGGATATTTTCCTACTTTACAGTATGTTTGCATTTTACAATGAACTGTTCATTTTGGAAATTTTGTGGCAGTAATGAGGGGAGGAAAGCAGAGATGTGGGCTTTTTAATGCATTTGAAAATAACATATCAGCAACTGAAAACAATAATATAAAAACTATAAAAACCTGTATATATATAAAAACCTGATGGTAACCACAAATGAAAAATCTATAGAAGGTGTATACACAAAAAAGAAAAAGGAATCCAAACACAACACTAAAATAGCTATTAAATCACAAAAGAAAAAGAAAAAATAAAAATAAACGGGAAAAATGATCTACAAAGTAGCTGACAAACAAGTAACAAAATAAGAACATAACAGCTATAATTAAATGTCAGTGGACTTTAAATCAAAAGACACAAAATGGCTGAATGGATTAAAAAACCAAGACCTGTATATATGCTGCCTACAAGAGACTCACTTCAGATCTGGAGAAACACACAAACTGAAAGTGAGGGAATGGAGAAAGTTATTTTATGCAAATGGGAATCAAAAGAAAGTCAGAGTAACAATAGTTATATTAGACAGAATAGACTTTAAAGACTATTATAAGAAACAAAGATCACATGAGGGAATCAGCCCCAGAATAAAACATCACAATTGTAAATATATTTACACTCAACACAGGAGCATCTCAATATATAAGAGATTATTAACAAACATAAAAGGAGAAACTGATAGCCAAACAATAATAGTAGGAGACTTTAAACATCCCATTTACATAAATGAATAGAGCATCCAGACAGAAGATTCATAAGAAAACACTGGCCTTAAATAACACATTAGACCAGATGGATTTAATTGGCATTTATAGAGCATTCCATTCAAAAGCAGCAGGATACACTTTTTAAGAGTACATGGCACATTCTCCAAGAGAGATCACATGCTAGGCAAACCTCAGTAAATTAAGACTAAAATAATATCAAGCATTTTTTTCAACCACAACCCTAAGAGTTTAGAAGCAACTACAAAAAAAAAAAAAAAACTGAAAAAACACAAACACAAGAAGGCTAAACAATATACTACTGCACAACCAAAGGATTACTGAAGAAATCAAAAAGTAAATTAAAAAATACATACAAACAGAAATGAAAACATGATGATCGAAAACCTATAGGACACAGAAAAAGCAGTTCTATGAGGGAGGTATATTAGCAATACAAGGTTACCTCTGGAAATCAGAAAAGCCTTAAATAAATAAACAAAACTTATACCTAAAGCAAATAGAGAGAGAACAACAAACAAACTCAAAGTTAGTAGAAGGAAAGAAATCATAATGCTCAGAGCATAAACAAATAAAATAAAAACTAAAAACTAATAGAAAGATCAATGAAACTGAAAGCTGACTCTTTGGAAAAATAAAACTAATATATTTTTAAACAAGATTCGTCCAGAAAAAAAGATGGAGAAGGCCTAAATCAACAAAATAAGAAATGAAAAAAAAGGTACAACTGATACCATGAAATACAATAATTGTAAGAGGCTACTATGAACAACCAAATGCCAACAAAAGACACAACATAAGAGAAATGGGCAAATTGTTAGAAACGTACAATTTCCAAAAACTGAACCAGAAGACATAGAAAATATGAACAAATTATCGGTAATGAAATTGAATCAGTAATTTACAAACTCCCAAAAAACAAAATTCTAGGACTTCACAGGTAAATTCTACCAAACATTTAGAGAAGAGTTAATATCTATACTTCTCAAGCGATTTCAAAAATTGCCAAGGAAGGAACACTTCCAAACTCTTTCTATGAGGCCATCATCACCCTGATACCTAAAGCAGAAGATATCTCAAAAAAAAAAACACAACAACAACAAAAAACCAGGCCAATATCAGTGATGAACATAGATGCAAAAATCCTCAACAAAATATTAACAAACCAAATCCAGCAATAAAAACAATTAAAAGGATCATATACTATGATCAACTAGGATTTATCCCAGGGATGCAAGGATTTCTCAATATCTGCAAAACAATCAAGTGTGATATACCATACCAACAAACTGAAGAATAAAACTCATATGACCACCTAAGAGATGCAGAAAAAGCTTTTGATGAAATTCAATACCCATTTATGATAATGACTCTCCAGAAAGTGGGCAATACTGTAATAAATGGCAAACCCACAGCTAACATTATCTCAATAATGAAAAGCTGAAAAAATTTCCTCTAAGATTAGGAGCAAGACAAGTATGCCCACTCTTGCCACTTTTATTCAACATAGTATTGGAAGTCCTAGCTACAANATCAGTTCTGATGAGGTGGATGAAACTGGAGCCGATATACAGAGTGAAGTAAGCCAGAAAGAAAAACACCAATACTAACACATATATATGGAATTTAGAAAGATGGTAACAATAACCCTGTATGTGAGACAGCAAAAGAGACACAGATATATAGAGCAATCTTTTGGACTCTGTGGGAGAGGGCGAGGGTGGGGTGATTTGGGAGAATGGCATTGAAATATGTATATAATCATATGTGAAATGAATCGCCAGTCCAGGTTCTATGATACAAGATGCTCGGGGTTGGTGCACTGGGATGACTCAGAGGGATGGGATGGAGAGGGAGGTGGGAGGGGGGTTCAGGATGGGGAACATGTGTACACTCATGGCAGATTCATGTTGATGTATGGCAAGACAAATACAATATTGTAATTAGCCTCCAATTAAAATAAATTTACATTAAAAAAAACAATCTGCAGGATATATTGTACAGCGTAAGAAGTATAGTTGTTTAAAAACAAAACGAAACAGACCTCCCAGAGCCACTGAACAATGGAATAAATGGAATCTCCTTGGATGACTGTTTCCAAGGGTATTTCATTCCCCTGGTTTTATAAATCTTGGTATACATTATTAAATTGGCTTAGGATTTGTCTTGTCCCTGGCCAGGATTTGGGGCTTCCCTGGTGGCTCAGACAGTAAAGAAAGCTCCTGTAATGCAGGAGACCTGGGTTCCATCTCTGGGTTGGGATCCCCGAGAGAAGGGAATGGCAACTCACTCCAGTATTCTTGCCTGGAGAATTCCATGGAGAGAGGAGCCTGGCAGGCTACAGTCTAAGGGGTCGCAAAGAGTTGGTGCAATGCCATGGACTGTAGCATGCCAGGCTAGTGCTTACTAATTAAATATATTCAATTATGTTAGTGTGCATTTAAGCTAATTTGGATACTATACTGAAGTTTTTTGGCTGAGTGGTGAAGAGGTTGGACTTTATACTTTGACAAACATGCATTCTGATCTTATCTTTAGATCTCAGGAGACTCCCTCTTTGCCTCAGAGTCCTCACCCCATAAAATGGAAATAATACCTACCTTCTAGAATGGTTGAAAAGGTAAAAAGGAGCCCCGTGTAAATCATGGCACATAATATGTGACACATAGTGAGCAGTGAAGCAACAGCAGCTCATTATTACACACTGGGTGTTCCTTTCATTGCATGGGTGATTTCTTTTCCCATTAGGCATCTTCACTGTGTTCATTTGCCTTCTGCATCAGGAGGGGAAGCCCATTTCCTATGCCAGAACGTTAGTCATGAGGACCGTAAACTCCAGTCTCAGGGATCTGCCTCCACAATTATTAAGACTGAAGTCAGAACACTTTGCTAAAGGTGAAGGTAGAGGGTTTTACACTTTGTACAGAAATCTGCACTGTATTTGATTGCTCTTTATTTTGATTCTCTTAAATCTCTGACTCATCAGAACATTGATAACAGAACTCTCTGAATGTGTGGAAAGGATAAGCAGCGAATTCTAACAGTCATAAACTTTGTGCCTAATTGTCAGGTTCCCTGAGTTTCTCATTACTTCCAGGTGGCATTTTGCCCCTGGAAGTCACCTCAGTCCTATACCCTGGTTTTCACCAATTTCTTTCACTCTCCTTCCTGTGGGCCCACCACTACTCCAAGGTTTAACACCAAGTTCCTTTGTGTGTATAAAATGAGCTTTTCTTTTCTTTCAGAAGGAATCATTTGCCTGGATTCGTGCTAAGTTTACTTGTTTTCCACTTTAAAAAAAGTGAACCGAGTTAGATAATATTTGACCATTTCTACAGATGTGGTCAGGACACTTCAAAAACAGTTCATCAAGGGATTTCACATTTTTGTTGCTTTTAAAAATACTCTGACTCATTCTTCAGGGAGACAAGTGGAGCTTGAAGTTCCCTTTCTCAAGGGTTACGCCACGAATGTTTTGGAACAGATTTTGGGAACTGGATTCTGAATCTGACTGTGGAGGCAGAATTTCAGTGTGGGAACCGGAATCTTTAGGAAAAAATTACACTAACTGAAATGTTTCGACTTCATAATAGAATGTTTGGATGAACTATAAGAGGAAAAAGAGAGTAGATCAATAATTTGGTGTGTGTGTGCCCCCTCCTTTTTTTCAAGGCCAGAGAAAACAAATGACTCTCAACTCATTGTGTGCAGTGCTTCTTAATCCCTCATAGAGAGGTTGTGGGAATTGGACATTATAAGACTTTAGCAAAACATCTAGAAAACAGTTTATGTTCAAACAGACTTTTCACTGAAGGACTACTGACTCTTTGTCCAAACTGCTGATGCAATATGATGTAAAATCTCTGTGAATCAAGTTTTCCAGCTTTTTAAGTCTGTTGATGTGGGTGGGTGACACTTCCTTTATTTTCCCCCCTCTTCGCCAGAGTCTTTAACTGACATTAATAACAGCCAAATGAGGTTGCTCTACTTAAATTCTTCCTATGGGCTGAGTCTCCACAGTGAAAAGTCCTACTATCTTCTCTTTCACAAACCTGAATTAAATCTCTAAACAAGGGGAGCAGTTCCATTCTATTACTTTTTCTTACATATTTAAAATCGTTTAAGAACATGTAAACCTACCTTAAAGTTTTCCATCAAAAATATGAGAACAGAGTAGCTTTAAGGAAAGTTACAGTTTTTACCTTCATAAAATAAATTTTAAATAAGGCATACCACTATAATGATCTCTTTAAAGAATGGACTTGTTAAAAATATCAGAGAACACAGAGGTGAGTTAGAAAAGAGTATTCCAGGAATGATAAAGGTTATACTTATTGCCCTTGTATTTTTTAAAGCCTAATGTACACAAACATTTTGGAATATCCATGAATTAGGAAGTATAAATATGAAAAAAATCGATCTCTTACTTTCTTGGGGATACCCCTTTCAGGGTAATAATATAACAAGATAGAGAATCCAGTTAGAAAGTTAAAGAAATAATTTAAAAGCAAATCTTAAGTGCATAGTTTTATGTCCTTTTCATACAGTATTTCTCTATGAAGTATTCTGTACTTATGCTAGTTTGTTAGAAACAAATCTAGGTTATGCAAACATGGGGCTTCGCCGGTGGCTCAGACGGTAAAGAATCTGCCTGTGATGCAGAAGACTGGGGTTCAATCCCTGGGTCTGGAAGATCCCCTGGAAAAGGGAATAACTACCTACTCCAGTATTCTGGCCTGGGGAATTCTATGGACAGACTGTAGCAAACACAAGTGTTATTCCATTATTTCCCAAACTGTATGTGATTAAAAAGCTAGTTTAAAAAATTTATTTGAAAAATGAATTCATGTGACTAACACAGCTGTAAAATACAGTAAAAACAGTGTGGCAGTATAAAGTTACTATAAACATTTCTAAATGCTTATTCTCATTTCCTGTACTTATTGTAGATCAGGAATAAACAGTTCTCAAATGCATAACTATCCACAGATCACTCTTAGAGGACTCAATTACGAGGGTTTTTTTTTGTTTGTTTTTTTTTTTGGTAACAGAAAGCTTAAAAATGTATTTTTAAAGATACACGCGGAATTACTGAGTGTTGTTCACATGTTTTAGCAGCTGCTGCTGCTGCTGTCGCTTCAGTCGTGTCCAACTCTATGAGACCCCATAGACGGCAGCCCACCAGGCTCCCCGGTCCCTGGGATTCTCCAGGCAAGAATACTGGAGTGGGCTGCCATTTCCTTTTCCAATACATGAAAGTGAAAAGTGAAAGTGAAGTCATTCAGTCATGTCCCACTCTTCACGACCCCATGGGCTGCAGCCTATCAGGCTCTTTCGCCAGTGGGAGTTTCCAGGCAAAAGTACTAGAGTGGNGCTGCCATTTCCTTTTCCAATACATGAAAGTGAAAAGTGAAAGTGAAGTCATTCAGTCATGTCCCACTCTTCGCGACCCCATGGGCTGCAGCCTATCAGGCTCTTTCGCCAGTGGGAGTTTCCAGGCAAAAGTACTAGAGTGGGAGGCCATTGCCTTCTCTGAGCACCAGCCTGCAAAGAATTTGGATGTGCCTTCAAGCATCTTTAAGATGCAGTAAATCGAATACATCTCCCAGAGAAATATCGGGTGTGCCTCCCATGTGTTCAATGTATCAAATTCTCCCTTTGCTTTCTCCATCTCACGTTGTCCCATTTATGGGACATTTATGCTTTCCTACAACTGAGGGGAAATAGCATTTTCAGTCACTTGGAGGACAGTTTATTTTGTGTGGCAGTATCTCTAGGACCTGGCATGTTCTAGAAGTGAAAAATATTTCCTTCGATATTCTCAAGATGGTGGCTTGTAGGGTTCCAAGGCAGAGGCTGGCATGTAATATTACAGCATTTTGGAGGCAGGCCCATTGTCATTTTCACCTTGCAAGGCTAATCCAGGCCACTTTGTTCAGAGCCATTCTTTATTAGCAGACTTTAGACCTTGACCTCTTAAGGATGCTCTGGGAAATTGATTTTAACAATCTACTAAAGAGAGGAATCATCCCAATACCCACCACAGGCAGTGACACAGATTCACGTGCAGCAGCAAAAAGGGAAACCAAATCCTGAACAGTGGCCACTCCAGCTACAGCCTAGAGAAATGAACTGACAGCTATGAGAAGAGGATGTCCAAACCGATGTGCCTGCTGGAACCAAATGGAGCACCTTGTGGAGTGATGGTAACAAACCAAACTACAAGCCGCCTGGGGTTTATGAGGACCAACTGTTCATATGAAACGGAAAGGAATCAAATAAAATGCTAAAAAGGAAAATAGGGGGGAATATGCTACAGTAAGGCCGAGGCCACATCACGAGAGGACAAGATCCCTGGGTTTGTGTCTGTGGACCTTGGAGGTGTTCTGCCTCCAGATCCTCCAGCCAGGCTGTGGAAATGCCTTCAGTCAAAAAAGGAACTCCTGAAATTACAAGGCTTCGTGAAGAGGCTCCCTTTCTAAGGGCTGCTCAGATTTTCTAAGACTTCTCCCAGTTAGCTGGGGGACAGACAGAACACCACCCTGTTCCTGGTGGAAGATGACACGGCAAGTTTGAAGTTAAACGATGATCAGAGCTTGGACACAAAGTCTTCCTTTGTAAATAAATACATCTGCATCCTCCAGATGTATACAGTCCTGCCTGTTTGTGTGAGCCTGTGTGTGTATAGTCCTGTGCCAGCTCAGAGGGTCTTGTCTTGTTTTTATATATTTATTAAAAAACAAAACCCTGGGTCTGAGTTGTAGCACTTGGATTCATCACAGCATGTGAGATCTTTTCTTTTTAAATTGGGGCTTGTGGGATCTAGTTACCTGACCAGGGATCCAACCTGGGCTCTCTGCATTGGGAGTGTGGAGTCTTAGCCACTGGACTACTGGGGAAGTCCCTCAAGGGTCTTGTATGATGATAAGCACTCTTGGCTCTCAGACCCAGGTCCATCTATGTATGAGCTGCAAAGACTGATTCCTACTTTGTGCTTGGTTTTATGACTTGTGAGACTTCTGCTCATGTTATTTCTTTCTAATGTTTACTAAATTAAAATCGATAGTTTTATAGAAATACAGATTCCCCAGCTCTACTCTAATGATTGCAAAATTTCTGGGAAAAATTTCAGGGAATTTATATTTTTCTAACAGCTTCACAGATGGTTCTGTCACATCAGCATAGAGAGCTAGCCTTTTGTAATCATTGGACCAGATCACTGTTAAATAATCATTTCCAGTGTAACACTTTTCTATTCCAAATTCAAGCCTAATAGCACTTTCTGAATAATATCAGAAGACTTCAAGTAAGGGATGAATTGCAATTTGCTTTTGTTTGGCAAATTCATTCTTCAAAGTATAAATAACAAGGAGCAACTGTGAGCTCTAAATGGGGCAATCCTAAAGAAAATGCACTTTAAGCTCCCTAGAACTTTTGAAAATATCCATGTAGACATCAGTTGCAAGATAATCCAAAAATCAGTCGCAGATTTCCTGAAGATTTGTATAAGGCAGTGGTTTGAAGACTAGATTAGTGGGTTGGACACTGTCCTTGGGTGGAATAAAATTACATTATTAGAATTCTGCCCTTCCCCCCAGTTCATAAAGTCCTCAACTGCACCACTTTAAAACTGAAGTTTACCTTATTAAAGTTCTTGTTGTATGCTAAATCTAAGTTTCCATGTCCTAAAGTTTATCATTAAAAGTAATGAGCTGCCACATTCTACCACTCCCATACTTCTCTTCTTTGTACACCAACAGTTTTCTTCCCATGAAGAGATGTGATTTGTAACCTGTAGCAGGAAGTGGCACCTGGCTGCGGAAAACACTGAAATGACAGTGGATCTGGAAGCCTATGCTCCCCTGGGGCTTAAAATAATTATCTTCCTGAACTGTCATGGAACCTGAAGTCTACCATCAAATCTGCCTCTTTGGGTTAAGACAGGTATGTTCCCTAACAAACAAAAATAGGATGTGTTTCATTGTGCCTCCCTTTATTCTTCCTACCTCGCTGGATCCCTTGGTTCTGGGCACAGCCAGTTTCACAGACATGCTTAGATGGGCCTTGCACTTGGTTTAATGCTCTGCTGCTGCCATCTTGAAAGTCTTAATGATTTCTGATTGAGATTCCACATTTTCAGTTCGCACTGGGCCCACAAATTATGCAGCTGTTCTTGCCTCTAAGGTTGATCCAGCTCTCTGTGAATGCTCAGAAACACTTGGCCACTCCAACTTCCTTTCCATTTTTGTGCCTTTCACATTAAGCTGTTCAGCAAAATGAATGAGGAGAGGTGACCTGATTTGGGGGATTAGACATAGGTCTTCTCACTGGAACAGTGACTGGAGAGAATGCTTCCTTTGGCCCATTGCCCCTTCTTGGCAAGACACAAAGAGCTCTCTCTGAGCCACACTGGGCCCATAGACTGGTCTCCATTCAATAAACAACCAGTTTGGCATATAATTTTATCATTATTGTTTTTGTGGAGAGTTTTAGGGAAGCCAGAATCATAAAAGAATCCTTTCTGCCTTGCCTCCTGCTTAGGCTGGGCCATGCATGTGCAAAGCCAGTGATGGACTCATAGGGCCATGTGGTCTGGCCAATGACTGCCAATAAATTCTTGCTCAATCTGCCTAGTGCCTTTGTAAAGGAGTCTGCCAGTCCTCTCTTGTTCCTTGGATCATCTGCTTCTTTATGATCTTTAAACTAAAACTCACTTCTTTTCCCTCTAACCGGGTTGATACTCCCAGCAAATATCAAATGGGACCTCAGGAATAAAATTTGAGGTGGGTGTACAGGGGGAAAAGAGATGTTAGACTCCTGTAACAGCAGGTCGCAGGAGAAGGAGAACTGTTTTCTTTTGCCTAGGGCACTGAGCAGGGAGGAGGCGGTGTTTAATCAAACAAAGGTTCAAACCCTCGCTGGGAATTGCTTTCTGAACCCTTTAAGTAGCCCACAATTTATTTTCTAAGATACCCTAGGTTTGTCATGACATGTGTCAGGGGAAAGATCAGATGAAACAGTCAATGTGACAAGAAGTCATGGCATTGAGAGGAACAGTACCTGGCTAAATGCTGAGAGTTGCAAAGATCAGAAACCATCCAAAGGAAAAATAGGATGATATAAGTGCTTTGGTATTTACCAAGTACTGAAGATTTCCTGCAGAGGGGAGTCAGTCTCTTCCAGAGAGTTTGCACTCACCAGGATCTGAAAATGGGCTGGCTGGCACTTCAGCCTTCCTGGGAGATTCGCAGGCGTTGATTTCTCTGGTCATTACAGAACCTAAACAAGCCCTGACATGGGAAAGAGGGTAAGGGCTGTGGCTCCCAAATGCATCATTCTCAGCCAATCAAGAAGAAACTGCAATTATCGCAGGAAGGGGAAGACGCCGTGGGATGCTTCAGGTCTCCCCAGTCCCACTTGCACTTCCACCCCTCCTTCAGGGTGGGGGAAGAAGTCTGATGTATCTTTGAACTGTGCCAGTTAGATCACAAACATTCTGCTGTGCTTTCCCTAGAGATCTGATGAAATTAAGCTTTGCTACTGACTAAATATTGACCACTGGATTTAGCCTACTTATCAGCTTGTCTTTACTTTGGGGCCTCTCTGACACTCAGGCTCTGTAGCTGTAAAATGTAATTAACAAATATCCACTGCCCAGGGTTATGCTGAAGATTAAGTACAATAATCAAGTTTAAGAATCTCACCTAGTACCTTTCAATTAGCATGTGCTCAATAAGTGTTCACTTCTTTCTCCCTCCTGTCCCAGGAATCTTTCCAGGACAATGCTTCAAAAACTCTTGGAAGACTTCCCTGATGGTCCAGAGGTTAAGAATCCTTCTACCGATGCAGAGGCACGGGTTGTAACCCTGGTTCAGGAAGATCCCACTTGCCATGGAGCAACTGAGTCTGTGAGCCACAGCTACTGAAGCCAGTGCACCCTAGAGGCAGTGCTCTGCAACGAGAAGCCACTGCAATGAGAAGCCTGCGTACTGCAATGAAGAGAAGCCCTGCTCTCTGCAACTAGAGAAAGCCCACGTGCAGCAATGAAGACCCAATGCAGCCATAAGTAAATATATAAAAATTGCTGGAAAAAACAATTACAAAATACATTTCAAAATCTGACGTAGAGAGCTCCTTGTGAATTTTTCACATAGGGTGGCTGTAGATGCCCTCCAACCAAACTCACTAGAAACACATCTGAAGCTGACAACTGGGTTTATTCCCCATTGCAGAGAGGAAGCAAGCACCTATGGGGCACTATGAGGGTGTCTCATTGAGTGGCATTAAAAAGGCCTTCTTGGGATCTGGGCTGGTGTTGGGTGATTTGGGGGAAGAGTTTGAAGGAAGAGAGAACCTGCTCTGGGTTGGATGTTGGCAGGAAGCAGGCATAATTCTGACTGGGTTCCTTAATACATTTGATCTTGAAGGATGCAGCATAGCATAAAGCTGTAATATGTAAAAATTCAACAACCAAGTGGCTCATATTAGCTAGGAGAGGGGATGTTTGGAATTTTGAGGTTTGGACAATGTTCACGTTTTGTCTGTTTAGACATGGTGACGGAATGGTCTTACTTTGTTTCGATTCATCACAGTCACTGAATGGCCTCGTCTGATGTTGATGTTGAACAAAACTGTTTATGTTCTGCAGGAGAACAAGTTCTGGCGGAATGTCAGGTAGCTCTCTCAGATATTAGGGGGCTGCCCTTCTCTTTCTCATTACTTTGTTTTCCTACTATTATTAACTAATTTATTTAACTAATTTATTCATAGCATTGACTATTCTGTACATGCCAGAAATTGGCTTCAGAGCTTCATAGATATCAATACATTTAATGCCATAATATCCCAAAAAGGTCAGTACTTTTTTAGCTCTATTATACAGATAAGGAAACTGAGGATAGAGAGATGAAATAACCTGTCCAATAAATTTCACACAGCTCGTGGATGACAGAGCTAGGATTCAGACCCAGGCAATTCATGAATCAGGGCTCCTAAATGTCACAAATGAAGGCAGACTGTTCATCCTGGAAGGCAGCCATCAGGGTCCTTTCAGAGGCCCACTCCCTGCCGTACCTCATGAGCTCTGCCTCCCTGCCCTTAGGGATGGCCCCTGCAGCACACAGAGGAGGGAGGAGATTGTGAGGGGGCACTTCTATAGTGCCCTCATTTCTGGGAATGACCCTTGAGAACCAGTCCTGGAACAGCTTTGGGGAGAGAGGCCAGAGAGGGAGAGAAAGAACATCAACCATCAAAAATTCTCATGGTTCAATTATGGGTTTTTTAAAAAAGTTACTTCTTGAAGTTCATCCTTCTTTGGATCCTCTCACTCCATCACTGACTCTGGATTTTCTGCATTTACTTATTCAAAATTCTTTCCTGACTACCTACTGTGTGCACACTGTGTGTAATCCAGACATTGCCAGGCCTCCTGTGGGCAGTCAGCAGTCTCTCTTCTCTGCAGTACATATGCAGAAGAATCTGCACCCTGACACCTGTTTACACCAAAGCAAGAGACAGATCACTCTCTCTCTCTCTGATTAGTTACTGACAAAGGAGATAGTGAATCTTGAGTGCAGGTCAAGTAAGTCAGTCTCCTACCAGCCAGCACTCTGCATCTGTTGTTAACGCCCGAACAAATGAGGCGAGACATACACATTCCAGAGAGTGCTGCAAAACTCCAGGGGGTGCCCAACCAGAGTGGAAGATGATGTGATTAGGTTGGGACTGGCTGACAAACTGCTCACTATGCTTTTGATGTTGAGGTTGGAAAGTGGAAAGAGGCAAAATCGTCTCCTACATGGTCAGTTTATGGAGAGAATGGCATTTACTTTTCTTTTGGCAGCGCATGGTTCAAAAAATTATAATCAAGATGCCTCCTAAAGCTGTAATCTAATACCATTAGTAATCTCTGTTCTTTGTATTTCTCTAGACCATAAAATGCAGACATTGATCCAGAAGGAAGTGGGAAACACATGTAGAAATGGCAAAGATGAATTCAAAGTTGGTAGACACATGGAATTTTGCTTTCCTGGGGGTCAAATATCAGATAACAAAAACTACTAGGCAGTTCTTCTTTATAGCCTAGTTAAATCTCTTCTGCTGTAGCTAATTCACCTCCTTTTTACATTTTTAGTTCTTTTGCATAGGAGGGAAACAAAGTTACCTGTGAGAAAAGCTGTAGAATAAATACCTTACCACTGAGAGCTCTGCCCTCGGCTTTCCCTTGATCTTCCAGAGCCCCCAGTTTCCCTTCCTATATCTACTTTCTTAGGTTCTCCAACCTGTGTCCCCTTCCTCAACAAATTATTTTTGCTTTCATATCAAATAAGGTCACCTGGGGAAGGGAGGGGAGAGTCCTGCTTAGGTGTGAATGTCAAGAATTTCTTTTAATTCCCAAAGTGGCTGTTAGTAACATGTCCAGAAATAATACCTTAATCCAAAGGAATGAAGATCCAATGGTGGAATATCAGGCATCAGCCTCTGTCTTTTCAAGATAAGGTTTTCTGTATGGTTTTCATAAAACTCTGAATGGTACCAGGGAACCAGGTACTTGCTTTGTCCCCATAGCAGGCATTTTCTGTGGAGGACTGATGATCATCATTAAGTTAAATAATGGCTCTGTGAAGTACTTAGTACAGTTTTTGTCACATGGTTAGTGATTAATGAAAGACAGTCATAATCATTATAATCTATTAAATTGCCCTTCACATACTTTGGCTATTACTGATAGGGGTAGGGTGGTCTCAAGCAATTGAACCTGCAATTTGAGATCATGATCTTATAGAGTAAGTGGTTCAGGATGGGTTTAATGTGTGGGAGGGTCAGTTGCTTACTCCAGAGTATCCTATCCTCACTGGACAACTGGGTATGTATTTGGGCCTTGTTGTGCTTTTTGTAATGGCAACCCACTCCAGTACTCTTGCCTGGAAAATCCCATGAACGGAGGTGCCTGGTGGGCTGTAGTCCATGGGGTCGCGAAGAGTCAGACACAACTGAGCGACTTCACTTTCACTTTTCACTTTCATGCATTNGGCAGAAAGTGAAGAGGAACTAAAAAGCCTCTTGATGAAAGTAAAAGAGGAGAGTGAAAAAGTTGGCTTAAAACTCAACATTCAGAAAACTAAGATCATGGCATCTGGTCCCATCACTTCATGGCAAATAGATGGGGAAGCAGAGGAAACAATGGCTGTCTTCATTTTTCTGGGGTCCAACATCACTGCAGATGGTGATTTTAGCCATGAAATTAAAAGACGCTTACTACTTGGAAGGAAGTTATGAACAACCTAGACAGCATATTAAAAAGCAGAGACATTACTCTGCCAACAAAGGTCCATGTAGTCAAGGCTATGGTTTTTCCAGTGGTCATGTATGGATGTGAGAGTTGGACTATAAAGAAAGCTGAGTACCGAAGAATTGATGCTTTTGGACTGTGGTGGTGGAGAAGACTCTTGAGAGTCCCTTGGACTGCAAGGAGATACAACCAGTCCATCCAAAAGGAGAGCAGTCCTGAGTGTTCACTGGAAGGACTGATGTTGAAGCTGAAACTCCAATACTTTGGCCACCTGATGCGAAGACTGACTCACTGGAAAAGACCTTGATGCTGGGAATGATAGAGGGTAGGAGAAGGGGACAACAGAGGATGAGATGGTTGGATGGCATCACCGACTTGATGGACACGGGTTTGGGTAGACTCTGGGAGTTGGTGATGGACAGGGAAGCCTGGCGTGCTGTGGTTAATGGGGTCTCGAAGCGTCGGACATGACTGAGGGACTGAACTGAACTGAACTGAATCAAATTTGAAGAAAAAATAACAGAAAAGAAGAGAACTGAAAGGCAAAGGAGAAAAGAAAAGATATACCCATCTGAATGCAGAGTTCCAAAGATTAGTAAGGAGAGATAAGAAAACTTTCCTCAGTGGTCACTGCAAAGAATTAGAGGAAAACAATAGAATGGGAAAGACTAGAGATCTCTTCAAGAAAATTAGAAATATCAAGGGAACATTTCATGCAAAGATGGGCACAATAAAGGACAGAAATGGCATGGACCTAACAGAAGCAGAAGATATTAAGAAGATGTGGCAAGAATACACAGAAGAACTATACAAAGAGGATCTTAATGATTCAGATAATCACGATGGTGTGATAACTCACTTAGAGCCAGATATCCTGGAATGTGAAGTCAAGTGGGCCTTAGGAAGTATCACTATGAACAAAGCTAGTGGAGGTGATGGAATTCCAGTTGAGCTATTTCAAATCCTAAAAGATGATGCTGTGAAAGTGCTGTACTCAATATGCCAGCAAATTTGGAAAACTCAGCAGTGGCCACAGGACTGGAAAAGGTCAGTTTTCATTCCAATCCCAAAGAAAGGCAATGCCAAAGAATGTTCAACCTACTGCACAACTATACACATCTCACACACTAGTAAAGTAATGCTCTAAATTCTTCAAGCCAGGCTTCAACAGTACATTAGCCGAGAACTTCCAGATGTTCAAGCTAGGTTTAGAAAAGGCAGAGGAACCAGAGATCAAATTGCCAATATCCATTGGATAATGTAAAAAGCAAGAGAGTTCCAGAAAAACATCTGCTTTATCAACCTTGCCAAAGCCTTTTGCTGTGTGGATCACAACAAACTGTGGAAAATTTCCATCCTAAAGAGATGGGAAAACTAGACCACCTTACCTGCCTCCTGTACACAGGTCAAGAAGCAGCAGTTAGTACCGGACATGGAAAAATGAACTGGTTCTAAATTGGGAAAGGAGTACGTCAAGGCTGTATATTGTCCTCTTGCTTATTTAACTCTTATGCAGAGTATATAATGTGAAATGTTGGTCTAGATAAAGCACAGCTGGAATCAAGAGTGCAGGGAGAAATATCAATAATATCAGATATGCAGATGACACCGACCATCATGGCAGAAAGCTAAGAGGAGCTAAAGAGCCTCTTCATGAAAGTGAAAGAGAAGAGTGAAGAAACTTGCTAAAAACTCAGTGTTCAAAAAACTAACATTATGGCATCCAGTCCTATCACTTCATGGCAAACAGATAGGGAAACAATGGAAACAGTGAGAGACTTTGTTTTCCTGGGCTCCAAAATCCCTGCAGATGGTGACCACAGCCATGAAATTAAAAGATGCTTGCTCCTTGGAAAAAAATTATGACCTACCTAGATAGCATATTAAAAAGCAGAGACATTACTTTGCCGACAAATGTCCATCTAGTCAAGGCTCTGGTTTTTCCAGTAGTCACGTATGGATGTGAGAGTTGGACTATAAAGAAAGCTGAGTGCTGAAGAATCGATGCTTTTGAACTGTGGTGTTGGAGAAGACTCTTGAGAGTCCCTTGGACTGACTGCAAGGAGATCTAACCAGTCCATCCTAAAGGAAATGAGTCCTGAATATTCACTGGAAGGACTGATGCTGAAGCTCCAGTACTTTGGGCACCTGATGCAACAAACTGACTCATTTGAAAGACCCTGATGCTGGGAAAGATTTGAAGGCAGGAGGAGAATGGGATGACAGAGAATGAGATAGTTGGGTGGCATCACCAACTTGATGGACATGAGTTTGAGTCAGCTCTGGGTATTGATGGACAGGGAAGGCTGATGTGCTGCAGTCCACCGGGTTGCAAAGAGTTGGATATGACTGAGCAACTGAACTGGGGTGAATACAATTTGAGGATAGACGTAATTTTCATTTTTCTATTTTCTCATTGGTGCCTAGAATGGTGACTAATATAATGTTCAGAAGAGTAAATGTTCAGCAAATATTTGCCAACATGACTTATGTTCAAGGGTAATTGATGGAAAATAAGGTGGTTCAGATGGTAAAGAATCTGCCTGCAATGCAGGAGACCCAGGTTAGGATCCCTGGGTTGGGAAGATCCCCTGGAGAAAGAAACGGCTACCTGCTCTAGAATTCTTGCCTGCAGAATCCATGGACAAGAGGAGCCTGGCAGGCCACAGTTCATGGCATCACAAAGAGTCACATGTGACTGAGTGACTAACACTTTCACAGAGAAGTGGAAATGATCAGCATTTCTCTTGTGCTGTTGTTTAGTAATAATCACTTCATATCTAGTCATGGTGGAGGAAGTCCTAGAGGTGACTGAACTAAGACAGCAAGTAGAAGGATGGGAGACATATGAAATACAATTAGTTTTTTCCAAATGCAGAGTCTGTTGCTCTTGAAATGGGCAACAAGCATGCTCTGCTGCATCTCTGTGTCATTTCACAGCATGGCCCATCTGCTATAATTGCTCCATGAATATGTGTTCTGATATTTGATTTGATGCATGTCAAAAACCAAATGATGAAAGTGATTAGAAATAGTGAGAATAGCCTCAAACTGTAAAGAGGAAATATAATAAAAGTGAAACTTAAGAAGGAACAACTAGGCTCCTAGCTGGCAGTGAAAGATCATTCTGGAGTACATTGAGAGTCAGATCTGCTAAATAACACTCAGCAATGAGGACTTTAATTGGCTCGAGAAGGGGTTGGTAGTAGAAACCAGGAAGTCTAAGTTCATTTCATAGCTCTAATCTCCTCTAGCAGTTAACTTGAATTGGCCTCAATATTTCTATCCATGAAATGGTTTTGATACACTGCAAAGCATCCATCTCCCACCGAATATGAGATACACAAAAGACACTTTCAATTCATGTCCTGAGAACCCTTCACTTTTAATTTTATTAGAACAATAATTCAACCCGACAGTAAAATTTGTAAAAATCAATACCAAAGTTATTTAACAACTGGCTATTGTATGCCAGGCACTGAAACATGTTCTGGGAATGGAAAAGTGAACACCACAGATGCCTTTTGAGCCAAATAGCATTTGACATGATACCCACTCCAGTACTCTTGCCTGGAGAATCCTATGGACAGAGAAGGCTGGCGGGCTACTGTCCATGGGATCGCAAAAGAGTCAGGCACGACTTAGCAACCAGACAACAACAACAACTAGCCAAGTCTGCTTTAGGTGTATGACAATGGGCAGTCTGCTTTTCCATCCTTAAACCTATTTCCTCATATGTAAAAATGAGCTGACAATAAAATTCAACTTAAAGGACTGTTGTGAGAATCATATAACATGAAGATGTGCAAAGCTCTCAGCAGACTGTCTGGCACACAGGAGGTCACTAACAACTGTGAGCAGTGATGATGATAATCATTTGATTACACAGAGTGACAGTGAACCTGGGATTTGGAGGGAGGCATATAAACCAATCTAAATCAATCATGACAGCTTTACAAAACTCAGATAAACCATGGTATATTCAGACAACAGAATATTAATCAGTGTTGAAAAGAAATGAGCTGGACAGTGACTTCACCAAGATGGTGACAGAGGTCACCCTTGACTTCATCCCCCTTCATAGAACAAAATGTGACAGCTATTCATTGACAAGACACAAATGAGAGAATCCCAGAACATGGGGATGAGGCTGAAGCACCACCCCATATACACATACACACCACAGAAACCAAGAGAAACTGTATAGAAAGGGAAGAAGCGGGTACATGCTCAGCACGCTGGCCCTCCCCAGGGCAGTGCAGCACCATGGAGAGGTCTCCCGAGTCTACTATTGCTTCACGGGAAGAGACAGTCTGGGAGGGACATCCAAGCCATCATTCCTAGTGCTGGGGACTGCTTGGTGGGAGCCCCTACTCTGGTCTTGCCCCATGTGGATTACAGGGGAGTCTGTAGGGCTCAACTACTGGGAATCTGACTGTGAAGGAGAAGAGGGGAGGAGCTTGTAATAAGCAGCACTCAAATCCTGGCAGACCAAGCTTCTTTCTATAAAGCCCTGAACCAGCAGCTTTGTTCATCGGCAGAGTCAAGTCAGTGGAGCCCTTGGGCCAGGGAACTCAGTGGGGTGCAGGTCTACCTGATTTGGATCCTCAAACAAGAAGTTTGGATGGCCCTAGAGACTGGCTTGCCCACCGTCAGGCAAGGGAGCCAAGTCACAGTCACATCTGCTGGTGTGAGCATGACTCCTGGCCCCAGTTGACCAGAAGGGCTTGGGGGAAGCTGTATAATGTAGCAACGCCCTAGCCAAAAGTGGAGTGGGCAGAAACTGATGTCCCCAGAAGCAGTATCAGGTGTGAAGTGTTCTCCTTCTATACCCAGGCAGGAGAATTAATCCATAGCCTCACCTGAGGCAGAGGGTAGCTCCTGGCTCCTGCTGACCGGGAAGCCTGCAGAAAAACTGAGTTTCCTGGAGTGGCCCCTCCCTGTCGCATTCAGGCAGGCAAATGAGTCACAGTCTCATCCTCTGTGGGATCTGGCTTTTGGCCCCATCTGACCAGACCTGCTAGAGAGAACATCTGAAAGCTGGTAACGCAGTAATGCTCAAGCCAAGAGATGCGCAGGCAGAGCTGATAGTCTGCAAGGCAAAGCTGGTGGCCCTATTCAGCCAGGGAACATAAGGCATGGGTCGGCTTGAGTTAAGACCACCAAAAGCAGTAAGACCTTAGAGCTATTTCTACTGCTGTGCCTGGGCAGGGAAACTAACTGACAGCCCCTCTCATGGCTGAAAACAGCTTTCAAATTGCCCAAACAGGGAACTTCACCAGAGCAAACAGGAAACCTCATACAACAGCTCTGCTTACAGTGGCACTTGAACAGAGGGCACTGCATCTAGTTTCCCCATCTGCAGAGCAAAACCAGCGGCTTCACCTGTCAGGAAATTCCATGCACACTCTTGCCAGATTCCAGTTTCCAAACATCAAGCTGTACAGGCCCTGTGTCTCGTCCTTCTGCCCTACCAGGGCAGAGTAACTAATTCATAGCCCACTGAGTATAGTACCCAGTCATGACCATCTAAATAAGCATCACCCGTCCTACAGCTTCACTTGGGCAGGGAAAGATAGAGTCTTATCCAGCTGTTCTTGTCCAGTGGCACACCACTCATGTCAATCTTAGAGGTCAAATGAACGCCTTACCCCAAAATAAATCCTAATAGTAGGATTACCCTGCCCAAGGGTATTGCTAGCAGACACACCCAGAACTCAATCTGAACTAATTGGTCAAAAACTAACTCTGCCAAAGTGAACCTGTAAGTCTGTAAGAGGAGTCTATATATTCAAATGTATCAATACCAACGTAGGACTCAATGATCATAAAAAGTTAGATAAATATGATAGTACCAAAGAAAACTAATAAAGGTCTAGCAACTGACTCTCAATAAATGGACATCCATGAACTATCAGAAAAAGAAATTCAGAATAATCTTCTTAAAAAAGCTTAGTGAACTATAAGAACATATGAACAAATAAAAATAAAAAAAAACGATGCATATGTAAAATGAGAAGTTCAGCAAAGAAATAGGAACCATAATAAAAGCAAAAACAGAGATCTAAGAGTAGAAAAATAGAATAACCAAACTTAGGAATTCAATGGAGAGCTTCAAAAGCTGACTTGATCATGCAGAAAAAGAAAAGAATTAGTGACCTGAAAGAAAGAACATTTGAAATTATCCAATCAGAGGATCAAAAATAAAAAAGAATGAAAAATAGTGAAGAAAGCCTACAGGACCTATGGTACACAATGAGAAGAAACAATATTCATGTTATAGGAACAACAAAGGCAAAGAGAAAGTGACAGAAAGTATATTTAAAGTGGTAATGGCTAAAAATTTCACAAACTTGGGGAGAGAAATGGCATCGATATCCAAAAGGTTCAAAGGATGCCAGAAAGGTTGAACATGAATATGGCTACACTGAGACACATTATAGCTGTCAGAAATCAGAGAAAAAAGAATTTTAAAAGCAGCAAGATAAGAGACATACAAAGATAAGTAACATACAAACAAGTCCTCAAAATTCCCTGGTGGTCTAGTGGCTAGGATTCAGCACATACCAAAGAGCTCCATAGAATTATTGATGGACTTCTCAACAGAACCTTTTTGGTCTAGGAGAAAATGTGAAAACATATTCAAAATGTTGAAAGAAAAAGCAGTCAACCACGAATTCTATATCCAGCAAAAGCTGTTCTTCAGCAATAGAAATATAAAGACGACTTCATCAAACAAACAAAAGCTGAAGAAATTTATTACCACTGGACATGTGGTGGCTCAGTGGTAAAGAATCTGCCTGCCAAAGCAGTAGATACCAGAGATGTGGGTTCAATCCCTGGGTCAGAAGATCCCTTGCAGTAGGAAATGGCAACCCAGTCCAGATTTCTTGCCTGGAAAGTTCCATGGACAGAGAAGCCTGGTGGGCTGCAGTTCATCAACTTACAAAGAGTCAGACATGACTGAGCAGCTAGCACCTGAGCATGTTTTATAAAAAATGCTGCTGCTGCTGCTAAGTCGCTTCAGTCATGTATGACTCTGTGTGACCCCATAGATGGCAGCCCACCAGGCTCTCTTGTCCTTGAGATTCTTCAGGCAAGAAATCTGGACTGGGTGGCCATTGTCTTCTCCAATGCATGAAAGTGAAAAGTGAAAGTGAAGTCGCTCAGTCGTGTCTGACCCTCAGCGACCTCTTGGACTGCAGCCTACCAGGCTCCTCCGTCCATGGGATTTTCCAGGCAAGAGAACTGGAGTGGGGTGCCATTGCTAAAGGGAGTTATTCGAGTACAAGTAAAAGGACATTAATTAACATCATAAAAACAAAAAAAAGGTAGCATAAAACTCAATGGTAATGGCAAGTATATAGTTGATGCTAGATTTTTTTAAATTTCTTTTTTAATTGAATGATAATTGCTGTACAGAATTTTGTTGCTTTCTGTCAAACCTCAACATCAATCAGCCATAGGTATACATATGTCCCCTCTTTCTTGAACCTCCCTCCCATCTCCCCTCATCCCACCCCTCTAGGTTGATAGAGAGACCCTGTTTGAGTTCCCTAAGACATACAGCAAGTCAGTGAAAAAGAAGAGAATTAAAAGGCAAAGGAGAAAAGGAAAGATACCCATCTGAATGCAGAGTTCCAAAGAATTGCAAGGAGAGATAAGAAAGCCTTCTTAGGCAATCAATGCAAAGAAATAGAAGGAAATAACAGAATGGGAAAGACTAAAGGTCTCTTCAAGAAAATTAGAGATACCAAGGGAACATTTCATGCAAAGATAGGCACAATAAAGGGGGAAATGGTATGGACCTAACAGAAGCAGGAGATACTAAGAAGAGGTGGCAAGAATACACAGAAGAACTACACAAAAAAGATCTTCATGACATAGATAATCATGATGCTGTGATCCCTCACCGAGAGCCAGATATCCTGGAAGGCGAAGTCAAGTAAGCCTTAGGAAGCATCACTAGGAACAAGGCTAGTGGAGGTGATTGAATTCCAGTTGAGCTATTTCAAATCCTAAAAGATGATGCTGTGAAAGTGCTGCACTCAATATGCCAGCAAATTTGGAAAACTCAGCAGTGGCCACAGGACTGGAAAAAGTCAGTTTTCATTACAATCCCAAAGAAAGGCAACGCCAAAGAATGTTCAAACTACCATACAATTGCACTCATCTCACATGCTAGCAAATTATTGCTCAAAATTCTCCAAGCCAGGCTTCAACAGTACAGGAACCATAAACTTCCAGATGTTCAAGCTGGTTTAGAAAATGTAGGGGAATCAGAGATCAAACTGTTGGATCATCAAAAACACAAGAGAGTTCCAGAAAAACATCTACTTCTGCTTTATTGACTATGCCAAAGTCTTTGTGTGGATCACAACAAACTGTGGAAAATTATCAAAGAGATGGGAATACCAGACCCACCTGACCTGCCTCTTAAGAAATCAGTATGCAGGTCAGGAAGCCACAGTTAGAACTGGACATGGAACAATGGACTGGTTCCAAATCAGGAAAGGAGTACGTCAAGGCTGTATACTGTCACCCTGCTTATTTAACTTATATGCAGCATCATGAGAAACACTGGACTGGATGAAGCACAAGCTGGAATCAAGATTGCCAGGAGAAATATCAGTAGCCTCAGATATGCAGATGACACTACCCTTATGGGAGAAAGCAAAGAAGAACTAAAGAGCCTCTTGATGAAAGTAAAACAGGAGAGTAAAAAAGTTGGCTTAAAATTCAACATTTAGAAAACTAAGTTCATGGCATCTGATTCCATCACTTCATGGCAAATAGATGGGGAAACAATGGAAATAGTGACAGACTTAAGTTTCACTGCAGATGGTGACTGCAGCCATGAAATTAAAAGATGCTTGCTCCTTGGAAGAAAAGCTATGACCAACTTAGACAGCATATTAAAAAGCAGAAGCATTACTTTGCCAACAAAGGTGTGTCCAGTCAAGGCTATAGTTTTTCCAGTAGTCATGTGTGGATGTGACAGTTGGACTATAAAGAAAATTGAGCACTGAGAAATTAATGCTTTTGAACTGTGGTATTGGAGAAGGCTCTTGAGAGTCCCTTGGACTGCAAGGAGATCCAACCAGTTCATCCTAAAGGAAAGGAGTACTGAATATTCATTGGAGAGCCTGATGCTTAAGCTGAAACTCCAATACTTTGGCCACCTGATGTGAAGGGCTGATTCATTTGAAAAGACCCTGATGCTGGGAAAGACTGAGGGTGGGAGGAGAAGAGGACGACAGAGGATGAGATGGTTGGATGGTATCACTGACTCAATGGACATGAGTTTGAGTAAATTCTAGGAGTTGGTGATGGACAGGGAGGCCTGGCATGCTGCAGTCCATGGGGTCACAAAGAGTTGGACACAACTGAGTGACTGAACCGAACTCAGTCAAAAACCACAATGAGGTATCAGCTCATGACCATTAGAATGGCCATCATGAAAAAAGACAAGAGAAAACAAACGTGGAAAGAATATGGAGAAATGATATCCTTTTACATTATTGGTAGGACTATAAACTAGCCACAGTGAGACAGTAGGAGGGGCTCTTCTGCAACATAATCAAACCCCATACCTAATGTCCTGTAGACTCTAGTGCTGGAACACCTCGGGTCAAACAACCAGCAGGACAGCAACACTGCCCCACCCATCAGCAGACAGATTGCCTAAAGCCATGGTGAGTTCAGAGCCACCTCTAAACACAAACTTTGATATGGCCCTGCCCACCAGTGGGACAAGATCCAGCTCAAACCACCGTGGGCAAGCACCAGCCCCTCCTACCAGAAAACCTATACAAGCCCAGTGTCAACCTTACCCACCATGAGGCAGACACCAGAAGCATGAGGAGCTATGTTCCTGCCGCCTGGAGAAGGGAGATCACAGAGTAAGACACAATGAGATGGCAGATAAATATTTTCCAAGAGAAGGAACAAGATAAAAACACACAAGAACAATTAACTAAAGTAGAGATAAGCAATCTACCTGAAAAAGAACTTAGACTAGTGATAGTAAAGATGATCCAAGATCTAAGAAAAAGAATAGAGATAGAAACTGAGAAGTTACAAGAAATGTTTAATGAAAACCTAGAAGATAGAAAGAACAAACCAACAGGGCTGAACAAAACAAAGTTGAAATATAAAATATGTCTGGAAGGAACCAACAGCAGACTAAATGAGGCAGAATGGAGAAGTGAGCTTGAACAGCATTGTGGAAGTCTGCATTGTGGAACAGAATGAAAAGAAACAAGCTCAGAAATGAGCACAGTCAGGACAGACTCGGAGACCTCTGGGACAATATTAAATGCACAAACAGTCACATTATCAAGGTCCCAGAGAGGAGACAGAGAAAGGGCCTGAGAAAATATTTGAAGATATCACAGCCAAAAAATGTCCCTAATATGAGAAGGGAGATACTCACTCTAGTCCAGGAAACATAGAAGATCTCATACAGGATGAACCCAAGGAATAACACAGTGAGGCAAATATAAATCAATCTGGCAAAAACTAAAGATAAAGAAAACTATTAAAAGCAATAAGGCAAAAAGCAACAAATAACATACAAGAAAATCTGCATAAGGATACTGGCTGATTTTTCAGTAACTCTGTGGGGTCAGAAGGGAGTGGAACAATATATTTAAAGTGATGAAAGGGGAAAACTTACAACCAAAAATACTCTATCCAGCAAGGCTGTCATTTCGACTTAATGGAGAAATCAAAAAGCTTTACAGACAAGCAAAAGCTAAAAGAATTCAGCACCAACAAACCAGGTTTACAATGAATCCTAAAGTAATTTCTCTAGGCAGAAAAGCCCACAATTAGAGACAAGAAAATAACAAATGGGAAAGCTCACCAGTAAAATAAAATGTACAGGTAGGAAACCATTTACACAGAAATATGATTATGAAAAACCAGTAATCAACTGCTATGTGCTCAGTTGTGTCTGACTCTCTGTGAGCGCATGGACTGTAGCCCACCAAGCTCCTCTGTCCATTGAATTTTCCAGGCAAGAATACTGGAACAGGTTGCCATGTCCTACTCCAAGGGATCTTCCCCATACAAGGATCCAATCTGAGTCTCCAGTGTCTCCTGCATTGTAGGCAGATTCTTTACCACTGAGCCATCAGGAAAGCCTCTTCTTGAGAAGAGGAAAGTACAAATGCTAGATATTGGAAATGCACTGGAAATTAAGAGACCAGTAACTTAAAGCAATCTTGTGTGTATATATATATACTGTAACTGAAGAGGAAAAGTTAAAATTTTACATAACCTCCTGCTCCTTCTGCCTTTGTAACTCAGCTTACTCCTTGCAAAGTCTGGATCACATAGGTCACGTAGGCTCAGAAAGTAGGGACTTAACAATACTAGGAACTGGAGCTTATCTCACTCACCCTTGTCCTGCTCTTTGCAATTGCCCAGCCTCTGCAAACCTGCTTAATCATGCCTGTCTGTGTAAAGGTCAGGCATTCCCCTCTCCATCTTGACTGCCATTCCAGTGAGCATGAAGCCTCTTAGTTTAAACCAGCCTATTAACAGACACTGTTGCCCACTACAGTCTGTCTATAAAAACTCTGTAACCCCTTCGTTCGGGGCTCAGAGCTTGGAGTGTTAACTCCTCTGGGCCTGCTGGCATACTAAACCTGAGTTCTCCAACTCTCTGAGGGTGGTGCTTGGTTTCTCGAGTACTGGTTTCTGCAACACTATATCAAAAATTCATGGTAACCGCAAACCAAAAATGTACAACAGATCCACACACACAAAAAAGGAAAAGCAATCTAAATACACCATTAATAATGGTCATCACATTATAAGAGAACAAAAGAGGAATGGAACAAAAAAGATCTAAAAATAAATCCAAAATAACACAATGGCAATAAGAATATACATAACAATTTACCTAAATGTAATGGATTAAAAGCTTCAACCAAAAGAGAAGGACTGGCTGAATGGATAAAAAAAATAAAACCCATATAGATGCTGTCTATAAGAAACCCACTGTATGTATCTAGGGACACATACAGGCTATAAGAAAGCCACTGTATATATCTAGGGATACATACAGAACGAAAGTGAGGAGATGGAAAAAGGTACTCTATGCAGATGGAAATAAATCACAAGAAAGCTGGAGTGGCTGTACTCAGACAAAGTAGAATTTAAAATACTGTTACAAGAGACAAAGAAGGACACTCTCTAGTAATCAAGGGATCAATCCAAGAAGAAAATATAACAATTATAAATATATATGCACACAACAAACCAAAACCAACAATATATTAAAAGGATCACACACCATGATTAAGTGGGATTTATCCCAGGGATGCAAGGACTCCTCAATATCCACAAATCAATCAATGTGATAATACCCACACATTAATATAATACCCACATTAACAAACTGAAGAATAAAAACCATATGATCATCTCCATAGATGCAGAAAAAGCTTTCAATAAAATTCAACACTCAATTTATGATTAAAAAACACTCTCCAGAAAATGGGCATAGAGGGAACATACCACAACATAATAAAGGCCATAAATGAAAAACCCACTGTAACATTATTCTCACTGGTGAAATGCTGAAAGCATTCCTTCTAAGGTCAGGAACTAGACAAGGATACCCACTGTCTCCACTTTTATTCAACATAGTTTTGAAAGCCCCAGGCACAGCAATTTAAGAAGAACAAGAAATAAAAGGAATCTAAATTTTAAAAGAACTAAAACTGTCACTGTTTGCAGATGACATGGTACTATATACAGAAAATCCTAAAGATGCTACCAGAAAACTATTAGAGCTCATCAGTGAATTTGGTAAAATTGCAGGATACAAAATTAATACATAGAAATTCTCTTGCATTCCTGTACACTAGCAATGAACAATCAGGAAGAGAAATTAAGGAAACAATACTCTTTGGCGCTGCATCAAAAACAGCAAAATACCTAGGAATAAACCTACCTAAGGAGCCAAAAGATTTGTACTCTAAAAAGTATAAGACACTGATGAAAGAAATAAAAGAGAAAGCCATAATCTGAAAGAATACATGCACCCCAGTATTCACTGCAGCACTATTTACAATAGCCAAGACACAGAATCAACCAAAGTGTCCATCAAGAGAGGAATGCAGAAAAAAGATGTGTACATATATACAACGTAATATTACTCAGCCATAAAAGGAATGAAATAATGTCATTTGTAGCCACATGGATGGATCTAGAAATTATCATATGCAGTGAAGTAAGCCAGAGAAAAATATCTCTCTCTTATGTGGAATCTAAATATAAAAATGATAAAAAAAGAACTTATTTACAAATAGGAATAAACCCACAAATTTCAAAAACTTATGATTACCAAAGTAGAAATGTTGGGGGTGGGGGGTGGGAACAGATGAAGTAGGAGTTGTACTACTATAAAATAGATAATGAAAAAGGACCTATTGTGTAGCACAGGGAATTCTACTCAATATTCTATAATAACCAATATGGAAAAAGAATCTGAAAATGAATATATGTATATGTAAAATTGAATCACTTTGCTATACACCTGAAACTAACATATTGTAAATCAACTATAATCCAATGAATTTTTAAAAAGAAAATGCGAAAAAAAGAAGCAAAAATTATTCCAAATAAACAACTTAATTCTACTACTTAAACAACTAGAAAAAGAACATATTGAGCTCAAATTTGGCAAGAAAATAAATAATAAAGATTACAGCAAAAATAGATGAGATAGAGAACAGAAAAACATTATTAAAGTTAAGAGCTGGTTCTCTGAAAATATAAGCAAAACTAGCCAACCTTTAGCTACATTAACCAAGGAAATAAAAGACAAGACCCAAATAAAGAAAATTATAAATAGAAAAGGAGACATCACAATAAATACCACAGAAACACAAAGGCTATAAGAAAATATTACAAACAACTATATGCCAACAAACTGGACAACTTAGAACAGATGGAAAAATTCTTAGAAACATACACTTACTAAGCCTAAATCTGGAAGAAATAGAAAATCTGAATAGAATTACCAGCTAGAGATTTCATCAGTAATTAAAAATCTCTCAGCAACCGGTGGATTCATGTCAATGTACGGCAAAGCCAATAGAGTATTGTAAAGTAAAATAAAGTAAAAAAAAAAACACACACACACAATAATAATAAATTAAAAAAAAAAATCTCCCAGCAAAGAAAATCCCAGAACCAGATGGCTTCACTGGTCAATTTAACCAAACATTTAAAGAATTAATACCAATCTTTCTCAAACTCTCCCATAAAAATCAAAGAGAAGGAACACTCCCAAACTCATTTACAAGGCCAGCATTATCATGATACCAAAAGCAGAAAATGACACCACCACAAAAGAAAACTATAGGCCAATATTCCTGATAAATATAGATGCAAAATTCTCAACAAAATACTTGCAAAAAAATTCAACAACACATTATAAGGATCACTCACATGTTCCATGACCTCCAGTGAATGTGTGATGCTTCAGACTGTACAGAACCCTAATCATAATTATTTTGCTTTTTTCTATTTAGATACTAAAGGGTGGATTGTGCCTACAGCATGGATACACTGGACAAAGGGCATTATACTGTTCCAAGCAGACAAGATTTCATCACATTACTAATAGCACTGCACAATTTATAATTTGTAAGTTGCTTATTTATGGATTTTTCCATTTAATATTTAAGATCATGGTAGACTGTGGTTAACTGATACCACAGAAAGTGATACTGTGAATGAGGGAGGGACTATTATGTATCAAATCAAAAGATTCAGTAAATTTGCAGGATACAAAATTAACTACGAAAATCAGTAATGTTTCTATACACTAAGAATGAAATTTCTGCAAAAGAAAAAAATTGGCCCCATTTAGAATACCATCAAAAACAAACAAAAAATACTTAGGCATAAATTAAAGTATTTTAATCCATCTTGGGCTAATTTTTGTGAATTTTGTTATTCAACATATGAATATCCAATTTTGAGGACAATTTATTTATTAAAATCTTTTCTTCACTGAGAATCTTTAGATTCCTTGTCAAATATTAGTTGACCATATACATTTGGATTTATCTCCAAGGAGGTGAAAGATCGCTGTTTTGAAAATTATAAGACATTCATGAAAGAAATCAGAGGAAAAACACACAAAAATGGAAAGTTATACTGTGCTCATGAATTGGAAGAGTATTGTTGAAATATACATATTACTCAAAGCCACTTATGGATTCAATGTAATCCCTATCAAAATTTCAATGGCATATTTTGCATAAGTAAAGAAACAATCCTAAATTTTATATAGAACTAGATTTTTATATAGAACTAAATTTTATATAGAGACTAGAATAGCCCAGGCAATCCTGAAAAAGAACAACGAAGCAGGAGACGTCACTCTTCTTGATTTCAAGCTATACTCTTAATGTATTAGTAATCAAAAGCATATGGTTCTGGATAAAAACAGACAAATCAATGGAACAGAATTGAGAAACCACAAATAAACCCCCAAATACATGGCCAACTAATACTTGACAGGAAATCCAAGGATTCTCAATGGAGAAAAGATTTTAATAAATAAATAGTCCTCAAAATTGGATATTTAAATGTTAAAGAACAAAATTCACAAAAATTAGCTCAAGATGGATTAAAAAGTTAAATATAAGACCCAAAACTGAAACCATGAAATTCCCAGAAGAAAATATAGGAAAAAAGCTCCTTGATATTGATCTTGGCAATGATATTTTTGGATATGACTTCTAAAGCACAGACAACAAAAGCATAAAAAACACATATCTTATAAGAAATTATTATTCAAAATACACAAAGAACTCAAATAATAGCAAAACCCCAAATGATTCAATTAAGACAGGGTAAAAAACCTGAGTAACATTTTTCCAAAGAAGATATGTGAGCAGCCTACACATAGATGAAAATATGCTCACCATCACTAGCAATAAGGGAAATGCCAGTCAAAACCACAGTGAGATATGATCTCATGGCTATTAGAATTGTCATCATCAAAAACACAAGAGAAGACAAATACTTGTGAGGATGTGGAGTAAAAGGAATCCTTGTACATTGTTGATGGGATTATAAACTAGTGCAGCGGCTACGAAAAACAGTATGGAGGATCCTCAAATGTTAAAAATAAAACTACCATATAACCTAGAAATCCCATTTCTAGGAATATGTCCAAAGAAAAAGAAAACTAACTCAAAAAGATATTTGCACCCCAATCTTCATAGCAGTGTTATTTATGACCGCCATTACATGGAAGCAAGCTAAAGTCCATTGATGGATGAAGGGATTAAAAAACTGTTTTATATATACCATGGAATGTTATTTAGCCATAACATGAGGAAATACTCATGTTGTTGTCAGTTGCAACAACATGGAAGAACTATAGTGAATTAATGCTAAGTGAAGTAAGTCAGACAGAGAAAGACAAATACAGTATGTCTCCTATATGTAGAGTCTAATCAAAATTTTAAAAACTTGTAGGAAAAAAGATTAGATTTATAGCTCCCAGAAGTAGGGTGTGGAAGAGTGAGAACTGAAGGAAGGGGGTCAAAACATAAGTTTCAGTTATAAGATCCCCCTAGTACTAGGAAATAAATACTAGGGATGTAGTGTACAACATGATAACTATAGTTATCACTGCTATATGATACATATGAAAGTTATTAAGACAGTAAATCCTAACAGTTCTCATAAAAAAGAAGTATAGCCATGAAAAGATATGTAGGAAACTTAAATGTATATTACTAAGTGAAATAAGCCGACATGAAAAGGTTACATACTTTATGATTACAACAGTTAAGACTTTCTGGAAAAGGCAAAACTATGGAGATCATAAAAATGGCAGTGGTTGCCAGAGGTGGGGAAGAGGCAAGAGAGGTACACAGGTGGAGCACAGAGCATTTTTAGGGCAGTAAAAATACTTTTTATTATATTATAATGATGGATACACGTTATTATATATTTGTTCAAACCTACAGAATGCATAACAGCAAAGTAAAACACTAAGGTAATCTACAGATTTGGGGTGATAATTATGTGTTGATGTAGGTATATCATTAATAACAAATGCACCATTCTGGTGAGTGATATTGATTAGGCTGGCTATTCACATGTGGGGGCAGAAGGGATATGGCAAGTCTCTTACCTTCCTATCAATTTTGTTAACTTAAAACTACTCTAAAAAAATGAAGTCTTAAAAAAATTCCAATGCCCTGAATTTCCTTTCCTTGAGTTTTGATGACTTTGAAATTCTAATATTTCTACTTTTGGTCAGCCCTTGCTGCTCTTCTGTTCAGTGTTCTAAGGTCCGGGATTCAGTATTTCAGTGTTGAGTCTCTAGCATTTGCTGGAACTTTGGACAGGCATGACTGTGTTTCACGACAATGTCCCATCCTGGAGAAGACAGAGGAAGGGTGAAGAACTGAGCGGAAGGCAGCCTGTGAGAGACATTTTTGTTTTCAGCTTCCAGTTTTCCCAAGGTGCCATTTTCGGTATCAGAGAATAATAGACTGGCAGTGAGTGGCACAATTCAGAGAGAGAGTAAATGACTTGCCCAGGCTTATTCATCAGTGCCAGGATTGGAATTCAAATCTAAGTTTGTTAACTCTCACTACTCTCAATATTAACTTAATGTTAACTCTCAATATTCTCTCCATTATGGCACATTTCACGAGCTTGTTGCTCAATGATGGAAAAGAACAAGGAGGACCGGTGGTCTTTAATATATCTCTCTCTTGATATGCTTTTGTCATCAACAGGTTCAAACAGTTCTGATGCTACTTTGTGTAGCACCCAAGATGGTACGGTCCTACTCTTCTTTCCAAAGGGCCTGGCAAGTCTCCTTCTGAGTACTCCCAAAGAGCCAAGCTTCTCTTTCCATGGAGCAGCAATTTACTACGGTAAGGCGGGTCCCTCCTCCAGGTTCAAGGAATGACAATCATCGCAATGACTGGGTTAGTTCTGGTGGATGAAATATAAACAGATATCTGCGGGGGACTTGTGGGAAAGAATTTCCTCTCTGACAAAAAAGAAAAAGGCTTCTAATCAAATTCTTTTTTATACCCCCAGCAAGGGAGAGGCTGGGAACCTCTCTTTTACTTCCTGACTTTTGATATTTTCATGATGAGAAGATGCTGTGATAGCCATCTTGTGACCATGAGACAAAAATCAAGAGAATTGGAAAGAAGCCACTGAGTTTTTGAATTGCTCAACTAATGGAACTTTCTAGCTGCATGCTTCTTTTTATATAAAATAATAAGACCACTAATTGTTTTGAACATTCTACTACTTACAGCAAAAAACATCCTAGATAATTTTGAAAACTTCCTGGAGGAGATGAGAACCAGGTCTTAAAAGACAGCAGGATTCATGTAAACAGAGTGGAGGTAGGGAGATCTGTTGGAGGATAAGCTAAGGCAAAGGAATGGGCATTAGCTTGGCCCATGTGGCTGTTGGGAGGGGATGCTCCAGGCATCTGTGGTGAATGTCAATTGGAGTAACTGTGTCTTTATCTGAACTCATAGTATTTACTCTTAGTGTGTGTATATACGGATTTGCAAATGTTTATTTGCTTGAGAAATTTTGTTCACAGGAGAAGAAAAGTGGTTGGCTCAGGGACCTGAGATATGAGAGGACAACGCAGTCTTTTCCTAGCCTCTGGTCCCCTGGCCAGTGCCCACAGACCTGTATTGGAGAGCAGCTGCAGGCAGAAACCAAAGAAACTCTTCTCATAGGGTGTTGTGTGAGCCCAACCAAGAGCACTGCTTTGGTTTCCAGGTAACTAGACTCCACAGGCTCCTCTGATGGCTCAGCGGATAAAAAATTCGCCTAAAATGCAGGAGGCACAGGAGATGCAGGTTTGATTGTGGGTCGGGAAGACCCCCTGGAGGAGGAAATGACAACCCACTCTAGGATTCTTGCCTGAAAAGTCCCATGGACAGAAGAGCCTGGCGGGCTATAGTCCAAAGGACCACAAAGAATTGACACAACTGAGTAACTAGCATAAGCATACATGCATAGGCTCCACAGAGCTATGGCAATGTCAAGGCTGCGAGGACAGCATCAGCAAGGTATGAGGGCACCGGGGGGTGGTGCACTGGGCCCCATCATCCTCCCCTGGGGTGGGGGGAGGAGAGAATAGGCAGCTGTGCGAGCTCAGTGGCTGCTCCCAAGGGATTTCTCTCTGAATTGCCACAACACAGGCAGAAGCTGAGGGAGATAGCCCACATGAACAATGCACGAATTCACTTGAGACAATCCCAAGAACAGAAATAACACCATGAGGCTCTGAGGGGAATAAAGCCCTTCACTACACAGCTGGGGCCTGACTGTATGGAACATAGTCATCGGAGTCAATGCGGTTCTGCTGGGATCCTCTGACAAGTGAGACTGGGTCAGGGTTTCTCAAGGTCAGCACTGTTGACTGTTTGTTGTGAGAGCTGTCCTATGCATTGTGAGGTGTTTACTAGATACTGGTAGCACTCCTTCTTCTGAACTGTGACAAGTAGAGACATTTAAAATCTCAAAATGTGTTGAGAACCAGTGGTCTACAGACACAAGGGGTGTGTGTGTGTGTGATATGTGAGAGAGGAAGGGAGGGAGAGCAAGATAGGATATGCATGAGACAGAATGTGATGTATTTGTCAGTTATTTACAAGTATATTTGTTGATTTTTTTGATTTTCACCTTTTCCTTTTAAAAAGCATCAGTAGACACACTTCCTTACTTTAAACTCTGTCAACGTTTTAAATTATTTTCTTGTGATAAATTCCTAGACACAGAACTGCTTGGTGGGTGAAAAAGTGGCAAGCTTTAAGACTTTAATTATATATTGCCTAAATGACCTCTAGAAAGGTTTTTCCAATTTGAATTTGACATTTCTTTTTAATCTTTACAGAATTTAGGACCTAGTTTTGCACATGGTAGCTGCTTAATAAGTACTTTGTAGTTAGTTGATCAAATATTAGTTGTGAGTTTTCATTCCTCATTATTCCAACAAATACCTGGGTATGTTGTTATATGACACTTCACAATGATTCCTATATGGGCTGGGTCTGCAGAAGAAACACACACATACATATACTGTTACATGGATGATTTCCTGTTGACCCATGCCTCTTAATGTGTGGTCCTGGAACCATGGTCTCTACTTGCTGCTGCTGCTGCTGCGTCACTTCAGTCGAGACCTACTCTGTGAGACCCCATAGACGGCAGCAGCCCACCAGGCTCCTCTGTTCCTGGGATTCTCCAGGCAAGAATACTGGAGTGGGTTGCTATTTCTTTCTCCAATGCAAGCATGCATGCATTCTAAGTTGCTTCAGTCCTGTCCAACTCTGTGCAACTCTATGGACAGCAGCCCACTAGGCTCCTCTGTCCACAGGATTCTCTTGACAAGAATACTGGAGTGGGTTGCCATCTCCTTCTCTGGTCTCTCCTTGGGAACTTGTTAAAAGTGTAAATTCTCTGGTTCCACACTTGGACCTAATTTGTATTTTAAAATCCTTCTGGGTAAAGCTTAAGCATACTCTCTACAAACAATAAATGCTAGAGAGAGAGTGGAGAAAAGGGAACCAACCCTTCTACACTGTTGGTGGGAACTTAAATTGGTGTAATCACTGTGGAGGACAGTGTGGTGGTTCCCTATAAAACTAAAAGTAGAACTACCACATGATCCAGCAATCCCACTCCTGAGCATATATCGAGAGAAAATCATATTTTGAAAGGAAATCATAACCTGAAATGACCTGCAGCACCATCTACAACAGCCAAGACATGGGAGCAACCTAAATGTCCATCAACAGAGGAATGGATAAAGAAGATTTAGGACATATATACAATACCTAAAGCCATAAAAAAGAACAAAATAATACCATTGCAGCAACATGGATGGACCTAGAGATGATCCCACGAAGGCAGAGAAAGACAGATATCATATGATACCACTCATGGGATCAAACTTCTTAAAAATAATACAAATGAACTTATTTATAAAATAGAAAAACTTACAGATATCAAAACCAAACATTTATTTTACAGATATCAAAAGCAAAACTTTTTTTTTTTAATAGATATAAAAAACAACATTTCCAAAGGGGAAATGTTGGGGGGAGGGAAAAATCAGGAGCTTGAGATGAACATACACACTACTACGTATGAGACAGATAACCAGCAAGGACCTACTGTATAGCACAGGGAACTACTCAGTATTCTGTGATAACCCATATGAGAAAAGAGTCTAAAATAGAATGAATGTATGTATAACTGAATCACTTTGCTGTAACACAAAACTAATATAACATTGTAAGTCAACTATATTCCAGTTAAATTAAAAGTAAAAAAGAGAATGACTGCAGCAGACAATAAAAATGAACAAACACCGCTCTCATCAGCATGGAAATTGCTATTTCCTAAACATTCCCTCTATAATGGCATCACTCTGGTGCAAGTTGGCTAGCCAGCTTTTGTTCATAAGAGGTTCACACTCTAAATGCATGTAATGCTACCTGACTCCATCTGGTGTCCTGGTTGGTTTCTGAGAGGCTCTTCCCATGCCTGCACCTTTATATTAAGGCACAATTCAGTCTGCTTGCCAGTCCATGGCCTAGGAGCCAACAGCTGGGATGATTAAATGAAGAACGATGTATGCCTGTTCAACCTCATTTGCTAGATTGCTCATTAGATGTATAATGCCCTATCTTGGCCAGACATGAAGTCCACTGTGACTGAGGTGGCCATCTGTTCAGGGATCGATCCTGTTAGAATAATCAGAGATCGTGGGGCTCTAGCAGGCACCTCTGCCAGACCTGCACGGGTGGATGTGAACAGAGGAGAAGAGAAGGTTGGGGGGGCTTTTGCGTATTTCAAACCTGAGTCAGCCTCTTCTCCATAAGGGACAACCCCAGGGCATCCAGATGCCTTCCTGAAGTGTAAGAGACACTGTCAGGAGGTCAGTTTGGAAGGAAACAGCTGCAGATGGCAGAGACTCTGGTGCTTGAACTCACACCTGGTTCCCCTCCTCATCAGTCAGAAATGAGTTTCTGTACTAATAGCTCCTGACATCTGTAATCCCTGGGGCTTGCAGGTGTGTGTGTGTGTGTGTGTGTGCGCGCGCGCGCGCGTGTGTAGGGGTGTGTGTGCACTGTTCTCTAATTAGACTGCACCATCTCTTAAAGGTAGGGCTATGCCTGTCACTAATGCTCAGCTTTACTTATAATGGGGAATTTAAAATGGGACTGACTGCACTCTAAAGGCTCATGCAGTCATAGCGCATCTTCTGGTTTCTAAGGGAATATTGGGTGGTACTGCCCACAAGACACATGCTTTTGGGACTTCCCTCCTGGTGGTCCAGTGGCTAAGACTCAATGCTCCCAACGAAGGGAGCCACAGGTTTGATCCTTAGTCAGAGAACTAGGGCTAAAGTCCATGGGGTTGCAAAGAGATGGACATAACTGAGTGACTAAACATTCACTTTCCAGGAAACTAGATTCTGCATGCGACAACTAAGACTCGGAGCAACCAAAACAAACCAACAGAAAAGACACATGCTTCTGAGAAGCTAATTATGCAAGGGATTGAAAGACTTAATGAAGATTAGTCAAAACTTCTGTGGGGCCAGTTTCAGTTACTCCTTTGTAACCAAGATGTTTTAAAACAGTGAAATGCATCACTTTTCACATCTGTCATCTTTATTCCAGGTTAACGGTAGCCTATCTGGTGACCAGTTCAGACAGTTAGCAGCTGAAAGAGACAGGGTTACATTCTAAATAAGCCAGAAAGCTTTTTTTTAAATATAAATTTATTTATTTTAATTGGAGATTAATTACTTTACAATATTGTACTGGTTTTGCCATACATCAACATGTATCCACCACAGGTATACACGTGTTCCCCATCCTTAACCCTCCTCCTTCCTCCCTCCCCATATCATCCCTTTGGGTCATCTCAGTGCACCAGCCCCAAGCATCCAATATCATGCATTGAACCTGGACTGGTGACTCATTTCATATATGATACTATACATGTTTCAATGCCATTCTCCCAAATCATCCCACCCTCTCCCTCTCCCTCAGAGGCCAAAAATCTGTTCTATACATGTGTGTCTCTTTTGCTGTCTTGCATACAGGATTATCATTACCATCTTTCTAAATTCCATATATATGCATTAGTATGCTATATTGGTGTTTTTCTTTCTGGCTTACTTCACTGTGTATAATAGGTTCCAGTTTCATCCACCTCATTAGAACTGATTCAAATGTATTCTTTTTAATGGCTGAGTAATACTCCATTGTGTATATGTACCACCGCTTTCTTACCCATTTGTCTGCTGATGGACATCTAGGTTGCTTCCATGCCCTGGCTATTATAAACAGTGCTGTGATGAACATTGGGGTACACGTGTCTCTTTCAATTCTGGTTTCCTCTGTGTGTATGCCCAGCAGTGGGACTGCTGGATCATAAGGCAGTTCTATTTCCAGCTTTTTAAGGAATTTCCACACTGTTCTCCATAGTGGCTATACTAGTTTGCATTCCCACCAACAATGTAAGAGGGTTCCCTTTTCTCCAGACCCTCTCCAGTATTTATTGCTTGTAGACTTTTGGATCACAGCCATTCTGACTGGCGTGAAATGGTACCTCATTGTGGTGTTGATTTGCATTTCTCTGATAATACTGATTTTGAGCATCTTTTCATGTGTTTGTTAGCCATTCGTATGTCTTCTTTGGAGAAATGTCTATTTAGCTTTTTGGTCCACTTTTTGATTGGGTCATTTCTTTTTCTGGAATTGAGCTGTAGAAGTTGCTTGTATATTTTTGAGATTAGTTGTTTTGTCAGTTGCCTCATTTGCTATTATTTTCTCCCATTCTGAAGGCTGTCTTTTCACCTTGCTTATAGTTTCCTTTGTTGTGCAGAAGCTTTTAATTTTAATTAGGTCTCATTTGTTTATTTTTGCTTTCATTTCCAGTATTCTGGGAGGTGGGTCATAGAGAATCCTGCTGTGATGTATGTCAGAGAGTGTTTTGCCTATTTTCTCTTCGAGGAGTTGTATAGTTTCTGGTCTTACGTTTAGATCTTTAATCCATTATTTTATTTTAAATAATCCAGTTTATTTTTGTGTATGGTGTTAGAAAGTGTTCTAGTTTCATTCTTTTACAAGTGGTTGTCTTCCCAGCACCACTTAAAGAGATTGTCTTTAATCCATTGTGTATTCTTGCCTCCTTTGTCAAAGATAAGGTGTCCATAGGTGCGTGGATTTATCTCTGAGCTTTCTATTTTGTTCCACTGATCTATATTTCTGTCTTTGTGCCAGTACCATACTGTCTTGATGACTGTGGCTTTGTAGTAGAGCCTGAAGTCAGGTAGGTTGATTCCTCCAGTTCCATTCTTCTTCCTCAAGATTGCTTTGGCTATTCGAGGTTTTTTGTATTTCTATACAAATTGTGAAATTATTTGCTCTAGCTCTGTGAAAAACACCGTTGGTAGCTTGATAGGGATTGCATTGAATCTATAAATTGCTTTGGGTAGAATACCCTTTTCCCTATATTGATTCTTCTGATCCATGAACATGGTATATTTCTCCATCTATTAGTGTCCTCCTTGATTTCTTTCACCAGTGTTTTATAGTGTTCTATATATAGGTCTTTATTTTCTTTAGGTAGATATATTCCTAAGTATTTTATTCTTTTCATTGCAATGGTGAATGGAATTGTTTCCTTAATTTCTATTTTCTCATTATTAGTGTATAGGAATGCAAGGGGTTTCTCTGTGTTGATTTTATATCCTGCAACTTTACTATACTCATTGATTAGCTCTAGTAATTTTCTGGTGGAGTCTTTAGGGTGTTGCAGAATACATCATGAGAAACGCTGCACTGGAAGAAACACAAGCTGGAATCAAGATTGCCGGGAGAAATATCAATCACCTCAGATATGCAGATGACACCACCCTTATGGCAGAAAGTGAAGAGGAACTCAAAAGCCTCTTGATGAAAGTGAAAGAGCAGAGTGAAAAAGTTGGCCTAAAGCNCCCAGGGTGGATCTCCTTCAGAATGGACTGGTTGGATAGGTCTTCATAGAACCGTTCAACTTCAGCTTCTTCAGCATTACTGGTTGGGGCATAGACTTGGATTACTGTGATATTGAATGGTTTGCCTTGAAAACGAACAGAGATCATTCTGTCATTTTTGAGATTGCATTGTTAACATACTTAGAGCCACGTTATTGTCACAGTAAGCTTGAGGCCCACTATACTGGTCAGATATACACAGGGCAAGGGAATAATGTTCAAAAATAAAGACTTTTTTCTTATATCTTCAGTTTCTTCCTCCTCTTCAACCCTGTGTCACTGCAGTGATTCAGCTTCGTGAATATTTGTTTAGTACTCAGTTTATTTCAAAGAGCTTGTTACCCAGTGTGAAAACTAACCAACCAGAGAGCGTGTATAAGTAGCCTGATTGCAGAGATTTACCCATTGAGCAGGGTATGTGTATGAGTAGTGGTACTGGCAATAAGGAGTAGTGCTGGCTGTGGCTGGAAAAATGGTACCAGTTTACAGGTCTCTGGGTAGCTGGCTTTGGCTGTTTTCTTGTGAAATACTGTAGATTGGGCCTATTTAGGCAAGATGCTGTGTGAAAGAATATTGATAGAACAGAGGAGCTAATATCTCCTGATTCACTTGGTGCGTCCAGAGAGGTTGTGAGGTTCATTTCAGTTGAGGTAATTAAGAAAAGAACAGTTCAGCTGAGTCTTGAAGGCTGGCTGGGATTTTGCTGGCAGTATAAGGGAATGGAGAGTATTTCATATGAAGGAAGGGAAAGTCGCTCAGTCGTTTCCGATTCTTTGTGACCCCATGGACTGTAGCCTACCAGGCTTCTCAGTCCATGGGATTTTCCAGGCAAGGTGCTAGAGTGAGTTGCCATTTTCTTTNGGCAGTATAAGGGAATGGAGAGTATTTCATATGAAGGAAGGGAAAGTCGCTCAGTCGTTTCCGATTCTTTGTGACCCCATGGACTGTAGCCTACCAGGCTTCTCAGTCCATGGGATTTTCCAGGCAAGAGTGCTGGAGTGAGTTGCCATTTCCTTCTCCAGGGGATCTTCCTGACCCAGGGATCGAACCCGGGTCTCCTGCATTGTAGGCAGACGCTTTACCCACTGAGCCACCAGGGAAGAGGATAATGTGAAAGCAGAGGTGGTATTGACTTACTAGGCCTGTTTGGAAAATTGTAGTTTGGTTTCACTACAGCAGTATGCTCTGTTGGATTCCCCAATGGCTCAGATGGTAAAGAATCTGCCTACAGTGCAAGACACCTAGGTTCAATCCCTGGGTTAGGAAGAGCCCCTGTAGAAGGGAATGGCTACCCACTCTAGTATCTTGCCTAGAGAATTCCATGAACAAAGGAGCCTGGTGGGCTATGGTCCATGGGGTCACAAAGAGTCAGACACAACTGAATGACTAACACTAGTGACTATGCTCTGTTTGTCATAGTGGGAAATAAATAGGAAATATAGAAGGAAATAAGATGTGAAGAGCAGATTGATTATAGTTTATGGAGAACCATAAATGTTATAGTGCAGAGATTTAGACTCTACCCTGTGGATGATGGGATTTTTTAAAAATAGGTTAGTGATGTGGTCCGTATACACATGATAGATGGAGAAGAGAGACTCCCCTGGTAAGAACACCTATTCCTATTAAAACATCCACACTTGAGTAGCATGATAGGCAAGGATGGGCAGGATTTTATGGTGAAAGAATGAGACATAAAATGTGACTGATAAGACAAAGGATAAGGAAGAGGGTAAGGAAGTCCATGTTAACATTAGAGGCAGATGTAAGTCAAAATTGAGTTTGTGGGGAGAATACTTTTGCCATACTTTTTTTATTTTCGGGAATGGTAGCTTAGTGAGTTTTATTTGATTGTGGTTTATGCCTTTATGGCCTCGAGAATAGATCAAGAGCCACTATAAAACTTTGTTTAAAATTAAGTCTTGTGAGAGAAAACCAGAATGTCTGAGAGCTTGAAGCATCTCAAAATTAGAACTCTCCCTGAATAATAGACTGTGGTTCTCATTGGTAAGTCTGGTAGAGATACAAGTTTCACCCTTGTATTCCTTCAGTTCAGTTCAGT
The DNA here is from genome assembly GCA_006410875.1 of Neotragus pygmaeus. Taxonomy (NCBI): domain Eukaryota; kingdom Metazoa; phylum Chordata; class Mammalia; order Artiodactyla; family Bovidae; genus Neotragus; species Neotragus pygmaeus. The sequence continues at coordinate 383,233 of SJYV01029207.1, read as the reverse complement.
TCCGTCGCTCAGTCATGTCCGACTCTTTGTGACCCCATGAATTGCAGCACGCCAGGCCTCCCTGTCCATCACCAACTCCCGGAGTTCACTCAAACTTATGTCCATCGAGTCGGTGATGCCATCCAGCCATCTCATCCTCGGTCGTCCCCTTCTCCTCCTGCCCCCAATCCCTCCCAGCATCAAAGTCTTTTCCAATGAGTCAACTCTTTGCATGAGGTGGCGAAAGTACTGGAGTTTCAGCTTTAGCATCATTCCTTCCAAAGAACACCCAGGGCTGATCTCCTTTAGAATGGACTGGTTGGATCTCCTTGCAGTCCATGGAACTCTCAAGAGTCTTCTCCAACACCACAGTTCAAAAGCATCAATTCTTTGACTCCTGTCTCTTATACACATCTTTTGAACATTATTCCCTTGCCCTGTGTATATCTGACCAGTATAGTGGGCCTCAAGCTTACTGTGACAATAACGTGGCTCTAAGTATGTTAACAATGCAATCTCAAAAATGACAGAATGATCTCTGTTCGTTTTCAAGGCAAACCATTCAATATCACAGTAATCCAAGTCTATGCCCCAACCAGTAATGCTGAAGAAGCTGAAGTTGAACGGTTCTATGAAGACCTATCCAACCAGTCCATTCTGAAGGAGATCCACCCTGGGATTTCTTTGGAAAGAATTATGCTAAAGCTGAAACTCCAGTACTATGGCCACCNTCTTTCTCATAAGTATTCTTCCATTGTATATACGTATACTACAACTTCTTCAACGATTCATCCCTTGGGGGATACTTCAGTTGTTTTCATTCACAGTGGCGACTGTGAATAATGCTCCAATGAACATGGGAATGCAGATATCCCTTCAAGATCTTGTTTTCATTTCCAGAGGTGGAACTGTTGGATCATATAGTGGTGGCTCTATTTTTAATTCCTTGAGTAATCTCCATATTGTACTGCATAGTGACTGCATAGATTTACATTCCCCCCAACAGTGCATAAGGGTTTCCTTTTCTCCACATCTTTACCAACATCTGTTATCTTCTGTCTTCTCAGTGAAAATCATTCTAACAGGATTGTGGTGATAGCTCACTCTTGTTTTCACTTGCATTTCTCTGTTGATTAATGATGCTGAGCCTCTTTTCTCTTATCTGTTGGCCACTGGTATGTCTTATCTTCTTTGGAAAAATGTCTATTTAGTTCCTCTGCCCATTTTTAGTCAGATTTTTGTGTGTGTGTGCTATTGACTTGTATGAGAACCTTGAAAGAAAGTGAAAGTGAAAGTGTCTCAGGTGTGTCCTACTCTTTGCAACCCCATGGACTATATAGTCCATGAAATTCTCTAGGCCAGAATACTGGAGTGGGTAGCCTTTCCCTTCTCAAGGGATCTTCCTAACCCAGGGATTGAACTCAGGTTTCCCACAATGCAGGTGGATTCTTTACCAGCTGAGCCACAAGGGAAGCCTAAGAATACTGGAATGGGTAAGCCTATCCCTTCTCCACGGGATCTTCCCGACCCAGGAATCAAACCAAGGTCTCCTGCACTGCAAGCGGATTACCAACTGAGCTATCAGGGAAACCTTGTTTACACATTAATCCTTTATTAGCTATGATTTGCAAATATTTTCTCCCATTCCATTCATTGTCTTTTCACTTTGTTAATGTTTATTTTTGTTGAAAGGAGCATTTATCTTGCTGTGCAGAAATCTGATGTAGTTCTACTTATTAATTTTTGCTTTTGTTGTGCTTTTGGTGTCACACCCCAAAAACTGTTGCTAAAACCAATGTCCAGAAGGTTTTTCTTATGTCTTCTTGTAGGATTTTTATGGCTTTATGTCTTAATACTTAATTCATTTTGAGAATTTTTGTGAGTAGCATAAGGGGTTCAATCCCTTTCTTCAACATGTGGTTATCCCATTTTTCCAGCACTATTTACTGAAGAGACTAATCTTTATCTATTAAGCACTCATGATTTCCTTGGGAAATATTAGTTGATTGTATATGTTAGGATTTATTTCTGGTCCTCTCTTCTGGCCCATTGGTCTATATGTCTATTTTTATGGCAGTACCATACCGTTTGGATTACTATAGCTTTGAAATTAGGAAGTATAACACTTCCAGTATGTTCTTCTTTCTTAGGACTGCTTTGACTATTCAGTATTTTTTGTGGTTTCATACTAATTTTAGGGTCTTTTTCTATTTCTGTGAAAAATGTCATTAGAATTCTGATAGAGACGGTACTGACTATAGATGGCTGTGAGTAGTATTATGGCTATTTAAACAATATTAATTCTATTCTGAGTATAGAATATCTTTTAATTTTTTGTGTCTTAATTTTCTTCTTCAAAGTCTCATGGCTTTCAGTGTGCAGATCTTTCCCTTCCTTTGCTAAATTTATTTCTAAGTAGTCAATTATTTTTTTATATTATTGGGAATTGGGATTGTTTTCCTTCTCTTTCAGATGCTTTATTGTTAGTGCATAGAAATACAAGTGATTTCTACCTCTTGATTTTGTATCCTGCAATTTTACTGAAATCATTGATTAGTTCCAACACTTTGGGGGCATGTTTTTAAGATTTTCTATATGTAGGATGATATGATTTGCAAATAAAGAAAAATTTTCTTCTTCCTTTTTGATTTGGATGCTTTTTCTTTCTTTTTCTTGCCTGATTTCTCTGGCGAGGACTTCCAGTACTATGTTGAATAGGAGTGGTAAGAGTGGATCCTCTTTTCTTGATCCTATTCTTAGAGGAAAAACTTTAAACTTTCTGACACTGAGTATGATGTTAGCTGTGGGTTTGTCATATTCAGCCTTTATTATGATGGCCTTGAACGATGTTTGCTTGAGGGATGGGATGATGTAGGCAAAATGAATCTTTCTTCTCTTCTTGTGCAATTAGTTTCAAGTTGCTTTTATCTAACTGTTTTGCTCAGGTTTCTTAAGTGGACTCCAGAGCTTTCCCAGAGCTGTTTTTGTTCATAAAAAACTGTCCAATTGTCTATCTTTATGAGGAAGGGAGGCTGGAGAGACATCATCTCAAGGAATGTATATAAAATGCTTAGAGCATAGAATGAATGCTATATTGTTGTTGTTCAGTCGCTAAGTTGTGTCCAACTCTTTGCAACCCCATGAACTGCAGCATGCCAGGCTTTCTTGTCCTTCACTATCTCCCGGAGTTTGCTCAAACTCTTGTTCATCGAGTCAGTGACGCCATCCAACCATCTCAGCCTCTGTTGTCTCCTTCTCCTCTTGCCCTCAATCATTCCCAGCATCAGAGTCTTTTCCAATGAGTCAGTTCTTTGCATCAGGTGGCCAAAGTATTGGAGTTTCAGCTTTAGCATCAGTCTTTCCAATGAATATTCAGGGTTGATTTCCTTCAGGATTGACTGAAGGAAAATCCTTCAGTCAATTGATCTCCTTGCTGTTCAATGGACTCTCAAGAGCCTTTTCCAGCACCACAGTCCAAAAGCTATATAAACATTTGCTATAAGTGTTACTATGGTTATTATCAATGTCACAAGTGAAAATAGTTTAGCAGACATGAGTCTAAAATATGTATTATTTATTTTCTAGTTGTATGGATTAAGCAGTTTATTTACCTTTCAGAGTCTCACTTGTCTCATCTGTAAAGTCATAGCTCATAGGTTTGTTATGAGAACTAAATGAGGTAACTAGTTAAAATATCAGCAAAATGTCTGACATCCTGCTTGCTCAATACATATTGACAGTTTTCCATCCACAGTAAGTTAACATAGATTTGGTGCCACAATTATTTAGTTCACATTACTTAGGTAATTACATACAATGTACTAATAGGGATTATCAAAGCTGCTCTTTGGATTATCACTGCTTCGGGTTGGGTACAGTAGGTTCTAACCTTTATGCTTGATTAAGATCGACATCCATGGTCTCTCTTGAACTTCAATGGCAAGGGTTACTGAAAATATTTCTCTGAACCACATAGCTACTGAGAATATACAGTCTCACTTCATAACAATAAGAGGCATAGAAATCATTTACCAGCTCCCAGAGGAGTTGGTTACAACCCCAAGATTTTCTTACCAGCCATTAAGGAATGCTTTTCTCTGGTTGGAGCCAGCTCAGCACCATCTGAGCTGCCAGCTAGGGCACTGAGGTCTTTTTCCGGATGGTGCCAACTCTCCTTGCTTGGTTCCACAAGACTGCCTTGTGTCTTCTGTCCCTTTTACTCCCTGCCTGCATGGCAAGGCATTACACTGCCCCTGCTTTTTTCCTCTGAATTTTTTCTGGCTGACAAAAGCACATCCCGAGCCCTCCCTGACCACACCCTCCACACAGGACTATTTCCACATAGCATCACACTGTCTGTTTGCACCTCTTGCTTTTATTTCTTGGGAGAATGTAGCTTTCAGGCTCAATCTCTCATTTCTTTAGTGGCCAAGAAATGAGACTATTCCTGAACCATAATTAGGGTTCATGCCTCTATCATGGTTCCAAGGACAGTCCAAAGTTGTCCTGGGGCATACATGAAGCATGAATGAGCCCTGTACCAGTCACCACACAAGGAAGGTCAAAAGCACAACTGTCTTTACCTTACGTGCCTAATCTCATTCTTTTCACCAGCTTTCACTTTTATCAAAAGGTCAGAGAAGCAGATATGGAATTTAGCCAAATGTTCTAAGTCACATTCTTTAGTCTGTAATATAGCAGATCATGTCCAGGGGTATAATTTGTATCTTTTCATTATTTTAAAAAGTTTACACTTCTGGTTATCTGATATGAATACATAGCTGAACAGACAACATGGTTGTTTCACGGGTGTGAATGGACTTTTTGAATGAACTTTTATTTATTCACTGATAGCATACCCTGTTAGTGCTAAGTCTTATGAGAACAATTAATATAAGATACAACATTTGCATTATGGTGAGAGAAATTTATCAGTGATGACAGGTCCACAAAGTAAAATCTATGATGGAGACATACTGAGAGGAGCAAGTTGAGTCCTGTCTGGAGGCAGGGGAGAGAGAGGACAAGGTGGAGATTTTGGAACATTCACAGTAAGCAGTGCAGTAGCGGTGGCTGTGTAGCGCAGGAGTGGCCCAGGGGATATACCCCATGTCCAAGGTCAGGAGCAGCGGCCGTGAGGAGATACCCCATGTCCAAGGTCAGGAGCAGCGGCTACGCTTTGCTGGAGTAGCTGTGAAGAGAAATCCCACGTTCAAGGTAAGAGAAACCCAAGTAAGACAGTAGGCACTATAAGGGAACAGAGGGCAGACAGACTGAAACCACCATCACAAAAAAAGTAGCCAATCTGATCACATGAACCACAGCCTTGTCTAACTCAGTGAAACTAAGCCATGCCACATGGGGCCAGCCAAGACAGACAGGTCATGGTGGAGAATTCTGACAAAATGTGGTCCACTGGAGAAGGGAATGGTGAACCACTGCAGTATTCTTGCCTTGAGAACCCAATGAACAGTATGAAAAGGCAAAAAGATAAAATACTGAAAGATGAACTCCTCAGGTTGAGGAGATCAGATCTGGAGAAATAACTCCAGAAAGAATGAAGAGACAGAGCCAAAGCAAAAACAACACCCAGTTGTGGATGTGACTGGTGATGGAAGCAAGGTCCGATGCTGTAAAAAGCAATATTGCATAGGAACCTGGAATGTTAGGTCCATGAATCAAGGCAAATTGCAAGTGGTCAAACAGGAGATGGCAAGAGTGAATGTCAATATTCTAGGAATCAGAGAACTAAAATGGACTGGAATGGGTGAATTTAACTCAGATGACTATTTTATCTACTACTGTGGGCAATAATCCCTTAGAAGAAATGGAATAGCCATCATAATCAATAAGAGAGTCTGAAATGCACTACTTGGATGCAATCTCAAAAATGACAGAATGGTCTCTGTTATTTCCAAGGCAAATCATTCAATATCACGGTAATCCAAGTCTATGCCCCGACCAGTAATAATGAAGAAGCTGAAGTTGAATGGTTCTGTGAAGACCTACAAGACCTTTTAGAACTAACACCCAAAAAAGATGTCCTTTTCATTAGAGGGCACTGGAATGCAAAAGAGGTCAAGAAACACTTGGAGTAATGGGCAAATTTGGCCTTGGAGTACAGAATGAAGCAGGGCAAAGGCTAATAGAGTTTTGTCAAGAGAACACACTGGTCATAGCAAAACATTCTTCCAACAACACAAGAGAAGACTCTACACATGGACATCACCAGATGGCCAACACCGAAATCAGATTGATTATATACTTTACAGCCAAAGATGGAGAAGCTCTATACAGTCAGCAAAAACAAGACCAGGAGCTGACTGTGGCTCAGATTATGAAACCCTTATTGCCAAATTCAGACTTAAATTGAACAAAGTAGGGAAAACCACTAGACCATTCAGGTATGACCAAAATCAAATCCCTTATGATTATACAGTAGAAGTGAGAAATAAACTTAAGGGACTGGTTCTGATAGACAGAGTGCCTGATGAACTATGGATGGAGGTTTGTGATATTGTACAGGAGATAGGGATCAAGACCATCCCCAAGAAAAAGGAATGCAAAAAAGCAAAAATGGCTGTCTGAAGAGGCCTTACGAATAGCTGTGAACAGAAGACAAGTGAAAAGCAAGGGAGAAAAGGAAAGATATACCCATTGAATGCAGAGTTCCAAAGAAGAGCAAGTAGAGATAAGAAAGCCTTCCAAAGTGATCAATGCAAAGCAATAGAGGAAAAAAATAGAATGAGAAAGACTAGAGATCTCTTCAAAAAATTAAGAGATACCAAGGGAACATTTCATGCAAAGATGGGCTCGATAAAGGACAGAAATGGTCTGGACCTAACAGAAGCAAAATATATCAAGAAGAGGTGGCAAGAATACACAGAAGAACTGTACAAAAAAGATCTTTACCACCCAGATATTCATGATGGTGTGATCACTCACCTAGAGCCAGACATCCTGTAATGTGACGTCAAGTGGGCCTTAGGAAGTATCACTATGAACAAAGCTAGTGGAGGTGATGGAATACTAGTTGAGCTATTTCAAATCCTAAAAGATGATGCTGTGAAAGTGCTGCACTCAATATGCTAGCACATTTGTAAAACTCAGCAGTGGCCACAGGACTGGAAAAGGTCAGTTTTCATTCCAATTTCAAAGAAAGGCAATGCCAAAGAATGCTCAAACTCTCTGTGTATCAGGGACTCTGGAATTTTCACATAAAGCCATAAAATAATGCAAATCCCTGCTTCTCCTAGGGCAATTAAAAAAAATAAAACCTCTATCCTTCAGGAAGCAGTGACTGTTTAGGATAGTTCTGCTTTAACTGATNACTCTCTGTGTATCAGGGACTCTGGAATTTTCACATAAAGCCATAAAATAATGCAAATCCCTGCTTCTCCTAGGGCAATTAAAAAAAATAAAACCTCTATCCTTCAGGAAGCAGTGACTGTTTAGGATAGTTCTGCTTTAACTGATATTCAGGCATGGCCTATAATTTTAGTTTTTGTTTTGTTCTGAACCCACACATCATGCTACTAGAGTTGCAGCTGGAGTAGGGTACCCTGGATCTCTGAGCTTTAGAAAATGTACTATTTCTGTAATGCCTTCCACCCTCATCTTTGGCCCTGCTCAGGGAGCCTGTGCTTATGGAAACAGGGCCAGCCAATTTCATGAGGAAGTTTCCTGCTCGGCAAGTTCAGGTCTCTGTAAGTGGCAGGGGAAATGTCTGGGTAGTCAGAAACCAATGTAAAAGTATGGGATGCCAGAGAATGCAGGAAGAGAGGACGAAACTGACAAGGGGAATGAGCTAGCTTCAAATATAAGCTTGGTTTTCCTTGAGGCATTTTTGTGGGGTTCTGATTATGTCCTTAGCTAAGTCTCTCTGGCCAACAGGAAATGAGATATCACATTTCTTAAGAGATAATCAGGCCTTAGCAACACCAACATTTGTAATGAAATTGCAGGGACTCCCAACCAAAATTACCAACTCTTTCGTAGGGAGGGACCTCATTTTCTGGAAATATCAATTATTCCTGGAAAACAAAAAGCCCTCAGCAGTCTTCTAGGCCTGACTGGGTCAGCAGTTTCTGTGCTGACCTGTAGGTCAGGATGAATGCTATTGGATGAATGCTACTGGATGAATGCTATTGGATGAATGCTTTTGGATGTACCAGCAGCTGAGAAGTGGGGCAGCCCTGTCCTCTGGGGTTCAATTTCACTCCAAGTTCTTTAACACCAGCTTCTTGCCAAGGCTTCACCAGCTGTTTATGATCATAACTGACCATTATCTGAGTCTGGGAACCTCATATAACCTTACCCGAAATTCAGAGCAGGGATGGAATTTTGAGTCCAGTGTTATAATTTCACACAAGGGCCAATTAGAGAAAATGTTGCATCACCTCCTCACAGTTCATGCTGCAGTAAAGTCCAAAACAAAAACCACAGACTGTTTGTGATTATTTAATATTGTTCTGGTACACAGTCTACTCAAATAAAAAACAAAATGCAATTTATTCCATTCTACTGAGAAATAAAATAAAACTTATTGTAATCACTAGCAGAATATGTTTGGAGAGCAGATGATTTAGGTAATTTTAAAAATTTTAGCCAAAGTAATTTTTCCTACATATGTACTTCAAAACCATATAACTGATGACTACTCTTTTGAACAATACAGGGAGGAAACAGTGGATGAAAAAATAATTTCCATTTTGAAAAATAATCCAGTTATTATCCAATGTTGATAATAACTCTGACATCATTTGGGATAATATATTTAAAGTGCTGTAATCTAAATTACTATAATGATGCAAGAAAAAAAAAGAAATAGGATAGCTAAACAGTAAACAGCATTTTAAAAGAATGTTTCAAAAACAGGGTCATTGTTACCAATCTAAAGGAATAGTTCTAGCTAACTTTTCAGCACATCTAGCATTGGAGAAGGAAATAGCAACCCACTCCAGTGTTCTTGCCTTGAGAATCCCAGGGACAGGGGAGCCTGGTGGGCTAACGCCTATGGGGTCGCACAGAGTTGGATGCGACTGAAGCGACTCAGCAGCAGCAGCAGCAGAACCTGTTCTGCTCTGTTTTTGCTTCTGTCAGAGTCCATCCTTGAAACTGAATAAAGACTTCATCCCCTCTTCTAATTATCTATTTATTTAAAGAGGGATTAGGAAGCTAGTTGAACATAAGAACTGAATATGATCTCCAAAAGAAGATGAGTCAGAAAATAAAATGGGGAGTACCTTGACTCATGGCAGAAATATACACTGACTGGGGAAATTTAAGCAGTTTCTGTTCAGACATTGAAAACAGCAAGCCCTTGGTGAAATGGTTTCTCAAACATAGGCTTATGGATCTGGGAAAGCTAAATTCTCATTGGATGTTATCTCTTTCCTTTTCATATATCCAGAACTCTTTCATGGGCATAACTACTTTCCTTCTTGGCTGGCGTCCTCCAGTAATTACAAAGTACTTGGAAGTGAGAGAGCTGTCAGCCCTCTGATTGCTAGGGCTGATGTGATTGATCTGATGGACATGGACTCTTTCTTACTCCTCATACCATGAGGAGTTCTCCTGAAGTTCAGAGAGGATGACTTCCACAAGTAGAGAGGATTATTCTTCAATAAAAGGAAAGCAATCACATCACTCTCTTGTAAGGAACTTAGTATCAGTTGGCTAATTTAAGCAGAAATGGGGAACAGTTTTAGATGAACATATAAAGAATATTTTCATGATTTTGGAAATGGTGAGGGAAGATTTCTTACTCAAGACAAAAAGCACAAACTATGCAAAATGACTGATAAATTTGACTACATAAAAATGTAATTAAAGTCTGTATCAAAAGACATCAGAGTGCTCCATATCCAATGCAGCCTCCGGCCATCACACCAGTCCCACCTCCTACCAAAGGGGTAAAGGCCAGTAAACACTGAGGAAAGAGGGGGCAGCAATTTGTATTAAAAACAGCCCTCACGCCAAAAATCATTAAACCCATGCACACTGCACAGGGATGTTTCCACATAAAAGTAACCCTCCAAGACCACAGTACTTAATTGCTTATTCTTAACTCATAGAGCAAGAGAAATATAAGTAAAAGGAAGAAGCAGAGGAACCACTCCCAGTTGAAATAGAAAGAGAATTCCCTTTGAAGAACAAACAATGAAACAGACTTCTTTAGTCTAACAGGCACTGAGTTTAAAAAGGGGATAATAAAAATACTGAAGGAATTAAGAAAGGCTATCAATAGAAATGCAGATTGCTGTAAAAAGGAACTATAAGCTGTAAGGAGTCCAGAAAAATTAGAGAATTCATTTGAAGAGATGAAAGCTGAACCAAAAGCTATGAATAGCCGAATGAATAATGCAGAAGAAGATCTGGAAGACAGGATAATGGAAATCACCCAATTAGAACAGCAGAAAGAAACTCAAATGAAAAAAAAAAATTAAAGCAGTATAAGAGACCCACAGGATAAAGTAAAGCATGCTAATCTACACATAATAGGAAACTGAGCAGAAGACAAAGGGGACTGAAATCATACTTGAAGAAATTATGGCTGAAATCTTCCCAAACCTAAAGAAGGCAATAAGTGTCCAGATACAGGAAGCACAGACGGTTCCAAAAAAGATAAACCCAAACAGACCCACACCACAATATATTATAATAAAAAATGGCAAAAGATAAAGAGAGGATTCTAAAGGCAACATTAAAAACAGAGTTAATTACAGGGAGCCCCTATAAGGCTACGAGCTGAGTTTCCTACAGAAACACTGCAGGCCAGAGGAAGTGGCAAAACTTATATACTTACAACAACAAAGCATTAATAAAGGAAATTAAAGATAACTTAGAAAAGTGTGAAGATATCCAATGCTGTTGGATTGAAAGAATTAATCTTATTAAAATGGCCATACTATTCAAAGCCATCTACAGATTTAATAGGATCTATATAAAATTACCCACGCCATTTTACACAGAACTAGAACAAATAATCCTAAAATTTATGCTGCTGCTGCTGCTAAGTTGCTTCAGTCGTGTCCGACTCTATGTGACCCAACAGATGGCAGCCCACCAGGCTCCCCCATCCCTGGGATTCTCCAGGCAAGAACACTGGAGTGGGTTGCCATTTCCTTCTCCAATGCATGAAAGTGAAAAGCGAAAGTGAAGTCGCTCAGTCATGTTGACTCTTAGTGACACCATGGACTGAAGCCTACCAGGCTCTTCTATCCATGGGATTCTCCAGGCAAGAGTACTGGAGTGGGTTGCCATTTCCTAAAATTTATATGGAACCATAAAAGACTCAGAATTGCCAAAGCAATCCTGCGGAAAAAAAATGAACAAAGCAGGAGGCATAGCCCTACTAGATTTGAACAATACCACAAAGCTTCAGTAATTAAAACAGTATGGAATTTGGACAAAAATAGACATAAGGATCAATGGAACAGAATAGAGAGCCCAGAGAAAAACCCACACACCTACAGTCAATTAATCTTGGACAAAGGAGGTTAAGAATATAAATGAGAAAGAAAAAAAAAACAGTCTCTTCAGGAAGCGGTGCTGGGAAAGTGGACAGCTGCATGTCAATCAGTGAAGTTAGAACACATGCTTACACTAAGTACAAAAATAAACACAAAATGGCTTAAAGACTTAAACATAAGATATGATACCATTAAACTACTAGAAGAGATCATAGGCAAAATGTTCTCTGATATAAATTGTACCAGCATTTTCTTAAGTCAGTCTCCCAAAGCAAGACAATAGAAACAGAAAGTGAAAGTGAAAGTAAAGTCACAGTCGTGTTCGACTCTTTGCGACCCCATGGACTGTAGCCTACCAGGCTCGTCCCTCCATGGGATTCTCCAGGCAAGAGNTTAAGTCAGTCTCCCAAAGCAAGACAATAGAAACAGAAAGTGAAAGTGAAAGTAAAGTCACAGTCGTGTTCGACTCTTTGCGACCCCATGGACTGTAGCCTACCAGGCTCGTCCCTCCATGGGATTCTCCAGGCAAGAGTACTGGAGTCGGTTGCCATTGCCTTCTCCAGGGGATCTTCCCGACCCAGGGATCGAACCTGGGTCTCCTGCATTCCAAGCAGATGCTTTAACCTCTGAGCCACCAGGGAAGCCCATATAGAAACAGAAACAACAAAACCAAACCTGAACCTTATCAAACTTACAAGCTTTTTCACAGCAAAGGAAACCATAAACAAAATGAAAAGATAACCTACAGTGATCAACCAAATGGTGCAACCAATATGGACTTAATTTCCAAAATGTACAAACAACTCATACAACTCAAAAACAAACACCAAACACTGCAATTGACAAATAGAAGACCTAAAGAGATATTTATCCTATGAAGACATACAGATGGCCAACAGGCACATGACAAGTTGTTTGACATCACTAATTACTAGAGAAATGCAAATCAAAACTACAAAGAGGTACCATCTCACCTAGTTGGCATGGTCAACAGTAAAAAGTCTATAAATAACAAATGCTGGAGAAGATGTGGAGAAAAGAAAACCTTTTTACACTGTTGGTGGGAACAGAAAAAAGTATGGAGGTTCTCAGCAAACTAAAAATATACTGGCCATCCAATCCAGCAATCCCACTCCTGGGTATATACCCAGAAAAAACTATAATTCTAAAAGATACATGCACTCCTATGTTCATAGCAGCACTATTTACAATAGCCGAGGCAAGGAAACAACCTAAATGTCCATCAACAGTTGAATGGATAAGGAAGATGTGGTACATACATACAATGGAATGCTACTCAGTCATTAAAAAGAATGAAATAATGCCATTTACAGCAACTTGCATACCGAGAGATTATCGTAACAAGTGAAGTCAGAAAGAAGACAAATACCATAGGATATCACTTATATGTGGAATATAAAATTTGACATAAATCGACATATCTATGAAATGAAAAAGAACAGACTCACAGGTATAGAGAACAGACTTGTGGTTTCCAAGGGGGAGGGGGAAAGGGGAGGGAAGGAATGTGAATATGGGATTAGTAGAGGCAAAGTATTATATATGGGATGGAAAAACAACAAGGTCCTACTGTATAGCACAGGGAACTATATTCAGTATCCTGTGACAAATCATAATGGAAAAAAATATGAAAAAGAATACATAACTGAGTCATTTTTCCATACAGAAGAAATTAACACACCACTGTAAATCAACTATATTTCAATAAAATCTAAAAAATACACTGGAGGCAAAACAAAACCAATCAAAACATTGAGAACATTTGCTAAAAATGTTTTAGCAAAACATATACTTGACAGAAGATTATCATCTAGAATGTGTATAGAACTCCTGTAAGTCACTAAAAAACAGTATATTTCCCATGTTCTCCTCTTGACCTTTGAGCTATTGTCAACTTCTTCATTGTTCTAAAACCCAAACTTAACTACTGTTTATTTAAAAAGTCAATATCTTTTATCGATTAAATAAGAAAAAAACTATTATTTTTTTCACAAACATATTATCATTTTTGATGACCTTCATTCCTTTGCTCAGAGGTCTGATATCATGTGCTATCATTTTCTTCCAGTCCAAAGGACTTCTTTTCACACTTCTTATAGTTGAGTCTGCTAATAAAAAAAAAATTCTTTCACGTTTTGTATGACCCAACAAATCTTTGTTTCACGTTTGTTTCTGAAATATATATTCATTGGATATAGAATTCTAGGTTGTTGTTTTTTCCTTTGAGTACTTTAACGATGATGCTCCAGTTTCTAGCCACTGCACTGTTTCCAAATGAAACCTGCTGTCATTCTTACCTTTGTTCCTCTGTACATAAAACGTTTTTACTCTGGATGCTTAAGATTCTGCTTCTAAGATTTTTACCATGTACCTTCTTATAGTTTCCTTCATGTTTCTTGGGTTTGGTGCTTGCTGAGAATCTTGGATGTGAGAGTTCATAATTTGTATCAAATTTGAAAGAAATTTTCAAATTTGATTAACCATTTCTTTGTGTGTGTATGTACACACACACACACACACACACACCCTTTCCTTTTCTTATCCAGACACTCCTATCACACATATAGTAGGTTGCTTGAAATCATCGCATACCTCACTAATGACGGTTTGTTTATTTCTTTTTGCTATCTTTAAATGAGCCTGTTCTCTGTTTCATTTTGGATAGTTGCTATTGCTATATCTTCAAGTTCATTTTTCTTTTTGTCGACAATATTCAGCCTGCTATTAATTTATCAACTGCTGTTTCACCTCCTGCATTATAATTGTCACCTCTAGGATTTCAATCAGGATATTTTTCTACGTATTACATACTTACAATGTTTCATTTTCCTCTAGTTTATTCAACATATGGAATACAGTTATAAAAGCTTTTTTCCCCCCAAGTGCTTGTTTGCTAACTGAAGCATTTATGTGTGGGTCAGTTTCAATGCTGAATTTTCCTTCTTCTTGAGAGTTTTAATTAGATGACATTGTGAATTTTACCTTGACAGGAGTTAGGCACTTTTGTATTCTTGTTGGAGACAGTTTGATCATTTTAGGCCTTGCTTTTAAATTTTTAGGTATGAACATAACAACATTTATTCTAGGAATAATTATCCCCACTGCTGAGATAAGAGCCTTCTGACTACCCACTTTCTTCCGAATTATAAGATTCTCCAGTCTGACTGGTGGGAAGAGAAGTCAGGAAAACAATGCTACATGAAACTGCTAAATGATTAGAGCTTTCTTAACAAAGATTGCTGGTACCTGGGTGAACGGATGCTGAATGACAAACAAGCCTTAGGAGTTAAGACTTACAGTGTTATTTATACAAGTGATTTGGGGACCTTCACACTTTACCCTCTGCCAAGAGCATTTCTCTATGTTAAAAGGCAAAAAAGTCTCTCTCCCTCTTTCTGGACGAGGGGTGGGAGCAGATGGGTCAGCTCTCTTGTATAGACCCTATGTACACACAGGAGATTTCTGCCCTAATGCATTGCCCTTTGGGGAACTGGAGCATGAGAAACTGAAAACATATGTTCTCTGAGTAATTAAATAGTCTTCTCTGATCTAGAAACTTCATGTTTCCCATCAAAAAATTAATAAATATAGATATAAAAACTTAATAATAGGCACTATTCCCATTACTGTGTGAGTTCTGAGTACATTTAATCCTTTTGCATGGTTCATTTCCCAGCCTTGGGTATTTTCATCACAAATATACACTGATTAGTATTCTGCTGTATCGTTTTGCAAGCCTCCAGAGTTCTCTGTTTATAGTTCTCTCCTCTGGTATTCTGTTCTGTGAATTCTAGCTATTTGGGATTCCTCAGCTTAGCACACAAAGCTTTGCCTGAGTTAGTCTCTACTGTGCCATGACATGAAAATAAGCATCAGAGGGTTCTTCTCATTTTTCTTGTATCTCTGCAATCACAAATTCTTTTTTGCCTAGTGTTCAATGTCATATATTTTGTCTAGTGTTTTAATTGTTAAGGTTTAGGGGAGGGGTAAATCTAGTACTCTATCTCTGATGGGAGTAGAAGTGATACTGAGACATTTTCAGCAGAGAAAATTGTAAAGAGAACCAACTGCCCATAACAGAAAAATAAGTAAAGACATTTTCAGGTAATCATACAATGATATACACTACAGCCAGCATTTTAATAAAAAATGTCACACATGCAATTTTGAGCATCAGAGACATACATACAACTGCCTTATTATCCCCATTTAGTTCAGTTCAGTTCAGTCGCTCAGTCGTGTCCGACTCTTTGTGACCCCATGAATCGCAGCATGCCAGGACTCCCTGTTCATCTCCATCTCTGGGAGTTCACTCAGACTCACTTCCATCGAGTCAGTGATGCCATCCAGCCATCTCATCCTCTGTCGTCCCCTTCTCCTCCTGCCCCCAATCCTTCCCAGCATCAGAGTCTTTTCCAATGAGTCAACTCTTCACATGAGGTGGCCAAAGTACTGGAGTTTCAGCTTTAGCATCATTCCTTCCAAAGAAATCCCAGGGTTGATCTCCTTCAGAATGGACTGGTTGGATCTCCTTGCAGTCCAAGGGACTCTCAAGAGTCTTCTCCAACACCACAGTTCAAAAGCATCAATTCTTCGGTGCTCAGCCTTCTTCACAGTCCAACTCTCACATCCATACATGACCACAGGAAAAACCACAGCATTGACTAGATGGACCTTAGTCGGCAACAAAAGTGAAAAGTTGTAGAATAATATGTAGATTCTCATAGAAGACAAGTATTTTATAAAGAGGCAAATCAATACTATTTATTAATTTTGAATACCTACATATGGAGAATGAGTAGAAAACTTCTATTAGAATGATAAGCATCTAACTGAAAAATGTTGATCAGTTACCTTTTGGAAATAGCATATATTTACAGTTTTATTTCCTAAGATATTTGGTCAGTACATAGATATATGATTGTAGACAAAGCAACAGCCCTCTTCAAAATCCAGCTCTGTAGTGCTTCTCTAAAATTATTATAGGAAGCTAATATTTTAATCTGTTTTTTCAACAATGAGTTTGAAATTCATATAATATCCTATATAAATCCCTTTTGTCTTAAAGTAGCTAAAGTATATTCAAGTCTCTGCAATTAAAGCTTGACTCATATAAAATATCATTCAGAAAATGAAGACGTGTAGTATGAAGGATGTATATATTTAAATAGGTAGAGAAAGGGTAAGATATTTTAGGTACAGAGAACAGTCGAAACCAAGAAACTAGAATCTTCTAACTTATATTTAAACGTTCTCAATTCACCCACATCCTAGAGGATAGACCCACTTTCCCCTCCATACACTAACACCTGGCTTTTGGCAATTAACTTCCATTCCACTAAAATTACTGGAGAATTTTAATATTCCACTTACTTGACCTCTAAGTGTGTTCATTAATCCCACTTATAACATTCCCTGGTGGTCCGGTTATTAAGAATCTGCCCGGAGTCATGGGTTCCATCCCTGGACTGAGAAGATCCCACATACTGCACCACAACTAGTTTGTACTCTAGAGCCCTCGAGCCACAGCTGCTGCGCTCTCATCTGCTGAAGCCTGCATGCCCTAGAGTCTGTGCTCCACAGCAAGAGAAGTCACCACAATGAGAAGCCTATGCACTGCAACGAGAGAGTAGCCCCTGTTGGCTGCAACTAGAGACAGCCCTTACACACCAATGAACACTCAGCACAGCCAATAAGCAACATAAAAAAAGAAAATCATATTGTCTAATACAACCTAAATATAAACAACTTAAAAAAATTCTTAACAACAATAAAAAGTGTGACTGAATATACACATATACATATACACCCATAAGCAAAATCAAAACAGTCTAACAAAATAAAGTAAAATAGATTGACCTGGCGAACAAAGGAAACCAAAAATTTTATCTACCAGAACAAAACTAACTAAAGCACAAACTGGAAAACAAAACTAAAGCAAGGTGCCAATTGGGGAATAAAGCAATGAAAATAAAACTAACAAGTATGTTGAGAGGAAAGGAGAAAAAGAAAGGAAAAAAGGAATAGATATGCAAAGTTAAATAGAGGTAGATAAAGAAGATTTATATATATTAAGATTAACTGCAAGGGGACAAGAACAGTAGGAAAAACAAACAAATGAATAAATGTAGAANAAAACTAACAAGTATGTTGAGAGGAAAGGAGAAAAAGAAAGGAAAAAAGGAATAGATATGCAAAGTTAAATAGAGGTAGATAAAGAAGATTTATATATATTAAGATTAACTGCAAGGGGACAAGAACAGTAGGAAAAACAAACAAATGAATAAATGTAGAAAAAAAAAAGGTTTAAAAAATTTTAAAAAGAGAAAAATAAATAAAAAGGAGCACTGAGCAGAACTGCGAAAGCACAACACAGAGTCAGAAATTTATAACAATAAAAAATGTGACTGCTAAAATTGACAACTGCAACAAAGTAGGGGAAAAAGGGAAAAAAGAGAAAAGAAAAAAATACAAAAGGATCTGCAGAATAAGTCAAAACATAAGAATAATAAATGTTTTTCTTGAGTCACTGCTGTCAGAGTCCTTTCCCTCGCTGGCAGTCACAGTCTACCTCACCTCCCTAGGATGCCCTCCAACACCATGCTGATCTCTGGACCTGCTGTGGGGGCAGCTCAGATTCTAATCTGGACCTATTCCAGTGTGTTCTTGCCTCCAATGGCCACAGCTCGCTATCAGAACTAGTGTGTTTTGTTTTGTGGGAGCTCTCAATGACCTTTTATATATTCCACAGGCACACAGTCTGCCTAGTTGATCATGTGGATTTAANTCCAGTGTGTTCTTGCCTCCAATGGCCACAGCTCGCTA
Source organism: Neotragus pygmaeus (assembly GCA_006410875.1). Lineage (NCBI taxonomy): Eukaryota > Metazoa > Chordata > Mammalia > Artiodactyla > Bovidae > Neotragus > Neotragus pygmaeus. The sequence continues at coordinate 364,934 of SJYV01029207.1, read as the reverse complement.
TCAGAACTAGTGTGTTTTGTTTTGTGGGAGCTCTCAATGACCTTTTATATATTCCACAGGCACACAGTCTGCCTAGTTGATCATGTGGATTTAATCTGCAGCTTGTTTAGCTGGTGGGAAGGTTTTGGGTCTTATTCCTTAGCCACACTGCCCCTGGGTTTCAATTGTGGTTTTATTACCAGCTCTATATGTGGGTTGCCCACTGGGGTTTGCTCCTGAGGCTGCCCTGGAGGACTTGGCTTTGCTCCTGTGAGCGCTAGGTGTGGAGGTGATGCAGCTGCCTGGGTTGCAGGGGTACTGGCAGCACCAGGTTCTCTGGGGAGTTAGCAGCTAGGGCAGCAGGAAATACAGTACTCTAGAAGGGTATGGCAACCAGTATTGGCCAACATGCTCCAGTACTCTTACCTGGAGACCTCCCTCTCGGACAGAGAAGCCTGGCAGGTCACAGTCTACAAGGTTGCAAAGAGTCAGACGCAACCAAAGTGACTCTGTGTGCATAGACACAAGACTTCTTGTTGCCTGTGGCAGCTCTGCCCCAGTGAGAGTTGAACGTGAAGGTGGTGCAGCTGCTTGGCTTGCAAGGACCCAGGTGGTGCCTAGTGTGCAGGGACATGGACTGCCTCCACCGCAGGAATTATGGCCCTATCGGAGTCTTTTTTTGAGCCTCTTGTAGCTGGTGATCTGAAGGCCTCTTTGGTCAGTCTTTCCCCATAGCTTTGCCCATTCAGGCACTTAGAGGGCTCCCTAGACTGGGGTCCTTCTCTGTTGTTTGGTGTGTCAGGCACATAGAGAGCCCCCCTGGCTGGGGTCCTACTCTGTATATCTGCACATCAGGCACTGAAAAGAGCACCCTGGATGGGGTCCTACTCTGTAGTTCAGTGCGCCAGGCATTTGATGGGTCAGCTTATCTATTGTTCAGCTGCTGATGCTGGCCCTGTGGGGAAAGAGAGGCGATGGTGATGGCTCCAATCCCTCCATGTGACTCAGCAGTATCACCCTGTTTCCATGGCTGCCTGGCTTTCCTTCCCTGGCATTTCCCACCATGAACTCCCCCCTCACATCCCCTTGATCTGTCTCTTCATAGTCAGCAGCAGCCCTTGCCCTGGGATTGCTCCACAATCCCTAAACTCCAGCTCCCAGCTGCTACACCTTCCAGGGGACCGGCAGTTTTGTCAGGCCTATTTATGGCTGCAGCAAGGACTGTCTAGTTTCCATTCCATTTAGGTTGCCACAGATCAGCTGTTTCACTCTCAGCCTTAAATGGTTCTCCTCTGACTCAGATAACTGCCGGGATGTGGGGATCAGATCCCTGCTTCAGTTCCCCCATCTGCTGAGGGCAGATCTAGTCCTACTCTCACTCCTGTTTATCCCCCTAGTTCCTTCATCCTACTGAGTTTTGCATGGTTCTGTGTATTCTTTTCCACTGGTTAGGTACTCCTGTCTGCTCTCAGCTGGTGTTTTCTGCATGCACTTCTGTGTCTGAAGGTGTATTTGTGATGTATCCATGGAGACAGATGTATTCCACGTCCAACCGCAGTATCACCATCTTGTCTCTTTATAATTTTAATTTTTTTAAACCTATTATATTTTTTTCTTATTTCTTTGTTTGACTTTCCTACTGTTCTTTTCCACTTGCAGTTAATCTTTAATGTATACAAATCTTCTTCATCTACCTCTATTTAACTTTGCATATCTATTTTTTTTCCTTCTTTCCTCGCCGCTCAACATATTTGTTGGTTTTGTTTTCATTGCTTTATTCCCCACTTGGTACCTTGATTTAGTTTTGTTTTCCAGTTTGTGCTTTAGTTGTTTTTTTTNTGACACAATCTGAAGGTTTCTGATTTTTATAATTATATAGCACACACAGAATCTCTTTCTCTAGATGTGATTGCTTTATACAGAATGTATTTGAGGCACTCACTGTAGATCAATTAATAATTCAGAACTGTAATTATTAGACTCCACAGTGACTTGTAGTAAAAAAAAAAAATCTTCCAAAGTCAGCCTCCGAACAGTTTGAGGCTGGTTGAAATTTCAAACTTCAACTTAAGAAATGAAAAAAATATTTCCCCTTCCTCCCTTCCCTACAACCCCCCTGGAACAAAAAAAAACCAGGAGCAGGCCTTGCTTCCTAGAGCTGACTTTCTATCATATTTGTTAACTTATTTAAGTTTGAAAGCGTATGAGAATTTCTCTGTCCAAAACCATGTTGAGGTTTGTTGTAATATTTTTTTATTGTGATAAAATACATGTAGCAAAATTTACCATTTTAACCATTTTTGAAATTTGTTTTTAATTGAATGATAATTGCTTAACAATATTGTGTTGGTTTCTCCATATATTAACATGCCTCTGCCATAGATATACATATGTTGCCTCCCTCTTGAACCTCCTTCCCACCTCCCATCCCATCCCACCCCTTGAGGTTGTCACAGAGACCCGCATTGACTTTCCTGAGTCCTACAGGAAATGCCCACTGGCTGTTTTGCATATGGTACTGTATAGGTATCCATGCTGGTCTCTCCATTTGCCCACCCTCTTCTTCCCCCAGTGTGTTGACAAGTCTGTTCTCTTATCTCTGCATCTCTACTGCTGCCCTGAAGATAGATTCATCAGTGCCATCTGTCTAGATTCCATATATATGCATTAACATATGATATTTGTTTTTCTGTTTCTGATTGACTTCACTCTGTATAGTAGACTCTAGGGTTATCAACCTCTTTAGAACTGACTCACATGTGTTCCTTTTTATGACTGAGTAATATTTCAGTGTATATATGTACCACTGTTTTAACCATTTTTAAGTGTACAGTTTTGTGGCATCACATACATCCATTACACATGAATTCCCTGCCCTTTCCTGCCCCCAGCCCTTGGGACCCACAATCTACTTTCTGTCCCCATGCATGTGACCTCTGCTGGTATTTCTGGAAGTAGAACCATATAGTATTAGTCCTTTTGTGATTGGCTTCCATCCTTAGCATAATACCTTCAAGATTTTTTTTTAATAAAAGCTATTTTTAAAATTTTAAATGAAATCTTCTAGCTTTAATGCAGGTAGTTTTAAGCTTTTATCTTAAGAATGAGTGTTCCTAATTCCTTTAAAAAAAAATATATATATATATATATACACACACATGTGTATATATTTAACTTTTAGGTAGATTTTATAATCTATTCTCATTGTGTTGCATCTTCATTACTGCGCACAGGTTTTCTCTGGTTGCAGTGAGTGGGAGTTACTCTGCCTGGGATTCTTACTACAGTGGCTTCTCTGGTTACAGAGCACAGGCTCTAGGGTGCGCGGCCTTCAGCAGTTGCAAAGCATGGGCTTCGTTGCTACACAGCATATGGGATCTTCCTGGGCCAGGGATTGAACCTGTGTCCTCTGCATTGGCAGGCAGCTTCTTAACCACTGGTGTGTTAAGTCACTTCATTCATGTCTGACTCTTTGCAGCCCCATGAACTGTAGCCTGCCAGGTTCACTGTTCATGGGATCCTCCAGGCAAGAATACTAGAGTAGATTGCCATTTTCTTCTCTAGAGGATCTTCCTGATCCAGGGATCGAACGCACATCTCCTGTGTCTCCTGCATTGCAGATGGATGCTTTACCACCGAGACGCTGGGGAAGCCCCACTGGACCACCAGGCAAATCCCAAAACATATGTATATATTATATATATTAGTGTTAACTGGATCACCAAGCCACACTTCCATTTTGGCTTTGGTTTAGTCAAACAATAAAAAGGTTTTATTAGTTGAAAGTCTTGGAGTCTTACTGTCTAACTATGAAAACCATGCACTCTTTGCATGGGGGTCAAGAACTATTTTTAAGGAAGGTCCTGCTTAAAATTCTTTTTCAAAGTAAGTGAGAAATGATTCATTCGAGAAACTGATTTTTGCAGGTTATTTTTAGAGGAAGGCGCATCAGGCTATTCTGAATTTTTTATATCACTAAAGACAAGACGAATGGGAAAGCAGAGAAATAATATCCAAACTGGGGGAATCCCCCTTTTAGAAAATATGTGGACTTTTCTCCATGCAGTCCCCACGTAATCCAAATTTTATATTAATCCATACGTTTCCCTCTCATCATGGGGGACAGTGCTTGTAAGCACTCCCCATGAGAGCCGTGGATTCTCTGAAAGTAGAAAGGAAAAAGATCAGCAGAGTGGTTTACTGGGGAGACCATGTCTTCAGAGGCAGTGCCGCTGGGGAAATTGCACTGCTGGCTCTTGTCCTTTTCTTGTGTTGTCAGGAATGACAGGAGTCCCTCGCCCTCCTCCCTAATTGGAAGTTGGTTTCACTGTGACTTAATTGCCTCCAGAGGTTGGAGTATAGAGGGTCAAAATCATAGTAGTGAGCCTGGCCTTCATAAAATGCATGATTTACATGGACAGCCATGCATTCGTGATGTAGCTCACCCAGCACTCTGAAATCCTACCGGCTTCAGGCAACAAAGACTGCCTACTCCAGGCATCTGTCTGGACACTATGTGGAAACATTCTTAGGGCTTCCTGGATATCACAAGATGGTAACTTGAAAATGATGGAACTTCCATTACAGAGGAGATGTTCAAGTATTTTTAACATTATTGTTTTTAAGTTGCTGAGCCATGTCCAACTCTTCACGACCTCATTAACGGTAGCATGCCAGGCTCCTCTGTCCTCCACTGTCTCCCAGAGTTTGCCCAGATTCATGTCTGTTGAGTCAGTGATACTATCTAACCATCTCAGCCTCTGCCACCTATTTCTCCTTTTGCCTTCAATCTTTCCCAGCATCACGGTCTTTTCCAACAAGTCAGCTCTTCGCATCAGATGGCCAACATATTGGAGCTTCAGCTTCAGGATCAGTCCTTCCAATGAATATTCAGGGTTGATTTCCTTTACGATTGACTGGTTTGATCTCCTTGCTATCCAAGGGACTCTCAAGAGTCTTATCCATAACAATTTGAAAGAATCAATTCTTCAGCACTCAACCTTCTTTTATGGCCCAACACTCACATCCATATATGACTATTGGGAAAACCATAGCTTTGACTATATGGACCTTTGTAGGCAAAGTGATGTCTCTGCTTTTGAATACACTATCTAGGTTTGTCATACCTTTCCTTCCAAGGAACAAGCATCTTTTAATTGCATGGCTGCAGTCACTGTCCAAAGTGAGTTTGGAGCCTACAGAAATAAAAGCTGTCACAAGGAGGCAAGAATATACAATGGGGCAAAGACAGCCTCTTCAATAAGTGGTGCTGGGAAAATTGGACAACTACATGCAAAAGAATGAAATTAGATCATTACCTAATGCCATACACAAAGATAAACTCAAAATGGATTAAAGATCTAAAATGTAAGACCAGAAACTATTAAACTCTTGGAGGAGAACATAGGCAGAACACTCGGTGACATAAAGCAAGGTCTTCCTTGACCCACCTCCTAAAGTAATGGAAATAAAAACAAAAATAAGCAAGTGGGACCTAATTAAACTTAAAAGCTTTTGCATTGCAAAGGAAACTACTAATAAGGTAAAAAGACAACCCTCAGAATGGGAGAAAACAATAGCAAGAAAACAACTGATAAATAACTAATTTCTAAAATATACAAGCAGCTCATCGAATTCAATACCAGAAAAATAAACAACCAAATCAAAAAGTGGGAAAGGGACCTGAAGAGACGTTTCTCCAAAGAAGACATACAGATGGCTAACAAGCACATGAAAAAATGCTCAGCATCACTTATTATTAGAGAAATGCAAGTCAAAACTACAATGAGATACCACCTCATACCAATCAGAATGGCGGCATCAAAAAGTCTACAAACAATAATGATGGAGAGGATGTGGAGAAAAAGGAACACTCTTGCATTGCTAGTGGGAATGTAAACTGATGGAGCCACTATGGAAGATGGTATGAAGACTCCTTAAAAAGCTAGGAATAAAACCACCATGTGACCCAGTAAACCCACTGCTAGGTATATACCCTGAGGAAATCAAAACTGAAAAAGACACATGTACCCCAATGTTCATTGTAGCACTATTTACGATAGCTAGAACATGCAAGCAACCTCAATGTCCATCGACAGATGAATGAATAAAGAAGCTGTGGTACATATATACAGTGGAATACTGCTCAGCCATAAAAAGGAACGCATTTGAATCTGTTCTAGTGAGGTGGACCAAGCTAGAGCCTATTATACAGAGTGAAGTAAGCCAGAAAAAGAAATACTGATATAAAGTATATGTAAATATCATATTACAATAGTACAATATACTATCATAATATGTATATCATATGCTGCTGCTGTTGCTGCTGCTGCTGCTAAGTCACTTCAGTCATGTCTGACTCTGTGTGACCTCATAGACGGCAGCCCACCAGGCTCCTCTGTCCCTGGGATTCACCAGGCAAGAATACTGGAGTGGGTTTCCATTTCCTTCTCCAAAATATCATATACTGACACATATGAATGGAATCTGAAGAGATGGCACTGGTAAATTTATTTTCAAGGCAGCAAAGGAGAAACAGACATAGAGAAAAGACCTATGGACACGGTGAGAGGAGAGGAGGGAGAAGGGGAGATGTGTGGAGAGAGTAACATAGGAATTTACAATGCCATATGTAAAATAGATCAGTTCAGTCGCTCAGTTGTGTCCGACTCTTTGCGACCCCATGAATCACAGCACGCCAGGCCTCCCTGTTCATCACCATCTCTCGGAGTTCACTCAGACTCACGTCCATCAAGTCCGTGATGCCATCCAGCCATCTCATCCTCGGTCATCCCCTTCTCCTCCTGCCCCCAATCCCTCCCACCATCAGAGTCTTTTCCACTGAGTCAACTCTTCTCATGAGGTGGCCAAAGTACTGGAGTTTCAGCTTCAGCATCATTCCTTCCAAAGAAATCCCAGGGTTGATCTTCTTCAGAATGGACTGGTTGGATCTCCTTGCAGTCCAAGGGACTCTCAAGAGTCTTCTCCAACACCACAGTTCAAAAGCATCAATTCTTCGGTACTCAGCCTTCTTCNTGCTCCTTTACGTTCCAGGACAAGTTAGGGTGGCCACTGGAAAAAGGCTTGGAGCCCGCGTTCTGCCTCTCCGATCGGTGCACGCCCCTGCTTCCTCCCGCCCCTTCACTGCTCTCCTCCCCCTCTGCGGCCCTGTCTCCCTTCTAGTCCCTTTCCTCAGGAATCTGCCTGCTTGTGACCACTGGTTTTCACATACTTTCCCCCAGGCGCCCTTCTCTCTCAGCTTCAGCCTGTCCCCACAAGCTCAGCTGCTGCTGAGAAGGCAGGCCTGGGCCCACCACTCACTGCCCGCCCCTTGCCAGGCGCCCTGAGGGGCTCCTGAGAGGCTGCAGTGCCTGAGGGCAAACGTGATAAGGCCTGGCTCCCTTTCTCCCTACACTGCCCCCTGGAATCACGGCGGGCCTCTTTTGCTCTGTGAGCGCCTGCCTGTGCGTGGGGGCCACACTGGCGTTAAACCAGGCACTGGGACAAGCCTGGCTGACTCCCTGCTGGCGAGAGAGCCTCGGAGGGAGCCTGGTGCTCGGCTCGCGGAGGTCTCACCCGTGTCCCCACCTCTCCCTTTGAAGCTCGTCCATCAACGCAGTGGCCTGGTCCCCCGCCGGCTCCCATGTGGTCACTGTGGACAAAGGAAGCAAGGCCGTGCTGTGGTCGGAGTATTGACAGCCCGTCGTCGGGAGAGCGCGATCTGGAGCTGGAGGAGCAGGCGGGCCCCACAGCTCTGTCCTGGCAGGTGGCATGTTGGGTGTGGCTTTGACCTCCGGAGAAGAGCAGCAGCTGGGGCCCCGGGGCCTGCCTGCGAGCAGGGTTCCTGAGGGTCGAGGCTGAGGCCCCTCCCAGCCTGGAAGAGTTAACGCTGAGAACACTGGCGCTGCGGTCCCTCAGCAGGGGCCCAGGGGCCTGCCCTGATTCAAGGGGAAACGACACTACCGGCGCCCGTCTCGCATACCTCAGTGCCAGGCGCCCGCGCTCTCCTGGGCGGCAGTGCCAAAGGCGCCCCCACGCCGGGGCGCTGGTTCTCCTCCGTGCTTTTTCCCGTCCTCCAGGGTCAGTCCTGGCCTGATGCATGTCCTGTCACCTTGGGTCGTTTTCCCAGGGAGCCTGCTTTAATCATTGGATCAACAGGAACCCCCCCGCCCCACCCTCAGGTAGCCCGTGGAGGCTGCCCTGGTCTCCGAGGAGACCTGGGCCTGGGGTCCTCCCTGCCGCTCTGTGTCTGTATTAGAGGCTCTTACTCTGGTCTCATCTGGTCACTGTTGGAATTTCCCTAGCTCTCCCGAAGTATCCTTGGAAAGCAACTGTTCTTCAAAACTGCCTCTCCCCACCTCTGCTGCCAACAGTTCTACATATCTATTTCTTAACTAAGAAATAAATCTGTTTCATTAAAAAAAAAATTGGGGGGGTAACAGAGGAAACGCAAAACACTTTCCAGAAGAACGGGTGTGCTGTCAGTCAGTGAAGACTGATTTCCCGGATCACCTGGAACGTCCCAGCCGCCGGCCCGCCACGCTGGGGTGAGGGTGGCTGGCGGGTGGGATCGGAGGCCTCGGGTGTGTTATCCCCGAGCCAGCAGTTCCAGGTCGTGCCCCTTTGCCAGGCCTACGTGCAATACCCCATCGGTGCTTTAGTGCAGGAAGCCCATTCCAGGAAGCGTGGGAATGCCATCTTTAGATTTCAGGACGTGTGACAAGGCCAGGGAAAAACTGGCCTGTGCAGTTTATAGGGAAGAAAAAAACAAACGTGTATCTTTACCATCTTAGTTTGTAAAATTTTAGTTTCTTGAACAGCTGAAACACCATTACTTTTTATCACTTACTCATTTGCACTTTATTTTTTTTCCTTCCATACTTGTTCTCCAGACAGTTGTTGGGGGCAAGTGCTAGGGCAGGGTGAGGGGGGCTGATTCACGTGCCCCATTTTCCCATGCCCTCGCCTCCCTCATTTGCTGTCCAGAGGACTTGCGTTGAGAGGAGGTGAAGTTCACAGGCCAGGGCACATCTTTTATTTATTTAATTATGTTGCCCAACAGAACTTGATTGTAAATAAAAGAAGAAATCTGTTATATACTTTTCAAAACTCCATGCCTCTTGGTGGTTATTTTATTTTTCTTCATCGTAAGGGGGAAAAGCTGTTTCTTTCATTTATTTTCCTGGTACTCATTCTGTAAATAACGGTTAATGCTTTCCCAGTGCCTTTCCTCGTGGTGCATCGTTACTGCTGCCTGTAAACGGCGGTGTCCGGTTCCGCGTTACTCGCAAGTCTTAGCTGGCTCTAGAAGAGGCTGTCTTTGGGATTTGGGTAGCTGTGTGGTATGCTGCACACCGTGCCGTAGGAGCCCCGGCCCCCACACTGGAGACGCTGTCCATAGGACAGGTCGTGAACTGTGAGTCTCCCAGCCTCCAGGCTGCTTCTGTGCTGATGGGGCATAAATTTCATCACTGGGGAGCGATTTATTCAGAGCACCTCAAGATATCTAGAAGCAGCCTTGTGCCATAACAAATTACAGTCTCCCTGGAGTATCGCTCCCGCTCCTGAGGACCTCTGTCCAGCCCATCACCACACAGTCGCCCAGCAGCTTGAGTTGGGGTTTCCTCATGACCTGAAGTCTCAGGGGCAGCCAGACAGTGGAAAGAGGGGAGCCCATGGCAGTCACCTTCAAGGAGGTAAATCATCCTTCAGAGAGGCTGAAAGCAAGCAGGCCAGTGGCCTGATGGTCCTGTTTTCCTTGACTTTGCAGGGGAGCACGTCTGCTCTCTTCAGCTCACCCAGCCGGGCTCCCAGCGTGGTGGTGCTCCCCTCCACCTCGTGGTCTGTTCTCTGTCTCTCGCCCTCTGGGCCCCTCCCCCAGTGCTCCTGGTTCCATTGGTCAGGGCAGGAGTGTTCATGGGAGTTTTCAAAATTGCCCCGAGCGAATCCTCACTGGTTGGAGCTGGGGTGGGCTTTGATCCAGACATTAGTCTGTCTCAGGTTGATAACTCAAGACTCAAAGTTTATATTCCCAGGAAGTCCCTGTCTGGTGGTTAGGACTCAGCACTTCCTCTGCACGGGGCGTGGGTTCAGTCCGTGCTCGGGGAACTACGATCCTGTGTGCCACCTGACAGAGGCAGAAATAAACTTTATGTTCCCTGGCCCTCGCCCAGAATCCTGTGAGGTGTCGAGTTCTGTGTCTGTCTTGTAAGGCACCTGCTGTGGCACGCTGTCCTTCGTCTATGAATCTAGTAAAGCCCTGGTTTGTCCACATCGTGGCACACAAAATTTTGTGTGGACCCTGGGCAACAGAGAGGCCCGCTGCGGCCCCAGGAGCATGTGTGCTGGGAAAGGCCATGGTTTGCAGGTGTGCCAAGCTACCTGTGTGCCTTCACACCTATGGCATGACCTCGGTCAACCGTGATTTTGGGGAACGAGACCATGAACTTGAAGCTCACAGCCTGGGCGGAGCCCTGAGCGAGGGAAGGGGGCAGTGGGGAAGGCGTCTGCCTGTTCATAGGGGGTCTCGGATGGTAAGACAGAAGCTGCGGCTCTTGGATTCTGTCAGAGCTGAAGGGTCTCCTGTCACGACTGGGGGAGAGCTTCCCAGCTAAGCAAGAAGCTGCTCTGGAGTCCTGGCCTGCAGGCGGGCACTGGGGCCTGGGGACCTCCACCTCGCCCGCTCAGTGTGCGGCAGCGGGAGGCGCCTCTCAGAAATCCCGTTTTCAAGCCAGTTAACTTTGGAAACCTGTAAAGTGAAGCGTACCTGTATTCACATAGATTCTGTGGAAACATCAGATGTGTGGTGTGTGCCGGTAAGAGCGGACTTGGATCCAGAAGATGATTCTTGCCTCCCGGAGCTCTGGTTTCCACCTGTGCCTCTGAGCTTCCCTGCGTCCCCGCCAGACGCTCCTCCATCCTCTCAATGGTCTGGTCCACAGTGGGGCCTTGAGCTGCTCCCAGCTCTGCTTTATGGATCCTGCCGGGGGCCGAGCTGCCCTCTTCCATCCCTGAGCGGAGGGCATGATGGGAGCATCCTCGTCTGGAGGATCCAGAACCCACAGGAGGGGAGGAAACGCCAGTGTCAGAGCCCCCTTCCTGCCTCTCAGCAATTTTGCCAGAGTATTTTACAGCAAACCTCAAGTATGACATTTCTCCCATAGATCAGCATGCAACCTAGGACACCATGCCATAGTTACACCTCAGGATTAACAGAGTCCCAGTGTCATCCACCTCTGGGTCAGGAAGATCCCCTGGAGAAGGAAATGGCAACCCACTCCAGTACTGTTGCTTGGAAAGTCCCATGGACAGAGGAGCCTGGTGGGCCACAGTCCATGAGGCCACAAAAGAGTCAGACACGACTAAGCGACTAAACAATAGTGTCATCCACGATCTAGTCCATATTCGAATTCTGATGGTGCAGTGTTTCTTAACGACTGGCTGGCTTAAGTCAAGATCCAGTTAGTTTTTGCTGCATAACCGAGTGCCATGACACGTAATGGTTCCAAATGAGCATCGTTTGTGTGAGTGGGCATAGCCGGCCGGGTTCAGGGAGACTGGTAGAGGGTGGCCCCCCTCTTATCTGGCCGTTCATTTGCCATCAGCATGGGAAACAGGATGATGCAGTAAGGCAGGTGTCTGTGGGATCACTTGCAGCTCCGCTTGGTCACCTTTGCTACCCACTGGCTGGAGCAGACGGCATGAGCAGCCCTGCCTGCCTCTGAGGGGCACTGCCCAGCAGCATGGGGACGTGGAGGAAAATCTCAGCAGTTCTGGCACCTGAGGTCCCAGCTGGATTCGGTTGACTTTCCTCACGTAAGCGATGTTTGTATCCCACATGGGAACATTGTGGACTTACCTGGTGGCTCAGTGGTAAAGAATCTGCCTACAGTGCAGGGGACCTGGGTTCAATCCCCCGGGCAGGAAGATCCCTGGAGAAGGAAATGGCAACCCACTCCAGTATTCTTAGCTGGAACATCTCATGGACAGAGGAGAGCCTCGGGCTACACAGTCCATGAAGTCAAGAAGAGTCGGACACGACTGCGCCCCTACACCACCACCACCACCACCACCACTAGGAACATTCGCCCTGCAGGCTGCTGGGTGCCAGGCCCTGTGGATTTGCTCCCACCCTAGGATCTGGGGAAGAGAGCAGGGGAAGTCAGGCTTTCGGCTTCGTTTCTCCAGAGAAACGGACTTAAACAGTAGATAGGTATGCTTGTGAGCCAGGCCCGTAAGAAGGTAGGCTGTACGCAGTCCAGTTTATAAATAACCGTATGAGGAACTTCCCTAGTGGTCCAGTGGCCAAGAGTCTGAGCTCCCAATACAAGGAGCCCAAGTTCGATCCCTGGTAGGGAACTAGATCCTGCAACTCAGTTCTCATGCCACAACTAAAGATCCCGCAGGCTATAGCTAAGACCCAGCACAGCCAAACTGAAAGAAAGCCATAGGTTCTACTCCCTGAAGGGGCAGCAGAGGTTCTCGGAGGCCACAAGCCAGAAGTCTAAGAATCAACCATATCTTTGACTTTCAGGTAATGCTAAGCACAGAGTGGATACTCTTTAATAAAGTTTCTATTTAATAGAATTGAATCACCAAAAAGAAAAGACAGGCTTCCCTGGAGGTCCAGTGGTTAAGAGTCTGCCTTAAAATGCAGGAGACATGGGTTCGATCCCTGGTCTGTGAAAATCCCACATGCCACAGAGCAGCTAAGCATGCATGCCTAGAGTCTGTCCTCCGTAACAAGAGATGCCACTGCAATGAGAAGCCCAGACACCACAACTAAAGAAAGCCCGAGTGCGGCCGTGAAGACCCAGCACAGCCAAAATAAATAGTTTCCTAATTTCCTAACAGTATCTTGCCTGGAAGATCCCATAGACGGGAGCTTGGCGGGCTACAGTCCACAGGCTCGCAAAGAGTCAGACACCTCTGCAGTGACTTACCATGCAGACACGCACTGGGTCACAAGGTAAAAATAAATGAGTTTCTTTTTCTACTATTTTTAAATGTGTTAAGTTGAAATTAACATAAAATTAGTCGTTTTAAACTGAACAATGGCATGTAGTGCATTCACAGTGTATGAGCACCACGCCAAGTTTCAAGAAGAAAGGCTATTTCTTAAGCTAGATGAATGTCCTTTTTCTTTTTTTCTAAACTTCTGATCTCCGTAGAGAAGCATGGGTCCTCGTCTTGCTCAGCTTGGGCTGCAAGGGTAAAGTTCTGCAGCCTGCGTGGCTTAAACAACAGAAGCGTCTCACACCCGTAGACCGGAGTCCTGGCCGAAGATGCTGGCAGGTGTCCATCCTGAGGCCTCGCTGCCGCTGAGCTGTGTGTTCACGGAACTGTTTGTGCAAGGAGAGCCGTGATCCTGTCAGATCAGGACCATGCTGATCACCTTGATCAACAGCCCCACCTCTGAATACCATCACACAGAGGGGTAAACGGGCTACAACACGGGAGTCTAGGGAGACATGCTATAACAGACTTCTCCAGAAGGTTCTGCCTAGTTTTGCTCAGCTACAGGAGTATGCATCTCAGTGTGGTGGTGGTGTTATTCAATTGTAAGTTGTGTCCGATTCTTTGCAACCCCATGGACTGCAGCACACCAGGCTTCCCCATCCTTTGCCATCTCCCAGAGTTTGCTCAAATTCATGTCCATTGAGTCAGTAATGTCATCCAACCATCTCATCCTCTGCCGCCCCCTTCTCCTCCTGCCCTCTATCTTTTCCAGTGAGTCAGCTCTTTGCATATCAGGTGGCCAAAATATTGGAGCTTCAGCTTCAGCTCAGTTTCAGGAGGAAGCACCTCAATGGTGTCAACTCCAAGCTCGTTAGCATTGAAGCCCACTCCAGCGTCGGGACCCATGTGGCAGGACCAGAAAGGAAGAAGCACTCACCTCAGGGCGAAGGAAAGTGGATCAGGAGCTTTTCAAGGTTTTCCCTGTACGTGTGATGCCTTTGCTTGACTCCTGCAGATGAAGCAGAGAATACAGTGAGGCAGATCTAGTTTCTCAAGATCGGAGTGCACACATCAGTGAGCCGTGGCCATCCAGGACTCTAGTCTGGGGCTGTTTATACAACTTGCTTCCCACACACAGAAACCTGGAGTGTTAGGCACCCTTGTCAGCGTGATCCCTCGGGAGGGATATTTGACATCTGTCTTGGGGGAGGACCCCAGTGGTGAGAGAGTTTCAGTGCCCATGAGGATTGAGAACCTATATTCTAACAACAAACATTCTAATCAGGAAAGATGTGGAAGAGATTGGATTAACTTAGACCCATGCAGAGAGGTAGAAGGGAGGCTGATTTCCATCCTTACAGAAAATTTCCTCACACTTCCTGTTGTTTCAAAGAAAAATGGTAGTGATTCCCCCGTCCCTAGAAGCATCCAACAACTTCCTATGGATATTGTAGAGGAGCTCGACACAAGGGATGGCATGTAGACTAGATGTTTTTCAAGGGTCTCTGCCCACGGGGTTCCTCTTGGGATTTCAGACATTAGCCAGCCCAACCCATAACGACAGCCCTCTGTTCTTACGGCCAGTTGACTAAGAGGTACGTGTTGGAATTAAGGTAATTCTGGTTCCCTGGCACTCTTCATAAATCACAGTAGCCTCAGACTTGTCCAGTGCTCTCTGCTTCCGTAAAACTAACGCAGTGAGGACACGGACTTTCATTTTGCAGCTGATGGGTTAGCAGGCTGGACCAGTGTCCCTCATGCATGTGCCCTAATAACCCCCTAAGATGATCACCTAGCCCCGAAGCCTCTAAGCTGCTTAGCTGCACATCCCACCCTCCACCCCCTTGAGCTGGCACCGCATTTGGTGCTGGGAAATGAAACACGGGGCTTGTAGCTGCTTCTCACTGGATCTGACGCAAGGAACAAGTAATGCATAGCCAGGGAGTGGTTCCTAGACTCTGAGAATTAATAGACCAGTAAATTTCCAGAAGAACTGTAGCAAGAGTTGGAAAACTTTTCATTTTGGTCAAGTGAGGATTTTTTTTTTTCCCCTAAACTCCCATCTACGCTCATCTCTATTTTATAAAAGGAAGAACACTTTGTCCCCTATGCTCAGCAGCTGCGTTCTGAAATATTTATGGGTGAAGTGTGTGTCTGCAGTTTACTTTCAAATGGCTCAAAAGGAAAAAAGCAACAGAGGAATGAGCACATGCAGTGAAATGTTGAATCTCCGTGTTGACTATGGGGGTGTTTATTATTATACTATTCCGGCTTTTCGCTGTCTGTTTAAATTCATAATCAGTTCTAGAAAATGCAAAACAAATGACTGAAGGCAAATCAGTGGTCACCTGGGATGGGGAATTGACTGAAACGTATGCCAGGGAAACTTTAGGGGCAACAGAAATGTTGTGTCTTCATCAAACTGCCCTGAAGATGGGTAGATTTGGTTGAATGTAGAGCATGTATCTAAAGATTAGGAGGAAGAAGAAGGGCATTTATATGGAAGAAAAAAGAAAAATTTAGAACTCCATAACCTTAGAATAAAGAACCACCCTTTATACTGAAAACATTTGGGTCTATGAAAAAACTGACAACAGTGTCCTTATTTTCCTCGACTCTTCACCAAGCGGAGAAAAATGCATTACAGACGAGGGGCTGGGAATGACTACCAGAGACTACGATTTCCAGAAAGAGCGAGGTCTGGCGTGCAGTGCGCCCCAGATTCTCCTGCCTGTCCCAGTGCTGACAGGTCAGTGGCTGAGACCTCCACCCTGGGGACCAGGGGCTAACAGCCACAGGAGAATGGGGGTCCCGGACGCACCCGCGGCTCAGGGCAGCCTATCTGATGGAGGCACCAGAAGGGCCCCAGTCACGTTTCTTCCTCTTTTTTTTTTAAACTGCACCTCACAGCTTGTGGGATCTTAGTTTCCCAACAGGGATTGGTCCTGGTCCCCTGGCAGGGAGAGCTCGGAGTCTAACTACTGGACCAACAGGAAATTCCCTTCTTTCTTTTTTTTTTTTTAAGGGAAAAGAGATTTCTTAAAAACAAAGCCTAGCATTCCCTTCACACAGACCACCAATGTCAGCTCCTTGGTTCCTCTCCCAGAGACTGTGCATATAATGGGTATGGAAACACACGTGTCCACATATATCCACACATAGACTTGTGCGTTTGCAAAATGCGATCCTACTGCACACACCTGTGACCTTTGCTCAGTCACGGTCTGTACCTTCCTCACCCAGGAATTTCCATGCTACCTGTCTGAGGTCAGATAACAAACATATTCCAGGGGCTCTTCCGAACCCAGGGATTGAACCCCGGTCTCCTGTATTGTAGGCAGATTCTTTACCGTCTGAGCCACTGGCGAAGCCCTAACAAACATATTACTGACACATTATGAGATTGTATTCAGATTTTTCCAGTGGGCCCAAAATGTCTGCACATCCTGTTTATTCAGTGGGGACCACACAGTACATCTGGATGTTGAGTCCCTTAACTGTCTTTTAATCCAATGCATCTCTTTTCTAGGACATTGACTTATGAAAGATGCCAGCAACTTTCTACATTCATCTGGTAGCTTTCTTGTGGTCTCATCTAGCTATTCTTTGTATGTCCTACAAATGAGAAGTGATGTCTAAAGGCTTGATGGATTCCAGCTGTCTTAAGATCATACATCACAGTGGTTGACACTTTGGAGATGCCAAGATTGACTTCAGACCACGCCTGGTCCCCCTGTTATGTGGTTGCAAAAGGCTTGCACCTTGTGAAGTCTTGATCCATATGGCATCACTTTGGTGTCATAGGAACAGACATTTCCCCTTCAACTCTTCACATAATGGTTTTGACACAAGTAAAGAATCCTCATCTGAGTCAATAATGTCATCAGTGTTTTACAACGTTAAGTTTTACTGTTATTCAGCTCTGGTGAGATCAATGGCTCAGAAGACATTGTCATTGAAAAGATAGGTTATTACTTACAGTTCCTCAAAGTGGGGCAGGCCATCCATGGAAGCACCAGGGGCCAGTCGGGCGGTAGAAGGATCAAGGAGAAAACACGGGCAAAAGAGGCTTTTTGTGGTTTCCTTGAGAAAGAACTGACGAGACAAGATAAGCAGACTTAAGATGGGCTCTGGGGTGCAGGGCTGTCTCTAGTTGTCTGACACCTGGCCCCAGGGTGACCGACGGGCAAGGCAGTAATGGTTCAGAGTGTGAGACCCCCAGCAAAGCAGGAAAGGAGGCCTTTGGTGTGTTCACATCCTGGGTGGGCTGATGCAGATGTGAAAAACANAGGGCTGTCTCTAGTTGTCTGACACCTGGCCCCAGGGTGACCGACGGGCAAGGCAGTAATGGTTCAGAGTGTGAGACCCCCAGCAAAGCAGGAAAGGAGGCCTTTGGTGTGTTCACATCCTGGGTGGGCTGATGCAGATGTGAAAAACAGTCACTCTGGGAAACAACTAGCCTGGGGTGGCAGTCTCTTCAGGGTCAGCAAAGCCTCAGATGTCAAAGCATCAAAATTATAGAAAATCAAAAGGCACAATTAATACAGTCAGAGTTTGTCAAGTGTTTTTCTCATTCTATCACTCTTTACATTTCTTAGCTGACATTCCTCCGTTAAAATTTTTAAAAGTTGGGACTTCCCTGGTGGTCCAAGGGTTAAGACTCCATGCTCCCAGAGAATCCTGGTTTGAGCCCTGGTTAAGGAACTAGATCTATTTATAGATCTAGATATATTTTTAAAATTTTATTCTCATAGAAATGAAATTTTTTCCCAACCTCAGCTGTTGCCAGCCAGCATACTGTTGCAATCCAGTGACTCACTGATTTTCTCCAAGCTTATTGAGGCCCCTATTCTAGACACTATAGATGGGAGAGGAACTAAATAGTGAAGAATCTTTTCAGTCCTGGAACCTACAATCTAACTGGTCAGAGCGGAAACAGACAATAAACAAGAAATGAATCAGTTCTCCTCTATGTGAGATGGTGGCAGGAGCTACAGAGGAAGGGAATGCTGAGGAGGACAGAAGTGTTGGATGGGGTGGTACACCAGGATACAGATGGACAGGGTGACAGCGACGTCAAGACTCAGAGGAATAAAGGGAATGAGCCGAGTGACTGTCTGTGGGAAAAGTGTTCCAGAAGAAGAAACAGTAGGTACAAAGGACCTGAGGCAGGTTTGAAGAAAAGCACAGAGGCCAGCTGACTGGAGCAAAGTGAACAAAGTTACGAAAAGGGGACCCAGATCATGCAGGGGTTAGGCGGGAAGCCACTGGGGTGTCTCAGTAGATACCAACACCCCAAACATCAGGACTGGCTTTCTGCTTAGACCAGCTTCATTTCGAGACACCAGCTCAAGTCCAAAACGCACACATGTTGGTGACCACACCATCCCTGCATTCATTCCCTGAATATTCTGTTCCAGACACTGGAATATAAACAAGGGAAACAAAACAGTGTGGGGTCCCTGACCTCATGGAGCTTAGAGTCAAATATGAGATCAGTTCAGTTCAGTCGCTCAGTCGTGTCCGACTCTTCGCAACCCCATGAATCGCAGCACACCAGGCCTNTACAGAATTTTGCTGTTTTCTGTCAAACCTCAACATGAATCAGCCATAGGTATACATATATTCCCTCCCTTTTGAAGCTTCCTCCCAGCTCCCTCCCCATCCCACCCATCTAGGTTGATACAGAGCCCCTGTTTGAGTTTCCTGAGCCATAGAGCAAATTCTCTTTTTGCTTGGATTAAGTCTCAGCTCTGATTTGTCCGATATTTATCTACATTAAGCCTTTCTCTTATTCTCACCCTTGTTTCTTTTGTAAATAAAATATCTGAAGAAGAGAGAGGTAAAGAATGTGAATGGGGAGAAATGTGTCTGAAGACTTTGTTCTATGATTACTATAATTTGAGAAGCAGATGTGGGGGAAGATTCCCCTGCTTTCTGACGAATCTGAAATTCAGGCTTGTTTATAAACAATTTATAAGGTCCTCCAGTTTTTAAAGAATAGGGTCCTGGTGTAACCAGCCACATTTTATAGTGAACTCTCTGTAATCTAAGTCAGGGGGTGACTAGACTACAGAAGATCAAGTACCAGGTTTGACTGTTTACTTTCTCCTAATTTCCCCTTTTTAGGCCCTCTTTCTCCTCCAAGGTACTCTTGTGTTCACCAAGACCTACCCCTTGGAAGGCACTGATATTATGCATAGAATAGAAGTGAATGGAAGACTGTAGTAGCCTTTGTGGGCATTTTAAACTTCTCTCATTATGTGTCAACAGAGAATACTCTGAGCAAATATTCAGTAAAAAATAAAAGGTACAAGCCAGGTCTAATGAAAGTTAACTCCTCCAAGACCTGTGTCTGTAGAGTGGGATATATCAAAGGTAACAAGGGAACAGTGGGTAGGTTCTGTTCAGGTGGTCAGATGAGCCAAAAGCAAGGTTATAACATACTTTCAAGTATTTTTTTAATATAAAATAAAAATTACATATTAAGAAAAAAAATAGATGGCTATTAACTTATATTTTCTCATGACAAGCCAAGTGTAAGAGCAAGAATTATAGGAAAAGTAACCCCTTATCTACAACTAGAGTTTCTCTTTCTTTTGTTTTGTATTGTTTTTACTACTTCAAATCAAAAAGCTCCATCAAAACATTAAATATTTTTGATACCTAGACTATTATTATGTATGTTCCTGCATCTGTGTATTTGTTTTGTCAGAAATAATAATTAACATGGTTCGCTCTTCCCCTCACTTGCTACAGAAATTTTGATATTTGCCCATCCCATCTCTCTCACTCTCTCACTTATTAGCCTCTAATGAAATCCTCTTTGAGTGCTGAGTTTCTGGGTTTTTATAATGCAGAAAGGAACTACATCAGATATGGCCAGTTTTACTCGTAAGAGTAATGATTAAAAGGAAAAATGATGGAAGTTATGTAGGCTGAAGGACTTTAGGACTCTAAATTTGGCTCCCTTCACATAATTAAGCAGGCCTCAGAGTTCCATGGGCTCTCCAACCTTCAGAAGGAATCCTTTTCCCAATTCTGTATTCTTATTTCCCATCTGGTGAACCTTGAGAAATCCATTTATTTTTTAATGGAAGAATGGACCCTACACTTTCAAAGTATTTCCTGGGAATTTCCAAGGAATAATTAAATATTCTGGTTGTTACCTGAGAAGAGAACTACAATGAAGGGAAAAAAGCTTAGACCTAGATACAGATATCATTCTTTCTAGACCTGTTGGAAATGCCCTTACACAAGTTTTCTTCACTTGACATTGCCCAGCAACTAGGTTTCAAAACTAAGCCTACCCCCTCTCAGAAAAATGCCTTTTATCAGAAGTTTCCAATTCAGGCTCATCAGCTCATAGTCCATTTCTTCCTCCAGGCTAAAACCTTCCCTATTTTCTCTCTTCAGTGATTTGACAGAGGAGACAGATTTTTCTTTAGGGGAATGCCCTACCTTTTTGTTTATAGGATTTGGTCTGGCTCTCTATCCATGGAATTCTCCAGGCAAGTATACTGGAATGGGTAGCCATTCCCTTCTCCAAGGGATCTTCCCAGTCCAGGTATCGAACCTGCCTTTCCTGCATTACAGGCAGATCCTATACCATCTGAGCCAACAGGGAAGCCCCTTAATAGGATTTGGCCTGGCTCCTAAATCATGGGACAGAATGAGTGAAATATTTGACAGGAGTTGCTACAGTTGGAGGTCTGTCACTTTGTGGGGTGGGGGTGGGGGTTAGAAGATTAGCAGGGAGTGGCTGCTGGCAAAGCCCATCCATTCTGTTTAATGATCCAACCACCAGCCTGAGGTGAAGACATGTTAGACTTGCTACTTCATCTCTCCTGCCATCAACCAGTCTCAGCTTCTAATTTCTTTCTTAAACACATACACACACCCTTCATAAGAACAATACAATACTCTTCTGTAGATAGGGATGTCTGGATATAAACAAACAAACAAACAAGAAAAAACCCCAAAAGTCTTAATCTGTAGAGGTACAATCATATATCTACTTCATATTACTAACTGTGGGTCAGGAGTAGCGTTCTCTAAGAGAAATGGGTGAGTCCTTGTGTGAGTCCTTGTGTTATATCTGTGCAAATAAAAGACCTTGCCCAAATAGCTATTCCCAAAGACAAATACTATTACAGGAATTTTGCTACAGAATAAAAAAATCTGCACTCAAATTGGCATTTCTAGCTTTCATGAGGTAAATTTTCATCTTCCATTGGCACTTTCCTTACAAAAATAAACTAACAGATACAATTTAAAAAGATCCTGAAAGGCTGTCCAGTTTCAAACAATTTTAAGGAACATTTGAATAATTTTGGTTAAGGATAGTCTACTAAGATAAATATTTGGATAAAAGTGGTATTCTTCTGGCCTGCTACATTTCCAAAATATCCTGTGTTAGGATATATGAGGAGGAAGAGGATAAGTACTTGGATTTCATTCTGGAAAAACTTTCTTACAGGCCAACACAATTCTGNTAAGGATAGTCTACTAAGATAAATATTTGGATAAAAGTGGTATTCTTCTGGCCTGCTACATTTCCAAAATATCCTGTGTTAGGATATATGAGGAGGAAGAGGATAAGTACTTGGATTTCATTCTGGAAAAACTTTCTTACAGGCCAACACAATTCTGTGAACTAGCAAGTATTTCTACTGCCACTACTTTTACATTTAGAAAAAGGCTTTCTTCCTTGTTAAATGGTTCTTTGAAAAAATATTTTAAATCCTCCTGAGTCTTTTTTAACATTTCAATTCTTAGCCTAACGTTTTGAATCACTACTTTCTGGCTTATCTTTTTCTGTTTGATTGTCATCGTTCCAATCCAGTAAAAGGTTGACCCAGAATGAACATAATAGAAACAATGGACATAGCTGCCTATGTGGGGTTCTCTAATTTAATATCAGGATAACAAGGGAACTCCTGAGGTTGTGCCAAATGGACCACTCGGGGACTTGGAGGTAAAGTCTTTGCATTTTACTTTTATTCAGTCTCTTAGATTTCATTCTACTTTCATTTTTATTCCTCTAGATGCCTTTTGTCTATCTGGATTTTTGTCTATCATCTAGACAATGATATATCTCACAGCAATAGTATATCTCTTACAAAACAATATAGTTGCCTGACTTTACTGAATTAAATAAACATTTATACAATGTTTTGCATGGCGCTGGAGCAGTGAGTGAAGCTGCGCAGTGCTGGAACAGTGCTGGAGCCACAAGTAGCCTAGAGGAGATACCCGACATCCAAGGCCTGTAGCAGTGGCGGTGAGGAGATATCTCACATCAAGGTAAGGAGCAGCAGCTGCTCTTTGCTGTAGCAGCTGTGAAGAGATAGTCCATGTCCAAGGTAAAAGAAACCCCAGTAAGACAGTAGGCACTGAGAGAGGGCATCAGAGGGCAGAAAGACTAAAACCACAATCACAGAAAACTAACCAATTTGATCACATGGACCACAGCCTTGTCTAATGCAGTGAAACTAAGCCATGCCATGTAGGGCTACCCAAGACGGATGGGTCATGGTGGAGAGTTCTGAAAAAACGTGGCCCACTGGAGAAGGGAATGGCAAACCCCTTCAGTATTCTTGCCTTGAGAACCCCATGAACAGTATGAAAAAGCAAAAAGATAGGATACTGAAAAAGGAACTCCCCAGGTCGGTAGGTGCCCATTATGGTTCTGGAGATCACTGGAGAAATAACTCTAGAAGGAATGAAGAAACAGAGCCAAAGCAAAAATACTCAGTTGTGGATATGACTGGTGATAGAAGCAAGGTCTGATGCTGTAACGAGCATAGGAACCTGGAATGTTAGGTCCATGAATCAAGGCGGCCAAACAGGAGATGGCAAGAGTGAACAGCAAACTAAAATGGACTTGAATGGGTGAATTTAACTCAGATGACCATTATATCTACTACTGTGGGCAATAATCCCTTAGAAGAAATGGAGTAGCCCTCATACTCAACAACAGAGTCAGAAATACAGTACTTGGATCCAATCTCAAAAATGACAGAATGATCTTTGTTCGTTTCCAAGGTAAACCATTCAATATCACGGTAACCCTATTCTATGCCCTGACTAGGCATAGTAATGCTGAAAAAGTAAATGCTCAAAAAGTTGAAGTTCAATGGTTCTGTGAAGACCTACAAGACCTTCTAGAACTAACACGCAAAAAAGATGTCCTTTTCATTATAGGGGACTGGAATGCAAAAGTAGGAAGTCAACAAATATCTGGAGTATCAGGCAAATTTGGCCTTGGAGTACAGAATGAAGCAGGGCAAAGGCTAATAGAGTTTTGCCAAGAGAATGCACTGGTCATAGCAAACACCCTCTTCCAACAACACAAGAGAAGATGTCTACACATGGACATCACCAGATGGCCAACAGACTGAAATCAGACTGATTATATTCTTTGCAGCCAAAGATGGAGAAGCTCTATACAGTCAGCAAAAACAAGATTGGGAGCTGACTGTGGCTCAGATCATGAATTCCTTATTACCAAATTCAGACTTAAATTGAAGAAAGTATAATAAAAAAAATTAAAAAAAAAAAAGAAAGAAAGTATAGAAAACCACTAGACCATTCAGTTCAGTTCAGTTCAGTCACTAAGTCGTGTCTGAGTCTTTGCAACCCCATGAATCGCAGCACACCAGGCCTCCCTGTCCATCACCAACTCTCGTAGTTCACTCAGACTCACGTCCATCGAATCAGTGATGCCATCCAACCATCTCATCCTCTGTCGTCCCCTTCTCCTCTTTCCCCCAATCCCTC
>SJYV01029207.1:314248-331354 GCA_006410875.1 Neotragus pygmaeus | reverse complement strand
GACTGATGTTGAAGCTGAAACTCCAATACTATGGCCACCTGATGTGAAGAACTGATTCACTGGAAAAGACCCTGATCCTGGGAAAGATTGAAGGCAGGAGGAGAGGGGACGACAGAGGATGAGGCAGTTGGATAGCATCTCTGACTCAGTGGACATGAGTCTGGGTAAACTCTGGGAGTTGGTGACGGACAGGGAGGCCTGGGCGTGCTGCAGTCCATGGGGTCGCAAGGAGTCGGACACAACTGAGCAACTCAACTGCACTACTTCATAGCAGGAGAACTATATTCAATATCCTATGATAAACTATAATGAAAAAAATATAAAAAGAGAATGTATAAAAGTTAATAACTGAACCACTTTACAACAGTAGTTAACAAAACATTGTAAATAAACTATATACTTCAATTTAAAAAAGAAGACACTTGTTAGGATATTTTTAATCCCACTGCTGGGGATACACACTGAGTAAACCAGAATTGAAAGAGACACATGTACCCCAATGTTCATTGCAGCACTGTTTATAATAGCCAGGACATGGAAACAACCTAGATGTCCATCAGCAGATGAATGGATAAGAAAGCAGTGGTACATATACACAATGGAGTATTACTCAGCCATTAAAAAGAATACATTTGAATCAGTGCTAATGAGATGGATGAAACTGGAGCCTATTATACAGAGTGAAGTAAGTCAGAAAGAAAAACACCAATATAGTATACTGACACATATATATGGGATTTAGAAAGACAGTAATGATGACCCTGTATGTGAGACAACAAAAGAAACACAGACATATAGAATGGACTTTTGGCCTCTGAGGGAGAGGGAGAGGGAGAGGGTGGGATGATTTGGGAGAAAGGCATTGAAGCATGTATACTATCATGTAAGAAACGAGGCACCGGTCTATGTTCGATGCAGGATGCAGAATGCTTGGAGCTGGTGCATGGGGATGATCCAGAGAGACGTTATTGGGTGGGAGGTGGGAGGGGGATACAGGATTGGGAGCTCGTGTACACCTGTGGTGGATTCATGCCGATGTATGGCAAAGCCAGTAGAGTATTGTAAAGTAAAATAAAGTAAAACAAAGAAAAAGTTTTAAAAAATAAATAAATAAAAATAGAGATGGTACATACATACTTGTGTAACCAACACTTTCTGTTTATGCAGTAAGCAATGATCAATGTTTATTATTCCCTATATTAAAAATCTGTACCACCCACTGTGTAATATGGCTCTTGCTTCTTGGATGTGCTTTAAGGAGGTGTCAGCTTTCCCACTGATTGCTTTGTTCACCTCCGTGCTTTCTGATAGAACTTAGCACAGTTAGCTTTCTGACGAAACTCAAGGAGACAAACTTTTAGAAACTCATCCTTCTTAGAAATTACCGTAATCAACTGAGAAATTACCATACATACTTGTTATTTAGATCTTCTTATTCAGATCTATTTTTAGGTCTTATTAGCATATTTATAAACATATCACTATATCACTTTAAAAATATATTTTGTATTTGTCTAAAATTGGTTTCCTTTGTGATTTTACATATTTTATTTTATATATTTAAAGACCTTATTCTGAGAAAGTGGTCATGGGTTTCACCAGAGTGCCAAACTTTTCACACACGAAAAGTTAAGAATTCTGAGAGACTGTTTTGCAATTTCCTTTGTCTGAAGATGTTTTCCTCTTGTCTGTTTTGGAATTTTTTTTTTTTTCTGGATACTAAACTCTAGGTGGGCTATTATTTTCTTTCAGGATATTTAATTTATCTATCCATTGTGTTCTGGCTTTAATGACCACTATTGAGAAGCCAATTAGCTAATCTAATTTTTATGACTTTGAAAATAGTCTTCTTTTTAAAACCATTATTAAGGTTTCTTTCTTTTTTCATTTTCAGTGAATTGGGTTTAGATGTGTTCTTTTCTCTTTTATAAATCTGTTTGACTTCCTGAAGTTATGGCTTTATTCTTTCCATAGTTCTGGAAAAAATCATTGAAAATTCTCTTCAAATTTTGCCTCAGCTCTATTATCTTATTTCTTTCTGCGACCTTCTCACTCTGTGCCCTTTCACTTTCTTCTGTATTTTATCTCCTTTAGCGTGTGTGTGGGCATGCTAAGTCGCTTTAGTCATGTCTGACTCTTTGTGACCCTGTGGACTGTAGCGCACCAGTATCCTCTGTCTATGACATTCTCCAGGAAAGAATATAGGAGTGGGTTGCCATGTCCTTCTCCAATCCTTTAGTCTAACTTGTATTATTTGGTTATTTTCTCTGGTCTATCTCCCAGTTGTCTGATTATTTCTTCAGCTGTGACTAATTTTCTATTACCATTGTCACTGAATTCTTAATTTGGGATATAGTATTTTACAGTTCTAGAATTTCTCTTTGGCTTATTTTCATATCTGTTATGTCACAATTCCAGAGTCTTTGAGTTAGTTTTTTTTTTTTACCCTTTCACTTTTTCTTTTCCAATTACATTTCCTTTCTCTGCATTAATCAGAACCACACGTGGATTAAAAGGTATAATTAAATTCTACTTAAAAAAATAAGTTTAAAATCATTGAGGCAATATATAGAATAGAACTTGGGTACTAGAACTTCTCTCTGGGCCTCAGTTTCCTTATCTGCAAAATGAGGGGGTTGGCAAAGATCAGTGGCTTCTAGAAATTTTTGGATTTTATAAGTCAGTAAAATTTCCAAAAATAACTTGGTATGTGTTAGAGGGTTGTCAAACTTTTATGCTTATAAATGAGAATATTAACAAAACAAAGATCACTATTATTTCAGAAAAGAATGGGCATTTAACACAAATGAACTAAGAATAACAATCAGTTCTTCCAACAGATAATCGGCTTGCATCTGCTGGGTGCATGCTTAGTCAGGTCAGAACTCTTTGCCACCCCATGGACTGCAGTCCACCAGGCTCCTCAGTCCATGAGATTTTCTCAGCAAGAATATTGGAGTGGGTTGCCATTTCCCCCTCTGAGGATTTCCCTGACCCAGAGATTGAACGGATGTCTCCTGTGTCTCTTGCATTGGCAGGTGGATTCTTTACCACTGAACCACCTGGGAAGACGCTTACATCTGCTATATTGCCCTTATTTTTCTGCTGTCCAGTCCTCAGATCCAAGTTTCAGAACCAGACTAATTAAGGATATGAAGTTCCTTCCAGAATTTACATTATATGGCTTCTAAAGTAAAGTACTAAATATGTAGAATTTTTAATGAACACAATAAAAGATTCATTAGAGAGATTAAGATGGTCTAAGTTTTATAGTAGAGACAGGATTCTCACTGGAACTGGTCTAGTTCAGCCTAAGAATGTCTTGGGGAGTTTTAAATATTCCCAAGTCTCAGGCCAGTTCCATTCTGATTTAATTGGTCTGGGATGGAGCCTTGACATGGATAGTTGTTTATGGTGCCCAGAAAACTCATATGAATAGTGAGGGCTGAGAACCACTGTGGAAACCTTATGGGCTTTGAAATCAGAAGGTGTGAAATAATAAATAAAATGAAAAAACCCATAGAATGGGAGAAAATATTTGCAAATGATGCACCTGAGAATGGATTAATCTCCAAAATTTACAAACAGCTCACGCAGCTCAATATCAAAAAAACAGACAACCCAATTAAAAAACGGGCAGAAGAACTACACAAATGTTTCTCTAAAGAGACACACAGACGGCCAAAAGGCACATGAAAAGATGTTCAACATGGCTAATTATTACCAAAATGCAAATCAAAAGTACAGTGATTTTCGTACAACTACCCCACACTGGTTAGAATAGCCATCATAAAATATCTACAAAAAATAAATGCTGGAGAGGGTGTGAAGACAAGGGAACCCTCCCACACTGCTGGTGGGAATATAAATTGGAACAACCATTATGGAGAACATTATGGAGTATCTTAAAAACTAAAAATAGAGCTAACGAATGATCCAGCAATCCTACTCCTGGGCATATATCCAGAGAAAACTGTCATTTGAAAAGATACACGCACTCCAATATTCATTGCAGCACTATTTACAACAGCCAGGACATGGACACAACCTAAATGTCAACCAACAGGTTAACAGATGAAGATGTGGGAAGGCTACTCAGTCAAGAGACAGAATGAAATAGTGCCATTTGCAGCAACATGGGTGAACCTGGAAATTATCAAACTAAGCCAAGTTAGGCAGAAAGACAAACATGATACCGCTGATAAGTGGAGTCTGAGAAAAACAATGCAAATGAACTTATTTACAAAACAGAAACATACTCACAAGAACGAACTTATAGTTATCAGGGGAAAGAGTGAGCAGGGACAGATTGGGAATTTTGGATTAACATGTATACACTGCTATATTTAAAATAGACAACCAACAAGAATCTACTGTATAGCACAGGAGACTCCGCTCAATAACCTAAATGGGAAAAGAATTTGAAAAAGAATGTTCAGTTTTGTCCGACTCTTTGCAACTGCACGGAGTGCAGCACACCAGACCTCCCTCCTCCCTGTTCTTCATCATCTCCCAGAGTTTGCTCAAATTCATATCTATTGAGTTGGTGATATGATCCAACCATCTCATCCTCTGTCATCCCCTTCTCCTCCTGCCTTCAATCTTTCCCAGCATCAGGGTCTTTTCCAATGAGTTGGCTCTTCACATCAGGTGGCCAAAGTACTGGAACTTCAGCATCAATGCTTCAAATGAATATTCAGGGTTTATTTCCTTTAAGATTGACTGGTTTGATCTCCTTGCAGTTCAAGGGACTCTCAAGAGTCTTCTCCAACACCATAGTTCAAAAACATCAATTCTTTGGCACTCAGACTTGTTTACAGTCCAACTCACACATTCATACATGGCTACTGGGCACACCATAGCTTTGACTATATGGACCTTTGCAGGCAAAGTTAATGTCTCAACTTTTTAATACACTGTCTAGGTTTGTCATAACTTTTCTTTCAGAGAGCACATGTCTTTTAATTTCATGGCTGCAACAGATACATGTATATGTATAACTGAATCTCTTTGCTGTATATCTGAAACTAACACCATTGTTAATCAACTATACTCCAATATAAAATAAAAATTAAAAAAGAAAAACAAAATAAATTTAGGCCTCGCTCTATTGCTTACTCACTATGTGTATGATCAGGTCACTGAAGATGGTGGTTCCCTTGCTCTCTGAGTCCCTGTTTCACCTACATTCTACTCACATGACCATCCAATTCTGTTAATGAGTAACTATCTTGCTGCGTGCTCCATATGCTGATTTACTTGGTAACTGATAAGCCAATAAGTTTCCCTATAAATAGTAGCCTCCCTCTCCCTCAAGTAGCAAAGACTGCTGTTGTGTCTTGCCTGCTCAGCTCTGTCAAAGGTGATGGAGTGTTGCTCCATGATCTTCTGCTTCTGACTTGTAAGATTCCCTATCCAATAAACCAAGAATGTTGTCATCACTGTCTCTGTGTTCTTTTTTCACCTTTGTGGCTGGGTAATTATAAGGCTTGAAGGCTTCAGAGTACAGCTCTATACTATGCGAGCTTAGAAAGTTATTTATACTTTCTGGCCCTCAGCTTCCTCATCTGCAAAGTAAGGATTATAAAACATGTTTCAATGGATCAAATGAGATAATACATGGAAATTCCTTTGTAAACTATAGAACATGAGGCAGAAGTACTAAAAAGAGCCTAGCATGTGTGGAACTGACAGAAGAAAGACAATTTGCTTATAATGGGAAATAAACAGCCAAAAAACAAAGATTAATTTGGTCTTCAGGGTTTGGCATAGAAGTTTCAACTTAAAGCAGAAGTTTCAATAATCATCAGAGTGTTGAAAATATTCATATATAACAGCTATGATCAGGTACATTTTAAAAACTGGGTTCCTACTGCAGTGATACTAAATGCTTTGCCTATGTTATTTATAATCCTCAAAATAACCCCACAAAATCTTATTATCATTTGACAAATGAGGATGCACCTCAGGTAGCAAAATTGTCGTATCATTTAAAGGTTGCTGCTGCTGCTAAGTTGCTTCAGTTGTGTCCAGCTCTGTGCGACCCCACAAACAGCAGCCCACCAGGCTCCCCCATCCCTGGGATTCTCCAAGCAAGAACACTGGAGTGGGTTGCCAGTTCCCTTTCCAATGCATGAAAGTGAAAAGTGAAAGTGAAGTTGCCCAGTCATGTCCGACTCTTCGTGACCCCATGGACTGCAGCTCACCAGCTCCTCCGTCCATTTAAAGGTTACCTAGTGCATAAAAAGCAGAACCAAGATTTGAACTCAGGTCTGTCTGACTGACTCCTGCACCTTTGCATATGTGAGGACACAAGGATGGCAACGTAGTTCTGGTTTGGTCAACAGTCACTCTAGCACCTTATTTTGTAAGCTAAGTTGTCAGCTCTTAGAAGAGCAAAATGTCTCTTAAGCCAAAGCACGCAAGCTAGGTGAAAATATGACCTGCAGATGGACCCAGCCCTGGAGTTTGCTGAGGCCAAAGTTTACAGGATGGAGCTGACCTCAATCGGTTAATCCTCCCATTAGGAGGATTTTCTCTATCTCATTCTCATGAGTTGCACTAGCAAATAAAACAAAATAAGAGGTTGTTTGGCAGCAGTTCAAATATGCCCCTTTCAGGTGTACTTGCATTTTAACAGGGAATTCGTCAAGCTAGAAATACATTTAGGACCCAAACCCATGAATCACCTGTTCTTCAATTTTAGAAACCATGGTCAGAAGCTGTGGAAGATATTTTAGGACAAAACACTTTTATTCAGAGCCTCAGGACTGGAACTATAGTCCTGAAATGTACAGGAAAATGCACAATTTATTTCTATTAATGTTTTATTAGAAGGAAGAAGGCAAGAAAGATGAGAAACATTTCAGTACTGAGCAGTCAGGTTTCAGTGAAAGCAAGGGTGTCATCATCACAATTTAAGATTAAGAGTAGTCACACGAGTCTGAAGCCAGTGGTGGTCTAAACACAACTCAAACAGTGCTTGCTACTCAAGAGTTAACCATTCAATCTCTTTCTCCATGAGCTGCTTCTTCCTGTTCTGCTGCCAACTATCTTCCTTGACTCACTCTACTTGTACTGGTGACCTTCTCTTTCTGAGATTTCCTACTTGGTACTACTTCAGTTTCTGCTTACTCTCACTGTAAATTCCATTCAAGTTTTCCAAAATATGATCAGATTGATTTGAACAGTTACCATCTGGTATAAATGCCCCTGCTGGGCAGAAGTCTCGCAATAGATCACATCAAAGAGTGAAGACCACAGACAACTGTCTCTAGCTCAGATGTTAACTCCTGGTCAAACTGGGTATGATCAAGTTAGCTGGAACCCATGATACAAAGTGGGGTGACTTTTGTTTAAAGAGCTACCAAAAAAATGGATCAGAAGACAGGTACTCGGTATGAACTGTCAAATACACATGCCATGTAGACACCAGCTCATTCCACCTACTTCCTACCTGATTACTGTTCAGATGTCCTACTGAACAGAGACGGGATTAGGACAAGGCAAGAGAGGCCTGGGTGTGAAATGTTAGGAGGTACTCCTTTTCAGCGTCATGCAAGGGCAGAATCAGTGCTTAAGAGTGAATTCCTCAGGAAATTTTGTACCCTAGGCTCTTCATTTGCCTCACTCGAGTTCTTGGCCCTGCTATTGAGGGGAAGTTTCCTTTGTTTTTACTTCCCTTTACCATCTCTTACTTCAGTTTTAATGGTGTGTTTACTACTAATACTGGTATTTTTGAATATAAAAATCCATAGCAGTTCCAAAAACCTGTCCATAGGGTTGCATTTTCTATGGAGAGGCAGCATTTAGTAAGTCNGCTATTGAGGGGAAGTTTCCTTTGTTTTTACTTCCCTTTACCATCTCTTACTTCAGTTTTAATGGTGTGTTTACTACTAATACTGGTATTTTTGAATATAAAAATCCATAGCAGTTCCAAAAACCTGTCCATAGGGTTGCATTTTCTATGGAGAGGCAGCATTTAGTAAGTCTTCCTAAATGAATCCTAAAGAAAAACAAATAAGCCACAGGTTTTATTTCACCTTGAAGTAATTTATTTCACCTTAAGGTAATAAAGGTTATTTAACAAACACAGTTTGGAAATTTTGTCATCAATTTTGTTCCTTTCTATATTGAAAGGAATATAACAAACAGGCCATGTAGTTACTTTTCTGAGCTCAGCTCCAGTGAACTGAACAAATTTGAACTCTCTTTCTGAGGTGAAGAATGAAATATCTTGTGGGTGGAGAGTCAACTATTTTTCAGAGAACAGGAAAACAAGGATATTTTCCCCCTGAATGGATTGCTTAAAATTTGAATCATGTGGTATGCAACTAGAATTATCTGCATCAGGCTATAAGCTCTTGCCTGTATCTGTTGTGTTTCTACAGAGATGAGTCATTACATGATACTTTAAGTGGCACATCTCAAACATACTGAACTTGAAAATAAACCCAATGGCAATTACAGAGCATGCACTAAGGATAAATGACAATTTTCTTCCCTAGTAAATTAAATGTGGATTATAAAAGGTTACTTTGGTAAAAATAATAATAATAAGACCTGTAGCAAATGCGACAACCAGATTCCCCTTGAGGAATTTAGTCCTTTAGCTGACAAGAGTACATTACTTGCTGAAAACGCAAGACTATGCCCTATTTGAGGAACTGCCCTGTTTACTGATACTGCTTTTCCCAAGCTTTTGCCCCCTCCAAGGGAGCAGCGTACATTCAACAACTGGCTGAAGCAGGGTTATGAAAGGCTGAAACTTTTACCTATCTTACAAAAATCTCTAAAGGATCATCCCATCTTCAGAGCATCCTGTAGGATCCAGGAGGGCATTGCAAATATCTCACATTTCAACTTCTCCCTCTGACCAATTCCTACCCTATACCCTCAAAGGTGTTGCTGCTACAAGCATCCCTCAAATCTCCTACATGCAAACCTCAGAATTTCAGCATTTATTTTCTGGGGACCTCATCTGTGAAACCAAAAGAGGTTTTAGAACTGGTTGAGCAGCAGAGAGAACTCCATCACTGGTGGTAGGTGGAAGATGAGTAGTACCTGACATGCTACAGAATATAACTGTTAATAATTAATTAGTACAGGATTGGGATGTGATACTGGTAGAATAAAATGCACTAAGAGGCATAGCTCAGATGTATAGAGATATGGGTTATGGTGTCCTTAGAACATGGCTGGAAAAGTTTTTATACTCCCTCCCCCCATCAATAAGTAGGAACTATGTCCTCTATCCCATCATTCGAATTTTGACTGCTTTCATCAATAAGATCAAGGTTGAAGTGATCCTATGTGATTTATGAGATTATATTATAAAAGGTTGGATGCTTCCCAGCTGGCTCAGTGATAAAGAATCCCCTTGCCAGTGAAGGAGACTCAGGAGACATGGGTTCGCTCCCTCGGTCAGAAAGATGCCCTTGAGAAGGAAATGGCTACCCATTCCAGCTTTCTCACCTGGAGGATCCTGGCAGGCTGAAGTTCACAGAGTTGCAAAGAGTTGGACACAGCTGAGCACACATACACACACATCATAAAAGATCAGACAGCTTTTTCTAGACTTATTTACCAAATTGCTCTGCTAAAGTTCAGTTCTCTCCACTGGCTGGAGTCCTCAGCCTTGTTGTCACTTGCACCCTTGGCCCCTGGGTGAATAACCAGCACAAAATCACCATTCAGTGCACTTCCAGCTATGGAAGTGCATGGACTGATGAGAGAGAAAAGGGCTATTCGGTGAGGAGACACAGGTCAATGTGTGCAGAAAGAACTGAGAGATAACGTATGAAACACAATCCTGAGGATGCTGGATCAAGCAGGGAACAACGTAAAGGCAGATAAGGGAGAGTTTATAGAGGAGCACTCTTGAGTAGTACAGGAATTAGCACTCTGGAAAGCCCCAAGGAGATGATGTTGGTGCTATCTTTGAGGATGGCTGTTAGAAGTTTGGAGGAAGACAACATCAAGTAAAAAATGCCACACCGACCATGGCAAAAAATAGAAAAGATATCAAAGAGCTAAGTGTACTGTACCTGTTTGAGTAGATGTATCATGTATCAAGAAGAGGACAGATTTCCTCTTGGGCTCTAAAATCACTGCAGATGGTGACTGCAGCCATGAAATCAGAAGACGATTGCCTCCTGGCAGGAAAGCTATGACGAACCTAGACAGTATGTTGAAAAGCAGAGACATTACTCTACTGACAAATATCCTATATAGTCAGGGCTATGGTCTTCCCAGTGGTCACATACAGTTGTGAGAGCTGGACCACAAAGAAAGCAGAGCGCCAAAGAACTGATGCCTTTGAACTGTGGTGCTGGAGAAGACTCCTGAAAGTCCCTTGGACAGTGTGAAGATCAAACCAGTCAATCTCAAAGGAAATCAACCCTGAATACTCATTAGAAGGACTGATGCTGAAGTGCTAGTATTCTTTCTGATCACCCGATGTGAACAGCCAACTCATTGGAAAGGTCCCTGATGCTGGGAAAGATTGAGGGCAGAAGGAGAAGAGGGCATCAGAGGATGAGATGGCNCCTGAATACTCATTAGAAGGACTGATGCTGAAGTGCTAGTATTCTTTCTGATCACCCGATGTGAACAGCCAACTCATTGGAAAGGTCCCTGATGCTGGGAAAGATTGAGGGCAGAAGGAGAAGAGGGCATCAGAGGATGAGATGGCTAGAGGGCATCACCAATACAATGGAAATGAACTTGGGCAAACTCAGGGAGATGTTGAGGGACAGGGAGGCCTGGTGTGCTCCATGGGGTTGCAAAGAGTCAGACACAACTGGGCAGATGAACAACAAAAACAACAATCATGTAATTCAAGAAAACCCAAAATCCCACTATGTACTGTAGAGGGCCCAGCAGATACTCCATTTGTCAACTTTATAAGGAATGCAGGCTTCCCAGGTGACTCAGTGGTAAAGAACCTGTTTGCCAAGGTAAGAGATGCAAGAGAAGTGGGTTTGATCCCTGAATCAGGAAGATCCCCTAGAGGAGGAAATGGCAACACACTCCAGTAGTCTTGCCTGGGAAATACCATGGACAGAAGAGCCTGGCGGGCTACAGTCCACGGTGTTGCAAAAGAGTTGGACATGACTTAGCAACTGAGCCCCCATGCATAAGGAATGCACTAGTAAAAGGGAACAGCATTGATGAAATGCTCAGTTATGATCTTCCAGTGGCTAAGGCTGATGGTAAGAGACATTGTGTAGAACTGGGGCCCTTGATAGCAATAAAAGTGCTAAGAGAGTAATTTCTGAACATGATTAGTACATTCCTAACTTCCATTCAATCTCAGTAATAAAGAATTACTGTAGGTATTATGTTACATAAAATGTCAAATTGTTTCATAAACTATAAATGTTATTCATACAAATGTCCAGGATT
This sequence comes from Neotragus pygmaeus, assembly GCA_006410875.1. Taxonomy (NCBI): domain Eukaryota; kingdom Metazoa; phylum Chordata; class Mammalia; order Artiodactyla; family Bovidae; genus Neotragus; species Neotragus pygmaeus. The sequence goes on along the minus strand of SJYV01029207.1, from coordinate 319,948 downwards.
GTCATTATCAAGTTATGAGACTGAGCCACATTAACTCTGTATCTCTGTCAAATAACAGTGTCTGGAATGTAGAAGGGGCTTAATAAAGGTTTATTGATCAAATAATTGTGAAAATTGACCATTAATGTGCCAAAAATCTCAGGTATATAGATGACATGGGTTAAAATACTTATATTTAATATTAAAATTACCTTGACAACAATCGATTCACATGCTTACCACTACAGAGTCAGTTCAATTCAATCAAAAATTAAATTCCTGGACCACCAGGGAAATCCTAAGCAACAGATCAGAGACTTTGAAAATCAATGCAGCTTGAAACGGCCATGAAGGCTTCCAAAAGGAAGTGGGATTAGGCTTGTGTTGAAATGACAAGAGAAGACACTAGGAATGGGTGAATATGGAGTGATGATGGAGAAGAGGTGGGGAACAGATGGTCAACTAGACTGAAAGCCTAGAAGCAATTCTGAGTTTGATGAACTTATGCACAGAGAGGAAACAGATTCCACCAGAATTTCTGGTAGAGTGTAGGTTGAAGAGCAGTGGATGACTTACTATGGTAAGAAATGAGGAAGTTACTTATTAATACAATTCTTAAGTACTGGAGGTAGTCATGTACTGTTTCTAGCTCAATCATTTACCCCTGTCTCTACCCAATATTTCTAAGGCACCTCTACTCATTAAGATAAATGGCTCAGTACATTTTAAGATTTCTCTGTATTTTTTTCCTTTATGTGTGTGGTTTTTATGATGATGCTTAGTCCTATATTCAGTTCAGTTCAGTTCAGTCACTTAGTCATGTCCGACTCTTTGCGACCCCATGAATTGCAGCACGCCAGGCCTCCCTGTTCATCACCAACTCCCGGAGTTCACTCAGACTCACGTCCATTGAGTCAGTGATGCCATCCAGCCATCTCATCCTTGGTCGTCCCCTTCTCCTCCTGCTCCCAATCCCTCCCAGCATCAGAGTCTCTTCTAATGAGTCAACTCTTCACATCAGGTGGCCAAAGTATTGGCATTTCAGCTTTAGCATCAGTCCTTTCAAAGAACACCCAGGACTGATCTCCTTCAGAATGGACTGGTTGGATTTCCTTGCAGTCCAAGGGACTCTCCAGAGTCTTCTCCAACACCACAGTTCAAAAGCATCTATTTGTTGGCGCTCAGCCTTCTTCACAGTCCAACTCTCACATCCATACATGACCTCTATTAGCTGAGAATAAAATTAATGTATTTTCTCTATTTTTGTGTATCTTGCAACTCATCTATAAAGATGTGATAAAAATGGCACTTAGCATCTATCTTTGGCCTGGTTCACCAAATCTTTCTCACTGGCTGGCTATATTCCTACTTATAATGATCATTACTCTGCACTTGCAGTGAGCTCTTTTTGATCTAGTTATTATTCTTTCTTTCTGCACATTTTCACTACTCTTCTGGGATAAAGGCTACTGAAATTTAGAATGGTCAGTGTCTAAAACAATATTTAGAAATTACTTCATCAACCAAACTGATCCATCATATGTTAAAAATATGCACCCTAATTATATCAATTCCCCAGGCTTACATTTCTATAGAATGTATAACTTATGAACAAAAATATTACTTTAGATATGTCCTAAGGGAATTCCCCTGGCAGTCCACTGATTAGGACTCGGTACTTTCACTCCCTGGGCCAGGTTCAATCCCTGGTTGGGGAACCCAACAAGCCACATGGCAAGGTAAAAAAAAAAGAAAGTCCTGAAACTTGACAGCACCTTTTGCTTAAAGGAAAAAAGTAAAGGAAGGAAGGAAAGAAAGAAAGAGAGAAAAAAAAAAGATGGAAGGAAGAGGGAAGGGGACAGGGAGGGAGAGAGGGAAAAAGAGACAAAGAAAAATCATGAGACATGGAATCTGTCAGCCCTCTATTTTGCCTCATGTGTGGTTGTGTGCTGGTCATAATATATAATGGCTGCATTAGCAGATTTATCTTTTAGTGGCTGGTTTTTGCTTAGGCACTACTCATGGAGTTTGGTTCAGAGACATCCTGGTGGAAGTTTCTATCTTTTCAGGGTATAACAAATTTCTTTTCAAATTATTCCAGGCATGAAGGGTAACTGACAGACACCAAAGTGTACAGTTCTGTGTTCAAGTATATCTTAAACAAATTAAAATATAGACTTTTACTGTTTGAATAATTAAACTGAGAAAAGAAAGAACATGACTTAAAGAAATGCCACTAGGAGTCACAAATTGGCATATTCTCTAATCTCAACCATTTAAAGTTATTGATCATCTAAAACTGCTGGTCTCTGTGATCTGAACTATAAACTTGTAAATCTGCTTCATGGTATTGCTCTGGAATAGGGTTTTTTTTTTAATGGGTGGGTAACTGAGTTCTTCCCAACTGCTTGGTCACTTGCATTTCATTTGTTTACTTAAGTCTCTTAGTTTTTGGATTGTACTTAGGTTAGTGTGGGGATCCCAGTGGTCTGATGAGGAGAAATGTATCTTTATGAATTGCCTATCTATGCAAACTCTGACTGAAATTTTGCATTTTTCAGTTTGTCATCTCAAATAAAAAGGCAGCCTACAGAAGTAGAGAATAAGGAAAGACTGGAATGATGAAGACTTTTAGACATTTACAGTTCACATCTTTTATTGATGATGATAAATGAGAGACTAAGATCTACAGATTCACCCATAGATAGGAGAAGAACTCAAAGTTCTTAACTTCTCAGTTAATTTATCTTTCCTGTCTTTATCTTCTCCTTTTCTTACTAAATATTTCTGTCTTCAACTCTCTCTCATTTACTTCCCCTGCCCCCACCACATAGACATCACACCACAGGGATGATTCTGTTGAACCATTCATCTTAGCACATTCTAACTTGGCCTTATCAAGTATCAGTGGCTGAGATAAATTTCTATTTGGATTATTTTCTGAAAAAGACCTCCTTGTCCAGCATAATTTAAATACACAATATTTATAAATAATATACAGCAATATATGACAATTTATATATGGCATTTTTTATAATAGTCTAACAAAATTCTTAATGTGCTTTTCGATTTTGATGCCTTCAGATAACTTTAAAAAAATTAGTATCTTATGTTAACTAATCTTCAGAAGTTTAATACTTTTCTGGCCACCCAAACTAAAGTGAAAGTAAAAGTCTCTCAGTTGTGTCTGTACAGTCCATGGAATTCTCCAGGCTAGAATACTGGAGTGGGTAGCCTCTCCCTTCTCCAGGGGATCTTTCTAACCCAGGATCGAACCCAGGTCTCCCTTATTTCAGGCGGATTGTTTACCAGCTAAGACACAAGGGAAGCCCACCCAAACTAAAATCCTCTTTTATATAAAAACTTGCCTACCGATAACCCTTCTTTACCAAGTATAAAATCTGGTCCACTGATTTTTGACTGTCAACCTCCTTGTGTGAAACTTCCATCTCAACTTTAACCATTATTAGGACTATAAATATATAGTTAAATATATAGATCTTCAGAATTTGGGTGTTACTGACAGAAGACAGATAGCTTTTCATTAACTCCACTATTCTGGAATAGCCCTTCAATGATTGCCTTTCTTATGTACCATAGAACTTCTTTTTCATTTTGACTTTTAGTCCTCTTAACTTTGAATCACACTGGCCCAGGCCAACCATGTCAACAATTCAATGAATTCCAAATTACACCTAGCAGCTAGATTGAAGGAGCGTTAACTCTAACAAACTGCCCTGAGGATATGGGCAGTATGGGGAGACAAAACAAAAAGCAATGCTTCTATTCCAGATACAGGTCCACAGAGCCCCCTTGACTGAAATTCTATCAACTGTTCTGCCCATACCAGAGATCACTTGGTTAGGGGAATGAAAAAACTAAAGTACATATAAAGCTGCATTTTTGAATACCTCATTGTCCAGCAGTTTAAAACCATGATGTTTTTCTGTAGATTTAGGGGCTTCACTTGATTTAGTTTTTATTAACCAGTTTCACAGATGTTTCTATGATTACAGAAGTAATATACTTTCCTTGTAAAATGCCCATAGTTCACAGACAAGCATAAAATAAATCACCTGTCATTCTTTCAGACGTAATAACTGGAAATGCTCTGGGGTATGGCCTTTCTGACATTCCCTATGCACAAACATGTACGCATATTACAAAAACTTGAACCATGCTGTAATAATGTTATTTTTCTCTTGATTCACCTTTTCTGTATAAAATCTATCATTTTTGTGAATAATTCCACTGAATTCTACTTTATGGACCTGATCCAATATCATTAACTTGTACTCCCTTTCAAGTAGCTTTTAATGTGAAGCTGTTATAAATAACACCACAGTGACCATCCTGTTTATCCATCTTTGCCTCACTGTCTAACATTTTCTTAGGATTAATTTCTCTATGTTGAATTTATGGGTCAAGAGAATATAGTTTACAGATTTTGATGTATACTGCCAAGCTGCCTTCGAGAAAGTCCACACCAATTTAGAGCCCTAGAAGGAAATGCCAACCCACTCCAGTGTTATTGCCTGGAGAATCCCAAGGATGGCGGAGCCTGGTGGGCTGCTGTCTATGGAGTCGCACAGAGTCGAACATGACTGAGGTGATTTAGCAGCAGCAGCAGCAGCAGAAGCAGAAGTAGAAGAGGATTCTTTTCCTCCTAGTGTATACCGACAATGAAATTTAGAATCCCTTTTACCTTTTTGCTAACCTGAGAGGTCAAGAGGGAATTTTGCTATTTCAATTTCCTCAAATATTGATGTTTGAGCCTCTTTTCTTTTTAAAAATTTTCTTTTAAAAATTAATTATTTTAATTGGAGGATAATTACTTTACAATATTGTGATGGATTTTGCCATATATCAACATGAATTGGCCACAGGTATACATGTGTTCCCCTCATCCTGAATCCCCTTCCCACCACCCTCCCCACCCTATCCCTCTGGGTTGTCCCAGAGCACTGGCTTTGTGTGCCCTGCTTCAAATACTGTATATATACACACACATATATATGGAATTTAGAGCATCTTTTCATGTATGCTTTGGGTTAAGTCTAACTAAAAAGCAACTTAGAGCAACAAGTATGAATTGTGTCTAAAATTGATTTTCTTTGAACTGAAATAAGTAGGACGGTGAATCCATTCTTGGAGGCTATTAAGTTAACTGAAAGTAGGAAAAGTTTACATTACTCTGCCTTTTATAAAAATAAGTTATATTTACTGAGTACTTGTTTTACTCTAGGAATTTTTCCAGATTTGTTGAATTTAGTCTTCGTAACAATGCTGTGCAGTTGGTACACTATTCATTTTATTCATGTCATTAACGAGGAGATTGAGGAACAAAGAAGATTCGGGAACAAAGAAGGAACAAAGGAGACTGAGTAACAAAGAAGAAAGTAACTTAAATAAGTGGCAGAATTATAAGTTTAAACTTAGGTCCTGCCTATAAAACTCATGCTCTTAAACTCTGTATCTTTCTGGCATTTTTCATGCACGTATACCAAAGGTACGATGGTGGAGGACTGTTAATAAATAGTATCTTTCTCTATATTGTATGCTATTAATAACTACATTTTATTATAAACTAAAATTGATAAAATAGTTTTCTTCTTTGAAAACTTTTTAGAAAATATTTTAAAGTTCTGATGTATTTATATATAAAGCTAAGATTATATATAAATTATATATTATATATATATTTATGTATTATATATATTA